>BSBN01000328.1:3785000-4385000 GCA_027924645.1 Cunninghamia lanceolata | reverse complement strand
TACTTTTATGAAGAAAATTGGTCCAGCTGCTAAATTGAATTGCTCACATTATGGCTTGAGTGTTATACCATCATATTTTGTAGGTTCCTTCACCTGCTGAAGCATATTGTTCTAGGTATCTTTATTTTTTTGAATAAAATTGGTCTAGTTATTGCATTGGAGTGTATACATCTTTGTTTGTTATTGAATTAATTCTTTATTATAGAGTGTGTATGCTTGTGTATTAAACAAAAAAATTGGTCTAGCTATTGTATTGGATTGCATACATCTTGTTTGTTGTGGAATTAATTGTCTATTATAGAGTATGTGTGCTTGTGTATTAAACAAAAAACTTGCTCTATCTATTGCATTGGATTGCATACATTAATTGTTGTATTATTGTTAAAAAATAGGATTTTAGAGAGAGAGCATTAAAAAATAAAAAACTAAATGAGAATTGCAGAAATAGATAGAATACACAAAGAATATATTATTTGTACATGGGAAAACCTTTTGGTAAAAATATATGCCACGCTAAACTCTCTCACAATTTGTATCCCAGTTTTCTCATAAAGATGTAATATATATATATATATATATATATATATATATATAATTTGTACATGGGAAAACCTTTTGGTAAAAATATATGCCAAGAAAACTGTCATAATTTGTATCCCAGTTTTCTCATAAAGATGTAAAAAAGAGGTCTCAGAAAGTTTCTTATTGAAGCTCGAGCCTCCTCAAAGCAGCCCCTAGTTCTTGTTACAGTAATAATGCTTGTAGGTATTACATACGGCATTTTAAAATGCCCATAGGTCCTACATGCAATGCTCACAAGTTTTACATGTGCCCTCGGGTCTTACTCAATGCCCATAGGTCTTACATGCAGAGGTAGCCACTAGAAGGTGTTATTGTTATGAACACACTCTCAATACAAATTCCTTGAAGCGAAGCATTATAATAAAAGCATTGCATGGAGGTTTTGTTTAGTGGTTGATCACAATATATCTGCCACCTGATAATCGGTCCAACGGAACTGGAGAGTAATTTCATGATTGGGAACTTTTGTCTTGAATGAACTTCAATGTGTTCAGATCTTTGAAGCTGAACAGGAGTCTTTGGCAAGTGCAATACGGCTAAGCGACATTAATTCCTTTGACGATTTTATTTCACTTCTAAACCTTTGTAGATGGATTTCATGTCCCCTCTTTCCTTCGCCTCAATAAATTATATATTTTATATTTAAAAATAGTGTTTTTCAACGCGAATAATAATAATATTATTATTAATAATAAAAATATAAAATAATTTCAATTTTGAAATAAGGTGCCACTTTTGGGCCCTTAAGACCAATCTCAAAACAGGTATAAGGAGCAGTTTGATTTCATTTCAAAGGCATCTGATCTTGGTTTTTAAAACATTGATGTTTGCATTTGATTATTACGCCTACTGGGACGAAAACCCCAAAAGGCAGATCCAGGTAGGACGCAACCCCTGCCAGATCTTTGTGAGCAAATTCCAAATCGGGAGTTTGCATTGTTTTAAGTTTTTAACCACAATTTCTGTCATTCTACAGGTCTGCAAAAGGTGAATTGGCTAGGAAAGGAAGTTCACTTTGGATTCGCCATTCCAGGACAACGAACTGGACTCAAATCTCTGCCTAATCCCACGCCCTGAATTATTCATAGCGCCATAGTCACTGGCATACGGGAAAGAAGGGCGAACTAAACTGTATAAGAGAGGCGAATGATATAAGCAGGAAACTGAATTCGCCATTTACCAGTCCAGCAAATAAGGGAGTAAAGAAGGCATATCCTCCATACGCCACCAGGTCGCAGCCTTCTAAGGTGAAGATCAATCCTTCAGAGCAGCGAAATTTAAGCTCACGCAGGGTCATACGCTGCCTCTAACATTCATCACCAGGTGGCGCAGCATCCTAGGGTCAGAATTTGTAACCTTGTTGCTAAATCTAAGCTGCATTGCAAGAAACCAATGATAAATCTGAAGAATTTCTGAATTTCAGTGATCTCGGATGTACTGAGTCAATTTATATATATATATATATATATATACATTTTGTGCTGGGCATCTGTATTTGATTCTGAATAACTGATGGGAATCTGAATTTTCATTAGCAGCCAATAAACTGTGTATTCTGGAAATGGTGAAAACTGAATTCAATAGAAAAATTAGATGTATGTGTTGACAGTAGTTTGTAAGTGGTAAATCAATTTAATAAGATTGATTTTACACAAGGGATAGGGTTACTTTTTAATTTGGCCGATAGGCCATTCTATATGTGCACACATTTTGTCACTGTCAAAAAAAATTTGGTAGTCCTAATAAAAAATAATTTTTTTGTAGTCCTTCCTTTTTTTGTGGTCCAAAAATTTGTGGAGAGTTAAATGCATGGATATTTTGAGTAGCCACAATTTATGTGGAGAGTTAAATGCATCGCTATAACACTTAAAACACTGGTATTCTTGATTCATTCTTTATTTCCGTGGAAGATGTGAATGTAATAAGTTGGGGTTTTGCTCCACAGTTTTTTCAAAGAGTGCCCGCATGGGAGAAGAGAATGCTGGCATCACCTTTCTCACGACGCCCTCAACCACACTCTTTGGTGCTCACTTCCTCTATTATGTTCTTTGTCCTTGCATGATGTAATCCTATTCCTGGAAGCCTCCAGCTTGGGGGTGGGGTTGTGAATCAACCCCTATGGCAAGGAAGTGAGCAGACCTGACCATGTCTGTTGACATGCTTGTTGTAGAAAACACCTGTCAAACAGCTGTACAATGAAAATAAATAAATGTAATATCCCAGTAGAGTACATATCTATGTAATCTGGAATGTGATATGATTCCAAGATTTATGCAGAGAGACATTCTAGATAATGAGTCTTTTGTTCAAGTATAATATAACAATGATTCAAGTTTTAGAGGTTATATTGGAGAGCAATGTACTTAAATTGTATTAATTTATCCATGTTTATTCTTTTCAATAGTTGGAGTTAGTATTATTTTGTTTAAGGTTATGTAATTTAAGGATATAAATATTTGTATATTGTTTTTTATTTATTGGGTTAATAATTGAGAAGAAAAACTTTATATATGTTGGTATATACTTTGTGTAACTATGATCTGTTTACTCAAATGTATTATCTATGTTATTATAAACACAATGTTTTATATTAAATGTTTTTCATATAGATCATTGCTTTTAGGAAGTGAATAGAGTAGAACTAATGTTTCTTTTCCAATATATGTAACCAAGTTAGCATATAAATATATATACATTTTAAGTGAGTAGATATAGTAAGAACATATCTCTATACTCCATTCATTAGCACTTTAAAAATATATATACTTTAGGGAATTATTCCCTGTGGTATATATGTGTGTATATATATTATTAATAGTTAAACATTAAACGAAAAAAAAAATATATTTTTATATTTTCATATCATTACGCTGAGAGGCGTTACATAGTCATATTGGGGTGGGGATGAGAGCACTCATTTTTTCTGCGTAAATTTATAGAAAAAAAATTAAAATTCCAAAAAAAAAAATTAAAAAAATAAAAATAAAAAATAAATAAAAGCTGCCATAGTTGTACCAAAAAATCACTGAATTTCTATAAAAAATAAACATTGCCAGTGCATTATGTGATTTCTAAAAAAAAAAACTTTGATGGATTTCATGCACAATATTACGACGGTGATTAAACATTGCCTTTTATCTGTAGAATCTATTAATTTTTTCTGCCTCCTTCTTTAGCTGTTGATATTCATTTTAGTAGGTTTGCTATCGAGGATCACCTTATTAGGAATACATAGCTAAGAATTCTATTTAGGAGAGTGACATCTCAATTATCTGTGGATTGTACTAATTTTTTCGACCTTTTTCATCATGATTTGATAAACTGTTTTGTTCATTTTAGCTTGTTCGCTATAGACCTCATGCATTTTACACCTGCTAAAATGCATTTCCTTTAGTCTTTAAAACTTTTCAACAAATCCATTTTGTGTATATCCTGCGATCATTATATTCCGTGCTCAGTTTTTCCTTATAACGTTCTGTCAGAAGGTTCGCGTGCCTTGTCTATGCTTTCACAATTTGCATTCAAGTCTATTGTCAGCTAAAATTCTCTATCAAATCTGCCCCTTTTGTTTCGGCGGGTGACCGTATTCTATCCTGTGATCCTCATTGGGTGCATGTAGAGAGGACATCGCCAAGGGGTGTCCAAATTTCAGAAGGTTTAGTTTAAAACGTTTAACAGTTCAAATTGATTTTTTTAATTTTGTTTTGATTCCCTTATTCACTGCTATTGTCTTCATAGTATCTTGTGTATTCCTCGTCTTTGTGTTCCTGTAACAATATATGAACAAGAGCTGTCACTCTGATTTCCAAACGGGGGAATAAGAAGCATTACCGTATGTTTCTCTGAAACCTTGTATTCTTACGTGATCCACAAGGAAACAAATATACCAACACCTGCAGGCTAAATCGGATATGAATGATAGAGCTTAGAGTGATTTGTTTATGCGGAGGTGACTACAGGTTGTCATGGTCTCAAAGATCATTGGAAGGCGATGGGCTTTCCACGATCTCCCCTAGGGCCTGCACCTTTTCCAGATTTGCAACCTTGGATTGAATTTAAAACGAAGTCCTTTACATTTCTTTTTTTTAAATTTTAACATTTATTTTTCCGTAAGTAAATTCCTTGCTACATTTTAAATTCAACATTTTTTTTTTACTGTCGATAAATTCCTCGACATTTGAAGTTTTTTCATTCGCAGCTTGAGGAGAAATTGAATATGAAAGTCCTTTAAATTCCCTTCTCGTAAATGTGTCAATTTATTGCTCTTTATTTTATAGTCTGAGAATGAGTTAGATACGAAGTCCTTTTGTAAATTCATTAGTGTTGCTCTACATTATGTTGCAAATTCACATGAATGAGAGTAAATTAAATGTGAATTGCTTTACCTTTTTTCTTGGTCTGAGGTTGCATTTCTCGATATATTTGGCGTGCATTTTAGTGCTCGGGAGGCCTGCTTTCCGGGACAGTGGATGATTTGGAGTAGTTTTTAGTTTTAATGGAATTCTAAGGATGTAAAACTACTCTATTCGTTGGATATAGTTTTTTTTTTGTCATTATTACGTGGTAAGATGAGCGTTGCGTGCACCCTTATGTGGGAGTTGTGTATGGAGGCTAAAAAATGCATTTTCTTCTATATACTATTCATCCGTTATAGATAAATGAAAATGCTGTGGATCAATATAAGTGCACTTGAGTTAAATTACGTGAAGGAATGATCTTTGTGGCTCTTCAGGTATTCGTGGTTTACAAATTAGTTCATTCTTGTTATACTATACCACATGTTTGATAGGCATGTCTCAGAAAAACACATTTTTTTAAAGAAATTGTTTGTATTTTCTAAAAGGATGGGCTAGAAAAACTTTTTGTAAGATAAGTTTTAATTTGATGCATGTTAAAAAAACATTTTTTTAAAAAATTGTTCTTTCCATTTTTAATAATTGCCATAGGTCTGGGCGTTTATTCATCAATCCGTTCTATTTGTGCCTTGTTTATTGTGATTCTATTCTTTTCTGGTGTCAGGGATCTCATTTACTAATAAATTAGCCTCTCTACTCCAATAGAGGTACTTTTATATTTTATTATTTTTGTTTAATCAAAATAGTAGTTTGATTCAAATACACAATGATTCTGTAGATATATTTTTTAATTATATTCCATTTACTCAATATTTTAACTTCATATTTATAAATCTTGCTTTTCTAATATTATATAGGTATGGCTTCACCAAAAATGAATTTTGAATCTGAGGAGCAAAAAAGAGAATAACATAGGCAATATCAAAGAGAGTATCAGAGGGAATATCAAGTAATGATAGATGCAGAAAGATAACAAAAAAGGATTTGATGCAATGAGGCTGCCAGAGAAAGATATCGTAAACATAAAGTTGAAATAACAGTTCATGAATTGGAATTACAAAATCAGCAACAACCAAATATAGTGACAATAACTCGTGCACAAACAACTGAAGATTTTGGTGATCTTAAAATAGATGAAATACAAGAGGGTAATTAGTCATATGCCACTGGTTTCAATATTCAAGATGAAGATTCAAGATCCATAAATTATGTACTTGAAACACCAGAAAATGCAACTTGACATGCCATAACACCAGAACTCCACGTGCCATAAATCAATCTACTGGAAAAGGACAAAATTTGCAAAATCCCAATGGAATGCTTCATACAGATTTCAATACTTTACAAATGCAATTTTGATATGCCAATTAATAGCTTTGTTTCACCAAACATGTGCTATACATGTCAATAATGCTACCTTGGAATAAAGGTTTCTTGCACACCTCAAGGTCCTATTTGCACTAGATGTTGGCAAGAAAAAGGAAATAATTAGTTTTCAACAACAAATAATATGGATCCTGCCCCCTAGCCACAAGAGCTTGCAAGTTTAACACAGGTTGAAGAGATGTTGATAGCACGTGTCAATCCTATCCTACAAGTCACGCATGCAGTAGGTGGTCAATATAAATACAAAGGACACACTAAGTTTTCCACAAGATGTAACATATATTTTCAAGGTTTTACCACGTCAAATAAAAGATTTGCCAATCATTATTGTTCGAAGGAAGGATCAACGTGGCACAGATTATAAATTCACAGTCAATAGAGATCAGGTATATAAGGCATTGTAATACAAAATTCAACATGACAAGTTTTATTGTGATGTTCAAATTGATGAAAATGCTCTTAATGAACTTTCAGCAAACTCAGATGAAAACATTTTTGACCAGCTACAATTAGTACATATGGAGTTAGACTCTAATACAAATGAAATTATATTTGTGGGTCCATTGATGGAGATGGATGAAAGAAATATTATTGATCACACCACATCCATGGCTTCCAGACCACCAAATGCTCAAAGAGAGGTGGAATTAATACATGCATGGGTAAATAACCCGAATGCAAATCCAACAAATTTTATTGATTGGCCAGGGATTGGCTCATCTCCCATCAATGAGTATGTCACATTAGGCTTACTTGATATGGCATTTCCAACATTATTTCTTGATGGTACATGTGATTGGCTAGAACCACGTATGAGACGAGTACATTTGCATGAATATGTCAAACATCTATTTTGATATAGGGATCATCATTTTGGTCAACACCCATGATTTAGATATTACATGATGAACAAGATCATGAGGCATCGTGCACAAAATTCATCTGCAGTGTTTGTCAATTCAAGAAATACCAATCACTATTAACGAATTGCGCAAACATATGGAAAATTTATCGTACTCCCATCTAGCAGATCATTTGATGGGGTTTGGAACAACATTAAGGGGCACATAGTCATAATGGACAAAATGTCGTGCAGAGTTAACTGACATGCTTCATCAAATTGGTTCACCGACAATATTCTTCACTTTGAGTGTAGCAGATATGTATTGGCCTGATTTGCATGCACTTATGCCTAGAACACCACCAACAGATGCAAGAGAAGCCCAAAATTGGTGAAAACATAATGTTATTCATTATCCACACATAGTAGCACACTACATGCCCCTGCGGCATTCCATTTTAAGAAAATAGATACTACAAAAAGGAATGAATGTCAAAGATTACTGGTCTAGATATGAATGGCAACATAGAGGTTCACCGCATGTCCATGGATTCATATGGATAGATGGAGCACCAAATATGGATAATCTTGATTGGAAAAATGAGCATCAATGAAAAAATGCAGAGAAATATTTTTTTTGTATTATTCATGCATGGAATTCTAGAGAAGATTCACATCAATGATAAATACATGTATGTTATCAATCCTTTAGAAATTAATATATTTTTATAATATATGTATAATTTATGTTTTAATATAACTGATACATTCATACATTTCATCAATTATAGGTATTGCAAAATCTTGTCCAACACCCATGTCTTCGAAATACAAGGCAACTTTCACAAGTACATATGGAACAAGACTATGAAGAGATTTTAAATTGTGTAGAACGACATATAATGTGTAGAGAGGGTGCATGCCTACGTAAGAAACGAGGACAAATGCTTTGCAAGTAAAATTTTTAATCTTTCAATTATTATTTCAAAATTAAAAAAATATGATTACAAATAAAAAATTGGCTTCATTTTTTATTTCTTATATATAGGTATAATGCTCCATGGCCATTAAATTTTGAGGGATCGAAATTGTATGAAGACTCAGAGATAGGTGAAAAAATATTTGAACCTGCAAGAAATGATGATAGAGTAAATAAACACAATCGCTACATACTTTAGTTATGGAGAGCAAATATAGATTGGTTACTTGTTCTTTCCAAACATGATGTAATCAAGTACATTGCCAAGTATGCAGCTAAAGCAGAGAGGAGTTCAAAAACTTATCATCAAATGTTGATGTGGCTTGCAAACATTCAAAACCCAAATGATTTAGTCTCAACAGCATACAAAAAGCTTCTAACTGAAACAATTTTAGAAAGAGACATTGGGGCACAAGAAACATGCCACATGCTTTTGGAACTTCCATTAATAGAGAGCAGTAGAAAATTTGTCAATTTAAATGTCTCACGTGAGGTATTCAAACCTATAACTAAAATTGATGAAGATGATTATGAAAAACATACACAATCTTTCATTGATGGATACCAGAATAGACCATTTTGCATGGAAAGTGTTTCACTTATTGATGCGGCTAGATCACAGACATATAATCTAAAACAAAGAACAAATAACATATGGTAGCCTAGGGAAATAACAGCTATTGTCAGAGTATTTTCGAGGTTTCTCTCCGCCCCTGAACGTGAATATGAGAAATGGGTAGATTTTTGCTGGTCTGAGTTGCTACTATACAAGCAATTTCATCATTTAGAAAAAGATATTGGTCTTCAAAATGATACAATAATATCAAATTGGCAATCATTTCATTATAATCCTTGGCATGTGGAAAGAACAACTACTACAGAAGATGTTGAAAATAGCATTGATTATGACATTGAAGAAAATCAACCTTTTCAAGCAAATACAACAGAGCATGAATGGGAAATCATTTCTAAGCTACATCGTGGTCAAATCATGGAAATGTCTGAAATAGATATGTTGGGAAGAAGAGATATTGATAGACAAATGTTGTAGTCTAATGAATACTAAGATGAAGATTACACAAATCAAGCAATAAATTTTATAAGCACCATGAAAGAAAATGGATTTCTCATATGTGATGATATACTACAAAATATCAATTAATCAAACGTGGGTGCCAAACAAAAAAAACACTGGATCTAATTATGACACATTATCATATATCTCCAAATTCATTACCATTGTTCATGATAATTCAAGGAATAGTTGGAACAGGGAAATCATATCTCATTGGTGCCATCAGTCAAGCTCTTCAAAATATAGTATTCTCAGGGCGTTCTCCACTTCTATTACTTGCACCAACTGGGGTTGTAGCATTCAATATCGAAGCTTCAACAATCCATTCATTTTTTGAATCCCAATCACAGGGTACAATTTTTCCTTGATCAAAATAGTAGTTCCATTCAAATCCATGATTAATTATTAATTTATAATTATCATATTGTATAGCATTTTTTTTTTGGTTTTCACTTTATTACTTGTATCTATTGATCATAGTGTATCGCATATTTTTTTGGTTTTGAATTTAAAATTTAGTATGATTTTTACATTATCGTTAAATTATATTGTCTATCAATATTCATTTTTGTAATTTCTTTCACAGATTTTACTCCATTAGAAGGAACAAGACTCACAAGTTTGCAAGAAGAAATCCGACATGTAAAATACATTCTAATTGATGAAATGAGCTTCATTGGACAAAATTTGTTAGAGAAGATAGATTCTAGACTTCGTTAGGCATTTCCAGAAAATGCAAATATCAGTTTTGTAGTTACAATTATGTCTTGTATTTTTTTCCTATGTTAATACATATACTTCAATATAATAAACAAAATTAACTACCCAATAGTTTTTCATATATTTTACAGGCATATCAATTATTCTGGTTGGAGATTTGGGACAATTACCTCCTGTTAATGATAGACCACCATATGATAGTAACAAACGTGGTAAACTACTTTGGGAAGAATTCAAAACAGTTGTTACATTGGATAAGATATTTAGGCAAGAAGGAGAGAGCATTCAACAACAAAGATTTCGTGAACTTCTCACAAATCTAAGAAATGCAAATCCTACTATTGATGACTAGAAGTTGTTGATTACAAGAACCAATATCTCCATTGATGCACCAACCAATGATGAATTTGACAAAGGTATTCATTTGTTTGCCACAAATGATAATGTGCATAATCATAACAAAAAGAAATTATACTCATTGAGACAGCCTGTTGCTCGTAGCATTGCAACAAAGATGGGTAGTGTGAACACAGTACATGATGGTCATAATAATGAACTTGATGTTGAGCTATTAGTTTGTAAAGATGCAAAGGTCATGTTAACTTCTAATATTTGGATAGAAGCAAGTCTTGTAAATGGAGCTCTAGGTTATGTTAGAAAAATAGTATACAAACTTGGAACTGCTACACTAGAACCGCCAGCATATGCTATGGTTGAGTTTGACAGTTATTTAGGGATACCATTTGAAGATCATTCTCCACATACAATTCCAATTACACCGATACAAAGAGGCCGCACTATCCAAATATCTTTAAGATTGGCTTGGGCATTGACAATACACAAATCACAAGGTCTGACTCTTTCAAATGCAACTATTGACATAGGACATACAGAAAGAGCAGGATTGACATTTGTGGCTATATCTCGTGTCAAGTCATTATAAGGACTCAGAATAATGCCACCTTTTACATATGACTGTTATGAAAAGATGAAAAAGGGAAAACAACTTGGGAAAAGAAAAGTTGAAGAAGAAAGACCGAGTTTATTAGAAGAAAATTGAAGTCATTTACATTAAACTGGTAGAGCATATATAGTACAATGGTTTATATATGAATACTGTATTTGTAATCAGATTGCTATAAATTTAATATATACTAGTGGAGTTTTTTTCCAAAAGGGTTTCTCCACGTAAAAGTTGTGTATGATTTGTTATTTTTTTTCTTATTTGTTCACTTTGCATCACATAATCTGTTTGGTGATCTAATAAAAATTTCATTTTCAAATTTGAATATTTTATGACTTGCTTATAAATATAATTTCACTATCAAATTACAAATACTATTAAAATATTGTTTATTTCTAAATTTATGTTTCATAAATCTGATTATTCAAAGCATGCATTTTTACTTCAATAAACTAGTATATTTATATTTAAAAAATATATCTACATTACGCCCAGATATTTCTTCTCGAGGCACCTTTTTCTTAAAGAATTGCTACAATTCCTTCAAATAGGCATCATCTCAAGAAGATATATCTTGGCGTAGTGTAGATATATTTTTTAAATATAAATATACTAGTTGTATATATACATACATACATTAATGTTTTGGATAAATATGTATAAAAATAGAAATGTTATATTAGATTATAGATAATTTATATTTTAATAAGAAAATTCTAGAGAGATAGTTTAAGTTATGTGACATCTTTATTTATGTTGAAAATAGATCTAGCTTAAGTTTTAAGAATGATTTTTGTTTAATTTAATTGTTGCTAGTGCTATTTAATTTATTTGTTTAATCATTTTTTTTTGGTATATTTTCCATAGACTAATTAATTAGATCTTTTATCATGCATCTTTCTTTGATTTCAAAACTTATTCAACTATCTTAGCATATAAAATAATAAATAAATAAATATAAAAATGTTTCTTTGAGTAAAGACATGTTGCTTGAAGAAGAAAAAAAATGTAAATTTTGGAAAAATAAAACCCAGAACATAGAATCAATTGGAAACACAATATCTTTTCTCCATTGTGTCATTGTCTTCCTGAAACTGTACATGCAATGGGCTTGGCTTGGATAGATAAGCTTGGCTTGGATAGATAAGTAGGATTTTGCATGTGGATAATCATTCTTGAACCTGTAGATCTACAAAGAAACAAAAATATATATATATATATATATATATATATATATATATATATATATATATATATATATATATATATGAATAAAAAAAATAAGAATGCAACATATTTAATAAAAATCAGATTGTAAATAAATTAAATATCTTAGAATGAAGACCCATCAAACATGATTGCATGTTTGAGAAGAGAGTTGTGTAGCTTCCATGGTTTCTCCCAAGCTGCATTTCCAATACTCCATTTTACCTGCACAACATAAAAATATTAAAGAACAATAAAGAAATGAAATGAGAAGATTTGTAAAATAAAAGAATGTTAGAGTTTATATGATTTTTTTTAAGTGGGATTCAAAATAGAATCCTATCATTAAGTTATGTAAAACAAATCCCTACAAAATAGCCTCCTCTTCCTTATTTTATGTGACATAAGGTTGAGTTAATTAGTTGTCATAAATTTTATATGCTAATTTAGGTGTGTATTAAAATCACTTTTGTTTATTAAGTAACCATATCCCCAACTTTTAGCGAAGGGAATTCCTTATTTGGTGGATGCATTTAATTTCATTTATTTTAGAGTAGCACTTATATTTTATTTTAAATATAAATGTAATGATTTAAATTTAAATGCATGAGTACAATCTTTTCATATTTAGTTAAAGTTTATTCATTGTGATTGCTTCAATCCAATCCCCTTAAAATAGTTAAAGAAATTTCTATTTTATGGCTTATTTTAAGAGATTTGAATTTCCTTGTGTTATAATTGATAGGTGGGGACAGGGCTTAAATTTGATGGCCATATGGGTGTATTTAATCATTTTAGCTGTAAAATACAATTAAAATTTTAGGAAGACTGTATCACTTGAAAAGCAAGATTTTAAATAAACTGTTAAAATTTCTATGTAATTATTTTTATATATGTATTTTTAGTATATATATATATTTTTCTTAAAATAGGTGGGCTTTAATATTTGAAAGGCAACTTCAAATAGATGACTGTCACAAAAAAAATGCTTGGCAGGCAGGGTCGACCATCAAATTTAAGCCCTGGGTGGGGATATTAATATTTTATTTTATATTAATTGGAATATTTAGTTAGTAAGTATTATTTAGTTAATTGGCCACTATTATATAGAAATATATTTATTAATTAATTACCATTATTTACTTATTTATTTTAAAAAAGTACATATATATTGCCATATGAATTTTAAATAAGTGATTATTCTTAAATTATTTTATTGTGGTTAAAATTAATAATAAAATTAATTATGGTTTTTATTAATATTCCCTTTCTCTATGTTTGGTATTCTAATTTGGCATATTAATTGCAAAGTGAGATAAAAAGAAATGATAAAATTTAAGCAATAAATTTATTTTATTAAGTTCTAGAAAAATATTTTTTTCTAATGCATAAGTAGCTAACAATTTCCCATTTGGTGGATTGATTTATTATAACATTCCTATTTAAATTAATTTAAAAGTGAGTGATAATATTTAAATTTATATTTAAAAATAATTTTTTTAAAAAAATCTCAATATGCAATCATATCCCTAAATTTTAGTTATTATAACATACATTTTTAAATTAATTTTAAGAGTGAGTGATAATATATATATATATATATATTCAATAGCCAATCATATCTCTACATTTTTGTATATGGATTCCTTAATTAGAGGATGAATTATTATGACGTGCTTTTTTAAATAATTTTATTTAATGAAAACACTATTATGGATAAGTCACCATTGAGAACAAATGAAATGAGTGTTGGTTGATATAATAAATTTAGTTCATACACATCTTACACACATAATGTGAAAGCCAAAGTTTATTCACATAAACATGTGCACACATAGTGAATACCAAAGCTAACTTTCAAACCTACCCACCCACACACCATGAAAACCATAGTTATATCACACACACATACACTTGACACAAAGCGAACATCAGTGTTTTTGTACACACATAGAGTGAGTGCCAAAGCTCATTCACAAACACGCGCATGCACACAGAGTGTGACAAATTTCATTCAAATACATAGGCACACATTTCACACAAACTGAATGACAAAACTAAATAACTTACACACACACACATCACATGACGTGAATGCCAAAGTTAACTTTCAAACATGCACACAATGAATGTCAAAGTTTATTCACACACACACACAATGAAAGTCAAAATTTATTTAAACACGCAAAGACTCACAATGAACATCATTGAAGTTTGTTTGTAGACACATTTCACAAAAAGTGAAAATCAAAGTTTATTCATACATCACACAAAATGATATCCAAAGTTCATTCGTGCATACACACAAAAAAGGAATGTTAGTTCTTTCAAGAACATTCTACATAAAGTGAACATCAAAGTTCATTCATACACTCTACACAAAATGATATCCAAGGCTCATTTGTACATACACACAATAAAGAATTTCAAATCTTTCAATTGCATTCTATACAAAGTGAACATCAAAGTTTGTTCATACACTCCACAAAATGTGATAGTTGAAGTTCATTCACTCCACAAAATGTGTTAGCTTAAGTTCATTCATAAATAAAGAAAAACTAAATGTAAAAGTTCTTTTAAGCTCACATAGATACACAACAAATTCCAAAGTTGGTTCAAACACATATACCACACAAAGTGAATACCAAAATTATTTTTTAAAAACACACACCACAAAATGAATGCCTAAATTAACTTTCCCCCCACACACAATTTACATAAACAAAAAGTTAATATGCCAATGTTCAAACATAATTCATTCACACAAATTTAGTACAAGCATGCATTAACACTTAAGTTCAAACATTCCAAACTCCGAACACACTCATAAAGTGGGTGCCAAATTTATAAAACACGGTAAAGTTCAATACACACACTAGATGAAGTGAATGCCCAAATTAAATTTCACACACATAATTCACACAAAATGAATGTCAAAGTTAAAACACACTTCACACATAGAAAGTGAACATATGCCAAATTTTAAACATACTTCATGCACAAAGTTAGTTCAATCACACACAAGTAAACACTTGAGTTCAAATATGCCCAAGAACAAACACACACAAAGTGAATGCCAAAGTTAAAGCACACTCTTCACACAATATTAGTTCAATCACTTCACACATAGTTGATTCAAACTCACACTTCATACATATACATTTTTAAAAGTTATTTTGTGCAATGCTTGGTTGATAGGAAATTAGTAACATGGATTTTTATTATCCTACATTATTTAGGTACTACACGGTTCACCTAATCTCTTGATTGCTTAAAATTTATTTAGTTCATTCACGATTTATTTACTTCGTGTACTTATTCATTTAATACCACTCAATTATTTTTATTCGCAAAAAAATTATTGAATTTCTTATTGTATTCATAACCTTGTCTACCAACAACTACATGTAACGACTTTCCATAAAAGTAAAAATATAAACTATTTAGTGATAGGCCAATAAATATTTGTCCTATTGGTCATTTGATAGCACCTTTGGTGCTTTTACTAGTTATTACTCCATCCACACCATATTTTGAAGACATAGCGTAGGTATATTTCACGTCAATAGGATAATTGGAATAGTTAGTATCACAATCACAAATACATTTTATCCATGTGGAGGGAATCAAGGCTTAAATTTGATGGCTGTATGGCCGTCTTTGGCTATTAATCAAAATTTTAAAAATATTGTATCACATGAAAGGATAGATTTTAGATAAAATGTCAAAATTTCTATAGAGTTATTCTGATATATGTATTTAGTCTATATAAAATTTCCCTGGAGGGAATAATAAAAACCATAATTAATTATACCTCAATATAGTTTTAATATTATTTTACAATTTTTTAATGATCCATTAAAAAACTATTTTATAGGTAATATAGGATCTGATATTGTTAGGTTTATCAAATAAAAAATAGAATTGGTCTTTTTTCAAATAGGATCTAATTGAATCCTATTTGAATAGATACATCAATAAGTTTACAATATGTTACACTAAGTTTCTCAACGAATTATGTGCATATCTAGCTTGGGATACCATAAAAGAGTGACAATTCTTGAAATAATAGACATTCCCTCTTATTTTCACAAATATAAGTAGATATAAATTTTCATGCTTTTTCAAGTAGTAAACATAAAAGATACCATAAAAGAGTGACAATTCTTGAAATATAGGCATTCCCTCTTATTTTCACAAATATAAGTAGATATAAATTTCCATGCTTTTTCAAGTAGTAAACATAAAAGATACCATAAAAGAGTGATAATTCTTGAAATATAGACATTCCCTCTTATTTTCACAAATATAAGCAAATATAAATTTCCATGCTTTTTCAAGTAGTAAACATAAAAGAGTGACAATTCTTGAAATATAGACATTCCTTCTTATTTTCACAAACATAAGTAGATATAAATTTCCATGTTTCTTCAAGTAGTAAATAGCCATCCTACTAAACATATGTAGTCAAAGAGTTGTAAAGAAAATTCTTTTAGTAACAGGTGAGCTATCCTTTCCAGACTTGCTCCTTCGATAGTTTCTTAGGACGACAACCACTCATTACAAATAGGTGTATTATACTAAAGAAGTTTAGAGGATTTTGTCAGTACATGAAGTTCATAAAAATGCTAAATACATGTTAAAGCAACCATTTTGGTGAGTATGAAGTATATAATAAGTTTGTCTTTTTTCCCAAACCATCCAAACAACTTCTTGATGTACTTGTGAGACCCATTGTTTTTCCATTGATCAAAAGCTATAGAATTGTGCTTATTATTCTAAGAGTGGATTTTAATAGAGATGGCGTAGACTTGTAATTTCTCAGATCATTTGTTGTAAGTGAATAATTCTTCAAATATTTGCTGCACATCCATTACATCAAAGACTTAAAGATTGTTTCATATTTACAAATTGTCCTAATCACGAATGACATTTATGATTTATGTGAAAGTGCGAAGTATCCATATACACCTATTTATGCTTCATAGAGTCTATAATATATATCAGCTATAAGAAAGATTCCTTCAAAATAAATCCTCGACATAATAATCAACATAGAAACCTTAAACAAAAATGTTAAAAATCTTCAAATTTTGCAACACAAATATTGGTTGCAAAAATATTCTAAGGAGATTAGGAAAGAACTAAAGCCAAATGAAATTTGGAGTTGCCCTTAGATTCTAAAGCACATCACACAAGAATGTTTGTCAGAGGCGGAAGACCAAGAGGGTATGTAACCTATTATATCCAAACTCATCACCTGGTTGCTGTATATCTCATTTTCTTGTAGTTGTATAAACTGCTTTGCTAACATGGATAATGACAAATAATCAGTCGACAAAATCCATCATGACACTCACTTTGATAGAAAAGAGTGGGCGTTGTTATGATATTCCAACCTTTGTGTTTCTCGTTTTCTCCAAAAATAAAATGAGAACAATATATGAGGTCACATAGGAAAACCCAATTTCACTGGGATAGAAGTTTAGCATGATATGCCAATAAATTAGAAATTCTAGGATCTTGAGTGGGTAAAGATCTTTAAGTACAGTAAGAGATCTTCATTGCCGTCTGATAAACGAGTCTCAAGATGGAGTCCTTAGTAATAAACGCCATTTAGCATGTCCATGCATTGCATCAATGATCAAAAGACTACAAGGCAAAAAGTACCGAAAAGGTCCTCAAAAGTGTCCCTCAAAAATCACTACAAAAAATTATGTTCTGCAGAATTCCATACCAACAGCACTTCGTCAACAAACCAAAAACTATTGAGACAATCAGGAAAAAAACACATTTAAATAGCATAATAGAGTTCCAAAGCCATTACTTGATCAGAGATGAGTGAAGTTGGAACACTAAGTTTCCTGTCTCAAATAATTTATGATATTCATGCTATTTTTTGAGAAAGAAATCCATAAGATTGAGGTATTAATATTCATATCTCCAGTCAAATGGTTGTTTATATGCAAACCTTTGAGTTTAATATGCAAATCTTTGAGTCTAATGATAACAAAGTTCTCTGACCACTTTGGAACATCTTCATAGTTTTGTCATCGCTCAAAGCTCATGTTCCTGTTAGAGCCTATTCTTCATCTCGTTAGTGTTTTTTAATAAGTGATATAGTTTTTAAGCCAATAGGTTTATATGTGAGAGCTTTTGCTCCCCGGAAACTTGTCATCCTGTCTACCTGCTTTTGACGGAAAAACCCCACCATTTTTCTTTTCCGGTCATTTTGTTGTTTCATTATTAACCACTGTCAGTACTCCCTCAATACTAGCTAGTATGTCATTTTCCAAGCCATCAGCACTATTTTTAAAGCACAAATTTTTAATTGATACATGGCAATTCTAGTCCTACCACAACTACTAGTGTCCTATAGATCAAAATATCTTTCTAAATTGGTTAACCATTTCTCTACTTCTTCCCCAGTACCAACATTGCCATTATAATCAGGGAATTTAATCTTTGGGCAAAAATATATAATTCTGTCTGTGTTCATTTTCCATTATTATCCTCAAAGGATTATGATTCAGAAGAGTTAGAGGTACTATCATCAAGAGTTTGAGTTTTCATGAGATGACTCGTGTTGTTTCTTTTTAGTGATTTGTCATTAACTATTATTTTTCTTTTTATTCTGATGTCTAGTTTGTTTGGAATTATTTTTCTTGCTTTTAGACATTTTCATCTCTGATTGCCTTCTCTGTTCTAAAGCTTCTTGTCTAAGTTGTTGTTCTCAAGAGGCTAGTGGGGAGACTTCATTTAATAAATCTTTATTGTTTTTTTTCTAATGCTTCTTAGGCCTTCTAATCATCTTCAAATGCCATTGACAAGGGTCAATCTGTTGACACCAAAAACATCAAATAAAAAATGGTTGATGTCAAAGTTGCACCATTTTAAGAAGTAAATACTTCCTGAATCTCACTAACTGATGAAAAGTGAAGAACAATGCAAAAATTACTTTATTTATAAAATTGTAATAATTGTTAGGGAAAATTGGCCAATAAAAAGTTTGCTAAGCCTTAAGAGGTTTGAAGATCAAGAGTTCAAATCTTGATTTTTGTAAATATGGTGGTCTGTTATCTCTAAATAATTTTGTTTTCCTAATGCTAGCTTCAGAGGACTCTTACTTATTATTTACCCTTAATTATCTCCAAGTGAGATTAACAAATTGAATTACCATCGATACCACATTTAAACATGTTTGTGTCAAAAGAAAAAGAGGTGAAATATGTGTTAGTGTAGGTTTTTATTTTCCTAGTTTGGTTATTTGTTTTCTTATATTCATAGGTCTTCCTTACACATGTTATTAAGTTTGCTTAGAGTTAATTAAGTGAGTATTAGTATGATTGAGTGCAAGGTGTTGGCATCCTCCATGGGAGTTGCACTTGCCTATTTTAGGCTATTGTGGTGGACTCTTCCCATTGGTCATATTTGCCACCTCTTCCCTCTCATAGTCTATTTATACTCGCCTCCTAGCTTGTATTTTTCATCTTGAATGCATTGTCTAGTTACTATGTCATTCTTTTGCATGAAGATTTGAGATCTTAATGCAATTCTATCACATCGACATTCACATCTTTTGGAATCACTGGTTTGTTTCTATTTTACATTTCAGTTTATGTAATTTTTAATCTCTCTTATAAATTTTATGGGTTGTCAATCTTGTTCAAGATTTCTAACATGGTATCAGAGCGTTTACTTTGAGAGTTTTAAGTTCATTTGATTCTTGATTGAGAGATTTAGTTCTTTGTGAGATCTTGAAAATCTCATATGCTCTTCTCTTGCATTTTTTGAATGATCTGGAGAATCAGAAAGGATTTATCAAGACCCATTAACCTTGTCATTTTGCATGCATGTTTTGTGAGATCTAGGTGATTGTAGAATTTTTTGTTATACTGACAGTTTTTTTGGTTGTTCCAACGTGTCCATGAGGCCCTAGAAATTCATAAATGGCTTTCGTTTCATCCGATTTGAAGATTATTTGACACAGTTGCGGAACAAGGGTTTTAAGCTCAAATTTGGAGGTCATCTTTTATTCGGAGCATTTTCAAGCCAAGAGGATCCTGCCATTGCATCCAGGAGGCCTTACAAATCAATTTTCATATATTATACACCCAATTTCGGTGTTGAGTGTCAGAAAGTAAAAAAAAATTGTTGGAAGGCCATTTTGGCACCCCAACACGTAGTTCGAGGCTATTTCTCTACAAAAATTTGTTAAAAAATTTTAAAAATCATTTTTTTGCTTTTCCTACATCGCAGGTTTTAATTTTTTGAAGTCAAAAGTTTGAAAAAATAAAAAAATAATATTTAACAGGTACCAAGGTTCCTATGCAAACACAAGCCCCATACATTGGTACCTCTTTAAAAGAGGCGGCTCCTTTAAGGAATTCGTAGCCTCCTTTAAGAGGCTTATGGCATCCTTAAAGGCCGCTCCCCTTTTGATAGGGGGCAGACCCTTACATGGCCGCTCACCATTTTTAAAGGGTTTAAAACCTCCTTCAGCCCTTTGGGCTATTCAAAATCTTTTCGTTCAGTTTTTTGAACCTGCACAATCCTCCTCGGCCTACGTGTCATTTCTGTTGGCCTTTGAGCCATTTTGAGATAAATTTCTATCAGTTTTAGCAAATTTCTATTCTTGCTACCTCTTCTAGCTTTGGTGGTTCGATCAAATCTAGCCCTTCACTATCTTTATCTAGAGGTTTTCTAAAACTAGCTACACGACTATTTTATCTAGCAGGCTCTAAACTTGGCGACGCCTCTATTCTGGTGGCAGTTCCGTTAAATTTGGCAGAGGAGATTTTCTTGCACTCAAACCCCTTTTTGTTGGAGTTTTTATTTTGGATTCTAAACTTTGAAGACCGATAACTTGAGCTCACGACCTCTATTTTCAGTGCATTTTTTTTTTGGTTAATTTTTCATGCTCTATGCATTGGTGTTGATAGTTTATGATTTTGGTGTACTATTTTTTCTAAAAATTGTAGATTCTCACAGGTGACATTGCACAGTTCTCATTTTTAGAACTTTGGAGACTCATAACTTTCACATGACCTCGGATTGAGGTACTTCCTCTTTTGAAAGTGCATGATTTTTCAAGTAAATCGCAGTGTCGTTAGTTTCACTTGAGTTTATTCCAGTATTGTACTTTTAACATACACCTATTTATTGAGGATTTTGTAAAGCATTGATATCAAGACCACTAAGTATTTCTTACTAGTGGCAATTGTAAACACACTAAATATAAAGTGTCAAATCAACTTTTCTTGGGGGTTTTTGATTGAGTGAAAAGGGGGGTTGTCTTGTGTGTGTTCTCTTCTTTTCAGCACTTCATTTCTACATTTCTTCATCGTGGATCAAACAACAGTACCCATATTAACTCCTTACAACTACTCTAAGTGGAAACCGCGTATGACAATCTACTTAAGGAAAGATGGATTGCATAGGATAACAATGGGACTAGAAATAGAACCTGCTAAAAATGAAGATAAGCGTAAGTGGTTTAACAAATGTGATGAGGCATATTGAACATTGTGTTTGTTTGTTTCTCTTGATTTTCTTTTTCACATTGAGTCTTTGAATTCACCAAATGAAATATGGACAAAGCTAGAAACACTATTTGGAACACAAGATTCAATGAGGGGTCATGTTGGAAAATAAACTAATTAGTTTAAGTCTAGACAACTTCAACATAATTCAAGATTTTTTCACAAAATTGAAATCACTAAGGTTACAAGTAAAACAATGTGGAATTGAAAAGAAAGATGAACAATTGATTCTTGATATTCTCTCTAAACTAAATTTAGAATATTATGTATTTGTTTCTACCTTCTATGCTACTAAGGGTGCACTTGGTACTCAATTCACCATGCCATCTTTGGATGACTTTGCTATCTCTATCACACAGGAGTAGGATAAGCTAATCTAGATGGGTACTCTAAAATCCTCTAAGTTACATGCCCTAGTTTCAAATCAAGGCACAAAAGAACATAAAGGACAAAATAGTAACAATAAGGAAAAGAAGGGTTAGAAACAAGCTACCCCAAAATCAGCTAATGAGACCCAATCTTCTAATGACAACAAGCCAAAGAAAGAGAAGGCCAAATGTGCCTATTGTAAAATACCCGGTCATGATGAACATAAATGTTTTAAAAAATAAATTGATCACTTGACACATTCTTGAGAAGAATAATATTAGTGTTCCCGAATGTATAAAATAGAGTTCTAATGAGGGATCTAACAAGGCAAAAGATTGCAGTAAGGGGAAAGGAAAGGGCAAGGCCCTTGTAGAATTTGCTTCACAATCATACACTTGGGTTCTTGATTCAATTGCTTTGCATCACATGGCTTCATCTACGGAAGAACTTGCATCTTTAGAGCCATGTACTATGCCTTCTATTTTGATGGGTGATGACAATCTTATTGAGGTGTGTGGGAGAAGTTCTGTTGATGTGGGGGCTAGCACATTCCATGATGTTCTTTGTGTGCCCTCATTATCAATTAATATCCTATTAGTATATCAGATTACTCACACAAGTACAAGCAAGTGGGTTGAGTGGAGATTCATGAATTGCATAGTGGTTCTGTAGTTGTAGTTTGGAGAGCAGATCATCAATTGTTTAATTTGTTTTCTCACTTTGTTCTTGATCCTCCTTCTTTTGTTTTGCTCACTCATTTAGATGATGTGAGGAGATTATGGCATGATCAATTTGACCATCTTAACTTTCGCTTCTTGCAGCAGCTCAACCAGTAGAGCATGGTCATAGGGTTTCCTTTAGTTTAGTTTTCAAGTGGTGTTTGCCAAGTTTGCATTCTTGGTAAGCATCCTAAGGAAAATTTGACAAAGGTAAGGCATGGAAAGATTCACAGATACTAGAGATAGTTCATAGTAATTTGTCTGGTCCATTTCCTCATCCATCCTTCAACAAGGCTAGATTTGTTCTAACCTTCATTAATGACGTTTCTCGCTATACTTGGGTGTACTTTCTTAAATAGAAGTTGGAGGTATTTGATCACTTTCAAGACTTCAAAACTTTTGTAGAGAAGCAATCCAAGAAAGCCATCAAAGTATTGCGCACTGACAATGGTGGTGAATATGTCAACCATCATTTTGAGCAGTTTTGCACTTCATAGGGGATTGATTTGAAACATTCAGTTCCATACACTCCTTAGTACAATGATGTGGCAAAATAGAATAATAGGTCCTTGAAGGAAATGGTGAACTACATGATACACTCCAGATATATTGCACCACAGTATTGGGCAGAGGCCATTAACTGTGCTTGTTATAGCCAAAACCATGTTCCTCACCGAGCCTTGAAGGGAGTCACTTATTTTGAATCTTGGAGCGGTCGAAAACCATCAGTTAATCACTTTTAAGTTTTTTTTCTCTTGAATGGGCCTACATTCCTACAGAGAAACATAAGGCCTTGGATCCATAGAGCAGGCCCTGCATATTTGTAGGCTATCTTGATGGTGTGAAGGGTTATCGGTTGCTCCACCCTACTACATATGAGTTGTCCATCGAAAGGAGTGTTCATTTTGAGGAGGACTCTTCAAGCTCAACTCCTATCACTTCTTCACCTCCTTTTAATTTGACATTGGAGTCACCTGGGCTACATGACAGATCTTCTAATGAGTCAGATTCACCCAAGTAGATTCTTGATGATGAGTCTTCTACCTCCACTTCCGATGTTGAGATCGATTTAGAGGATTCACCTCCTTTCTCTCCTAGTCGTCATTCAAAGGGTGATGATTCTCCTCTAGACTCTGAATTCTGGTCCACTTTGGGCTAGACAAACCTTGTAGTCTATAGGTGATTGGGTTGGGGATCCATCACACACTAGGCAAACTTGTTCACAATTCAAAGATGCTCCACATGTCTTCATTGCTACTGGCTCTGATCCATAGTCCTTTTGAGAGGCTTCTGGTATTTTTGAATGCGATACAACTATGCAGGAGGAGTATAGTTCCTTGATGAGGAACCACACTTGGGATCTTGTCCCTCTTCGTAAGGGAAGAAAACTTGTTCGATGTAAGTGGATCTATCGGACAAAGTTTGCAACAGATGGGTCAGTTGATAAGAATAAGGCTTGCCTGGTTGCCAAAGGATTCTCCCAGGTTCCTAGGATTGACTACTCTAAAACTTTTGTGCCAGTTGCCAGAATGAACTCCATCCAACTTGCTCTTGCCATTGTTGCAAACAATCGTTGGGAAGTACACCAGATGGATGTGAAGAGTGCTTTTCTTCATGGTGATCTTTAGGAGGAGATTTACATGGAGCAGCCATAAGGTTTCATTCAAGATTCTTCAGTTGTGTGCCACCTTCAAAAGTCTTTCTATGGCCTCAAACAGGGTCCTTGGGCATGGTATGCCTGTTGCAAGTATGTGCCTAATTGGTGTTGTCATTGATGTCAACATATCTTTGTTGTTATTGGTGTCAACTGTATCCTGTTTTGTTATTTGTTTAGAATCTTTTTACGTTGAGGATATTGAGAAAATTGAACCCTTCGGAAGAATCAGAAAGTAAACAGTGAATCACGGTGAAGATAGTGAGCTGTATACTGAAGAATAGTCCAGACGATTGCTTTGCATTTATTGCTAACTGAAGATATTGGTCAGCGGATTGGGAGTTATTTAGAAGCATGGATGAAGATGCTAAATCTTGAGTTTGAGCCTCCGATATGAAGATTTGAGTGAGTTACATTCACCAAAGTAAAACTTGCTTTTTTTATTATTTATTGGTGCCTGAGATAAAGTATTTTGCTTTGCATTCCTCCACATTAAAGTGTTTTGCTCTGCGGTTCTAGAGGGAAGTCTAGGATGATGATAAGTGCATATGATTGTAGTGGTTCATGTTTTGGTAGTTTGCAAGCTATCTTTCTTTTATGACAATCGAAGACAGTGAAGTTCATGTGCTCCGATGTGAAGAATCTCATGAATAAAGTGGTTTGAGTTTGTGCGGTTGCTCCTGGTGATTTCAACGTGCTTGTGGATACCTCCTGATCATGTTCCTACCTTTACATTGGTTTGTGTTAAGGAATTGAGATCGTGTTTGAAGATTATTTTTAGATAACGTAGCGTGTAACCAGTCTTAGCCGACTTGGTTAATTCTAGTAATTGCAGAGATCCCTTGAAGATTATGGAAGTGTGTTGTGGCATGGAAGATCGTGTTTGAGTCCGAGCTAAGGTGTGGTGTGATTCACATACATCTATACTATAATTCCTTAGCATAATATTGTATTAGGTCAAGACCTATTTTGTAAATGTTTGTAATGCCAACCTTGGAGATTGTTCCAATGGTTGATGATTGTAGTGCTGACCTTGATGATCAATCCAAGGTTGATGAAGTGTATAAATACTTGTAATTGAGTCGTGGAAAAGGTGTTCTGGTGTGAACATGGGAAGATAAGGAAAAGAAGTGGAAAGGCTTAGCAGAGTAGAGGAACTGTTGGACTTCAATGTATTAATCTCAGACATGAAGAAGATGATGATCTTGGTAGTGAGACTGGCAGTGAGCTACCAGTAGGGTTTAATAGCCCTCATTGTAATCTTTCTAGGTTTAGGGTTGAGGCAGTGAGCCTAATAGACCTAGTTGTACTTCATGGCAGTGAGCCAGTATGTTCTAGGCCCATGGAGTGACCAAACCTGAACATCTTTTTACAAAGATTGCAATATATTTTGAGAGCTAATCCTCTTTGTGGTTTTTCCCCACCTTGGGGTTTTCCACGTAAAAATCTGGTGTCTCTTGTGTTCAATGTTGCATCCATGTTTAAGTTTCTGATTTCATGCATTCATTGTTTAATCATAATAACTGTGGACAAGCGATTAATGTTTAAGTGCAGAAGTGTTTGAGTTTTTGGGGCAACTGATTCACCCCCACCTCAGTTGTTCATCGCATTTCAACAAATGGTATCAGAGCCAAGTCCCTTCGGAAGGAGTCTAACAAATCAAGGGAGATCTTAAATGGAGTTAAAAGGAAAACAACTACACACCGATGCACCCGAATGCTCATCAAGAGATAATGAAGGAGAATTGTCCAAGGAAGCATCTCATGAAGAAAGGAGTGTCAACCATCAAAGAAGTTCTGATCCAGAAGTATGCACCAGTAATGAAGCCATGTTTCATGGTGAGAACTGTTGGGTTATTGATAGTAGTTGTTCAAACCACATGACTGGTGATAAGATTAAGTTTGCAAGTTTGGAAAAATGTGATGGAGGGCTAGTTACATTTGAGGATAACTGCACTGCTGAAATATGCTGAATAGGATCAATCAATTTTGGCAACAAATAAATTTCTGAAGATGTTCTTTATGTT
Source organism: Cunninghamia lanceolata (assembly GCA_027924645.1). Classification (NCBI taxonomy): domain Eukaryota; kingdom Viridiplantae; phylum Streptophyta; class Pinopsida; order Cupressales; family Cupressaceae; genus Cunninghamia; species Cunninghamia lanceolata. The sequence goes on along the minus strand of BSBN01000328.1, from coordinate 4,358,582 downwards.
AAAAATCTGAAGCAAAATTTCTTAAGCATTGGACAGTTATGCAAAAAGGGATTTAGTTTAGTGTTTGAAAATGATACCCTTGAAATCAAAGAAAAATCTGGAGCTGCAATAGCAATTGGAAAAAGGACTGAAGAGAATCTCTATCATCTCAGAAAAAGTGACTTTCTTGGGCTCACATCTCAGACCAATGAAAGCTGGGTCTGGCATAGAAGACTGTGTCAGGCAAATCTTGATGTTTTAATAAAAACAAGCTCAGTTCAAATTGTAAAGGATCTACCAGAAATTGATTACTCGAACATCATTTGTAGGAAATGTCAAGATAAAAGATTATCAAGAAAAATATTGCAGGATAAAGAAAGATCTTCCACTGAACGACTGGAATTGATCCATACAAGTATTTGTGGTTTTACAAAAATACCAAGCCTCCATGATGATAGGTACTTTATGTTTTTTATTGAAAAATTTTCTAGAATGACTTGGGTTAGCTTTTTCAAGGATAAATCAAAGATTCTAGATGCACTCAAAGCTTTTAAAGAAATGTTTGAAAATGAGCTAGGCATGAAAATCAAGAATTTGAGAATTGGCAAAGAAGAAGAGCTCACCTCCAACAATTTCAATATATTCTGTGAGATCTATGGGATAGAGAAACAACTCTCTGTAAAAAAATAAGGTAATGGTAGAAGCGAGCAGGACTATTCAGGAAACTGAAAATTACTGTTGGAAAAAGCAAATCTGCTAGACACATTTTGGAAGGAGGCAATTCAAACCACTATCTATACATTAAACACAGTTCAGGTAAAAACCAAAGATGAAAAGACTCCCTTTGAACTATGGTATGGAATAATACCCACTGTGAAATATTTCAAAATCTTTGGAAGCAAATGCCTTATCAAAATAGAAAAGGATAATGCTAAGTATGAGGAGGGCATTTTTCTTGGATATTCATCTTGGACCAAGGCCTACTACTACATCAATAGATTGGGAAGGATTGTTGAAATTAAAAATGTTAAAGTTAATGAGAACATTCAAGAGCACTCGGACCCTACCAATGAGGATCTATAAATTGAAGCACAAGAGGGTTCCCAGACCATCAGTGTCAAAACAAAATGTGATGTGGAAGATCACAGAGCTGTTGTAAATCAAATGAATCTATGCTTGATTGCCAGTATTGACAACAACAATTCCAAAACTGCAGAAGAAAACATGGATTTGAAAGAAAATATAATAGAAGAAAATGATTACATCAAAGAGTTAAGAAAGCAAATCAGGCATCTTCAGTAAAGACTAAAAGAGGACAATGAAGAAAAGACAAAAACTGAGGAATGTCTGAAAGACAACGAAAAACTGCATGAAACTTGAATAAGAAGTTGAAGATCTGAAAGCTGATCTAAAACATGTACAAGCTTGAAAAGACCAATTTAGTGTGAGTGCTACCAGATATGATAAACTAATGGCTAGCCAGAAAAATGATGATGACAAAGAAAGCATGAGACTTGAAAAAGGTAAAGATTTTAGAGCAGGTCAAGAAGAGGACAAAAGCAGACAGAATCAAAGAAATAGACCTAGAAGACCATCAGTCAGGAAGCCAAATGCTCAAAGGTACCCATCCTTCAATGGTTATTGTAATTCATGCAAAAAGTTTGGTCACAAGGCTACTTGGTGTAGAAACAAGATGAATCAAAATGTTCCATCATTCTCTAGTCAGTGTTTCGCATGTAATAAAATTGGTCATAAAGTTGTCGATTATAGAAGTAAAGTTAGCTAGAACTCTATTAGATGCTATGCATGCCATAAAATGGGACGCAGGGCTAATGAGTGCAGGAGCCAAGGGAGAAAAGGTTATGGCACAAATAGGATAATGGAATCCTTCAGTGGCCATTGTTATACTTGCAATAAATTTGGGCACAAGGCCAACCTATGCAAGTCCAGGATAAATGGAAGAAACAATGATCAGAAAAATACTGTATGCTTCAATTGCAACAAGCCTAGACATACTAAAAAATATTGTAGAAATAAGAACATGAAGAAGGATGATCAATCAAAGTCAAGGATATCAGTGAAAAAAGTTGATCCGGTAGAAGTCAAGGAAAAAATAAACAAGATTTGGGTCAGGAAGGGAATAAATGAAACAAGAGATGAGTATGGTCTAGACTCTGGAGTAGCTACTTCCTCCAGGAAGTAGATTGTGGTATATGGCTCAGGGGGAGCCATATTGAAAATTCTAAATCCCCCAACCAGATAGTCTGTGCTGAGATTCGACACAAAAATATGTTATCTCCCTTGAAAGGATTCTAGTCTGGAAGCCTAAAATGACTAAGTATGAGTAGTGTGCAAAGAAGTACCATTGTGAATTGTCCAAATCCAGATGGATGAAGTTAAGCCTAGAATAGTGGGTAGCACCAAAATACAAGGGTCCGCATTTCTTCACTGTTGCATATTTTGTTTTGTGGTTCTAAAAACTTGTTAAGAGGTCAATGATGAATGTTGGATATAAATTCTAGAGTCTCATATGATCTGCACTAGGAGATATGATGTGATAGATAAATTGGTCACTCATGCACTAAAGAGACAGGCTGACAGGTCATGAATAAGGTGAAAAAGACACTACTTTAGCTACCAATAAGGAATTGCCAGGTGCAATTGATATTGAGACAAGGTTGCAGAAGAAAAGCTATAGATAGAAGAAAGTTGATCCATGGAAATTATTGGCTACATGTGGTGTCATTGATTGATAAGCATTGTTTTCATAAGGTGTCATGATGATTGATAATAAAATGTTATGTTCCCTAGGAAGAAGGAAAATTCATGCACACCCTGATGTGCACTTCTAAAAGGAAGTATTCAGAACATCAAAAAGAAAAGGGTGTAGCAGTGCAAGTAGTAATCAAGTTGGTTGCTAAGGACAAGAGGATCATAAGATATGAGTACCTAATAAATAGCAGTAGGGTGTTGCTGATAGTGGAAATAGTGCAATAGCAACAAGATTTGAAGTTGAGGCTTGACAAACCAAGAAGAAGAGAAGCTCATCAAGTAAGGGGGAGTAGTCAGTTGAAGAAAGTTCAGAAGAGTCCTTGGTTCTGAAGTAGCAGATTGCAAGTATGTTCCCTTTGCCATTGATGTCAAAGGGGGAGAGAAATCATGTGAAAAACTCAGAGAGAAAGAGTGTAGATGTCTAAAGAGAGGGGGAGAATCTTGTCTTGATGGTTGTTGCAATTTTTCACAACATATGTTGCCATCAATGACAAAGGGGGAGATTGTTGCAAGTATGTGCCTAATTGGTGTTGTCGTTGATGTCAACATATCTTTATTGTCATTGGTGTCAATTGTATCCTATTTTTTTATTTGTTTAGAAGTTTTTTATGTTGAGGATATTGAGAAAATTGGCCCCTCCGGAAGAATCATAAAATAAATAGTGAATCACAGTGAAGACAATGAGTCGCATACTGAAGAACAGTTTAGAAGATTGCTCTGCATTTCTTGCTAACTGGAGATCTTGGTCTGTGGATTGGAATTTATTTAGAAGCATGGCTGATCATGCTAAATCCTGAGTTTGAGCCTCCAGTATGAAGATTTGAGTGAGTTACATTCACTAGATTAAAACCTACTTTTTTTGATTATTCCTTGGTGCCTAAGAGAAAGTATTTTGCTCTGCATTCCTCTGCATTAAAGTGCTTTGCTCTGTGGTTCTAGAGGGAAGTTTGGGATGATGATAAGTGCCAACAATTGTAGTGGTTCATGTTCTGGTGGTCCGCAAGCTATCTTTCTTTTATGACAGTCAAAGACAGTGAAGTTCATGTGCTTTGGTGTGAAGAATCTCATGAATAAAGTGGTTTGAGTTTGTGTGGTTTCTCCTGGTGATTTCAACGTGCTTGTGGATACCTCCTGATCATGTTCCTACCTTTACATTGGTCTACGTTAAGGAATTGAGATCATGTTTGAAGATTATTCCCAGATAACGTAGCGTGTAACCAACCTTAGCTGACTTGGTTAATTCCACTAATTGCGGAGATCCCTTGAAGATTATGGAAGCATGTTGTGGCATGGAAGATCGTGTTTGAGTCCCAGCTAAGGCGTGGCATGATCTGCATACATCTATACTGCAATTCCTTAGCATAATATTGTATTAGGTCAAGACCTATTTTGTAAATGTTTGTAATGCTAACCTTGGAGATTGTTCCAATGGTTGATGATTGTAGTGCCGACCTTGATGATCATTCCAAGGTTCATGAAGTGTATAAATACTTTTAATTGAGTCATGGAAAAGGTGTTTTGGTGTGAAGATAAGGAAAAGAAGTGGAAAGGAAGATCAGAGCAGAGGAACTATTGTACTTTAATGTATTAATCTCAGACATGAAGATGATGATGATCTTGGCAGTGAGCTGCCAGTAGGGTTTAACAACCCTCAAGGTTTAACAACCCTCATTGTAATCTTTCTAGGTTTAGGGTTGAGGCAATGAGCCTACTAGACCTAGCTGTACTTCATGGCAGTGAGCCAGTGTGTTTTAGGCCCGTGGAGTGACCAAGCTTGAACATCATTTTTACAAAGATTGAAATATATTTTGAGAGCTAATCCTCTCCATGGTTTTTCTCCACCTTGGGGTTTTCCAAGTAAAAATCTGGTGTCTCTTGTGTTCAATGTTGCATCTGTGTTTAAGTTTTTGATTTCATACATTCATTGTTTAATCATAATAACTGTGGACAAGTGATTAATGTTTAAGTGCAGAAGTGTTTGATTTTTTGGGACAACTAATTCACCCCCCCTCTTAGTTGTCCAGTGCATTTCAACAATGCCAAGATGGACTCCTTCCTTCAACAGTTGGGTTCACTCAGTGCCATTCAGATCCCATTGTCTGCATTTTGCAGCAGGATGATCCACTCCTATTTCTCATTTTGTATGTTGATGACTTGTTGATCATAGGGAGTTCTTTATCTGCTATTGGGGTATTCAAAACTTCCCTTCATGCTAGGTTTTTGATGACTGACTTGGGCTTGTTGCATTACTTTCTCAGGATTGAGATCTTCTAGTCTACTTTTGGGATCACCCTCACACAGTCCAAGTATGCTCTAGATTTGCTCTTGAGGTTTTATATGGTTGACTGTAATCCTGCATCAACTGCCTTTGTGGAGTTAAACCTGAGGATTTGTGTTCTTCATCATTTTTTGATGGCACTTTGTACCTATAGCTTGGTGGGAGTATTATTTATCTAACTCAAACGAGACCTGACATTTCATATGCTATAGACATGGTCTCTTGATTCATGCAAGAGTCCCATGAGCTACACTGGAAAGAAGCCAAGCAGATATTTGACTACATTTAGGGTACTCATAGTTTGGGATTCACTACACAGCGGGTATTGATCTTGACTTGGTGGGTGTTAGCCTCAATTTTGACTTCGGCCAATTTTAAACTTTTGCTCCTTCTAAACCGCACCTGTTTGGTCCCCCTTTGTCCTGAGACAATCTAAGTCAATTTCTTTGATTATGAACACTGAACCGGTTTCAAGTGGCTTGTCAAACTCAACTTGTTGATTTTGGCTTACAGATGCCAAGGGTTAATGTCACAGATCTTCTCATACCTGGTTGTCATAGCCATTCAACTAGAGATTGATTTACCTAATTACACTCTAGTGAGGTTATAGCATTTTTCCTAGGCCATGTGGTGCATTGGCTTAAAAATGTTTAGGAGAAAGTTGATTCATCGCTTAATAGACATCTACAAGGTTGTTCAGATTGATAGATTTCATGAAAACAATTAAATGTAGAGATTCATGCAAGATGCAGTAAAATTGTTTTATGGCGAGTTCCTAGACTTTAGTTCAGTCAAAGCGATTGGGTCTTCAAGGCAAAAATACTTCCCAAATTGAAGATTTTAAATTTTTATGTTCGAAGTAGGCCATTTACAGAAACTAATAAATTCATATTTTTACAAGGAATAATGAGCAACAGGTTCATGTGGAGCTTTGTTGATGTAGAGGCAATGGAATAGTTGGAGGATAGCAAACTAGACAAGGTTTACACTACACCAAAAAGCCCAAATTTGAAGATCAATTTGCAAAAGTGGGAACAACAGAAAGAAACTCAAGGATCATCATGGAAAGGTTGATTTCAGATGTTGGGGAACCCATTCCAATCATTAGCAAAGGCAGACTAAACTCAGAATGAGTACTTCCTTCATAAGCCCATGAAATTGCTTATAGCCCTAAAAAAGAGAACAGTCCTCAATAACTTTTGACACAGGCCTTCAAACATAGATCTTGGACAATCAGTAGATACCCATTTGGACTCCCTATCACATATCCAAAACTAGGTATAGGTTGTTTTGGACGGAATACCCCAACCTATAACTCCTCTTAATGACTAGAGCCCCAATTAGGCCTAAAATACAAAGAGACCCCCCTAAAATTCATACAAAGAACTCAACCAAAGGTTTGAACATTTAGAACACATGCCAAAACTATGGATTTTGTCAGTTTTGTCCTCCTACAACCTGTTGTTCCCAAAAATGCCTCTATGGTTCCTCCAATAGGCTTAATGCATGGTCATATTAAGCCTCTTCTAACAAATCTTACAAACACCAACTCTCCCTCTCCTACAATCATCCAAAACAATTGAAATTTAAATGAATACACCCATCCCACTAGTCTTATGGCCTTGAAAGACAGTGGGATGGTCAATTCCCCATCGCTTGAGGCAAACCCTAGTTTAGGTTTTGTTAGGTCTATTTTGAAATAAATCCTTATAACTGCTGACAACAAGAGTGTCAAGACACCTAAACCACTTCAAATGATAGATAACTCTCTATAATAATCAATCAAAACATTAGGAAGTGAAGACAGTCTTGTACCTTCACATAGTATGATCTGTGGCAGCGTAATTCCTCTAGGAAAATAGAGTTCTCAATGGATAGTCCAAGATCAAATGCTTCTAAGTTGTCATGATAGTTACTTATAGGAGAATGGTAAGGATTGTTTCTTCAGAAAATATAGAAAAAAGGCAAAAACAACAGAGAATTGGTATTTGATTGCTTTGAAACTTCTTGCACTCTATACAATGATCATGTTCAAGATGTTTTAAACTTGCACACACCTTGACTAACTCTTTGGAGGCAGATGGGAAGGTTTATAGCCACTTCTTCCCCATCGAACTTCCTTGGGCAGTTTGAAAACTACAACTACTTACAACTGATTACCAGTTTTGTCCTTACCTTGTTTAGGACTGTTTAGGCTTAACAAGTGCCTTCAAACATTTGGTAATGGAATTCAACCTTTGACATGCCTTATCAAGGCTTACAACATGAAGACTGTCTCCTACATGCCTTAGAAAGGCTTACAAATGTGACTGCCTCCTATATGACAATAATATGTAGAAATTTAGACATAGTCCTTATTACAATCAGTTGAATGGTCTCCTAAGACCTTATTGAAGCAAAACAACATGAATCACATGAATATAAACATGAAAACAAACAAGACATATATGATCTCCTTGGTGCACTTGCACCATACTCCCTGGGTGGAAAAAAACTCAAGTCTCTTGAGGAAGTAGATCAACAACTGTGACACCATGCTTCAAGATGTCTTCTTCACTCATCCAAGTGGCATCTTCAATGGGTAACCACTCCATTTGACAAGGAACTGTCTATATGTCTTCTTTCTAGTCTTCTTCAAGACCTTGGTTTCAAGAATACATTCCAACTTCAAGGGTTGAGTAGGTGGAAGACCCTTAACCCATTCTTTATCTCCTGCTGCTATCATGTCTGCCCCTGAATCTGCATTATGATCACCTTTGAAAGGAAACAAGTCTGAAACATTGAAGATAGGAGATATGGCCAAGCCTTGAGGAAGCTCAATCTCATAGGCATTGGGCCCAAACTTGCGCACAGTCTGACATGGTCCTATCTTCTTCATGAGGAGTTTGGTTGGATACCCCTTTGGAAGTCTTTCCTTCTTCAAGTGTGCCATGACCAAATCCCCAACCTTATATTGTATATCTCTCCTTCTATCATTGGCTTTCTCCTTGTACTTGTCATTGTTCCTTTGAAGAGTTTCTCTTACATTATCATGGATGTCCTTTATGGCCAATGCAAAGTCGTCACCTTAAGGACTTTTCCTTTCCAATCCATGGAGATCTCTCAATTCAAGAATACCTCTTGGATGAACACCATAAACAATCTCAAATGGACTCCTTCCTATGCTCCTATTGGTGGAATCATTGTAAGCAAACTCTGCTTGAGGGATGATCATATCCCATGCCTCTCCATGTTGCTTGGTAAGACACCTGAGAAGATTTCCCAAAGACCTATTCACCACCTCAGTTTGGCCATCAGTCTAAGGGTGATAGGCTGAAGTAAATGATAATTGAGTACCCAACTTCTTCCACAAAGTGCACCAAAAATGGCCTACAAATTTTGGATCCCTATCAATCACAATGTTAAGAGGCAAACTATGGATTCAAACAATTTCTTTGAAGAACAAACCAACAATGTGTGAAGCATCATTAGTGCATTTGCATGGCAAGAAATGAGCCATCTTACTGAATCTATCCACCACTATCAAAGCCTCTTTGAGTCCTAGGAAGACCCAAAACAAAATCCATGCTAATACTTTCCCATGGCCTATTAGGAATAGGAAGTGGCTGATATAGACCAGCATTAGATGAAGTACCCTTTGCCCTTTGATAAATACTACAACATTCAACAAATTTTCTGATATCTGATTACATTTTAGGCTAAAAATAAAACCTCTTCACCTGATCCAATGTTTTATCCAACCCAAAGTGACCTCTTAGTCCACCACAATATTTTTCCTTTATGATGTTCTCCCTCATGGAACACCTAGGAACACATAGTTGGCTGCCTTTGAACAATAACTCCTGCTGCAACAAAAACTCAGAAAAATTAGAATGATAAGAGTCTGAAAATTGTGAACAAACTTCATATACCTCCTTGAAATCTTCATCATCCTGATACATATGTTTGAGAGCATCAACCCCTACACTTTGCAATTGAATTTCTTGAACCATACACACCCTTCTACTCAATGCATCTGCCACTTTGTTGGACTGCCTCTTCTTGTGTTTGATTGAAAAAGTATATGCTTGGAGTTGCTCAACCCATTTCACATGCCTATGATTGAGTTTCTCCTGTGAATTAAGAAAACTAAGTGCATGGTTGTCAGTATAAACAATAAATTCTTTAGGCAAAACATAGTGCCTCCATTTTTTCAAATCTTGTGCCATGGCATACAATTCCAAATCATAAGTAGAGTACTTTCTCTTAGCATCATTTAATTTTTCACTAAAGAAAGTAACAGGCCTACCTTCTTGGCTTAGGACAACCCCTATAGCAAGGTTACTAGCATCACATTCCCCCACAAACAACTTGTTAAAGTTGGGAAAAACAAGAATGGGCTGTTGTGCTACCTTTTGTTTCAGAATTTCAAAAGAATCATTGGCTGCCTTTGTCCAAAAAAACTTACATTTCTACCCCCTTTGATGGTATCCAAAATTGGTGCACAAATATGACTAAAACCCCTTATAAATTTCCTATAAAATGTTGCCAAACCATGAAAACTTTTCACATCACCTGCTGTTTTTGGAGTTGGCCATGACAAAATGGCCTCTACCTTTGTTGGATCCATCTTCAAACTACCTTGTGAAATCACAAAACCAAGATAGGTGAGTTCTTCCTTCATGAAGACACTCTTTTCCATGTTGATCATCAATTGTTCATCATGCAACTTCTTCAAAACCTGATCCAAATGTTGCAAATGCTCTTCCTTAGTCCTGCTGAAAACAAGAATGTCATCCAAGTATACCACAACAAATTTGCCAATGAAATCCTTCAACACTTCATTCATGAGACGCATAAAAGTACTTGGGGAATTAGATAGACCAAATGGCATCACCAACCACTCATAAAGACCCTCATTTGTTTTGAATGTTGTCTTCCATTCATCCCCTTGTTTCACCCTAATTTGATGATATCCACTCTTAAGATCAATCTTAGAAAAGTATCTAGCCCCTCCCAAACAGTCCATTAGGTCCTCAATTCTTGGCATAGGGAACCTATATCTTATGGTAATCTTGTTAATGGCTCTAGAATCCGTACACAACCTCCATTTACCATCCTTTTTAGGGGCTAGGACTGTTGGGACAGGACATGGGCTAAGACTCTTTCTTACCAATCCCTTATCCAACAATTCTTGCACTTGCTTGGCAATCTCTTCATTTTGAGAAGGTGTCATCTTGTAGGCTGCTTTGTTTGGCAAAGTAGATCCCGGTATGAAGTCAATTTGATGGCTTATGTCCCTAATAGGTGGCAACTCATTAGGCATTTCTTCTACCATAATCTCCTTATACCTCTCTAACAATTGTTGCACCTCCTTAGGGACTTCTTCCTTACTAGGATCATGCAAACTAGGACTGTTTTTAGGCTTCAAAATTAGAGCATACTTCTTCCTTACTAGGATCATGCAAACTAGGACTATTTTTAGGCTTCAAAATTAGAGCATACCATTGGGTTCCTTCCTCCTTAAGGGTGTCTAAAAAATCTTTACCACTCACAATCATGACACTTGACCCAACATTCTTCTCTACATTCTCATCAGGCAATGGATCCATTCTATACTTTCTACCATTCTTGGTTATAATGAAAGAATTATTTTTACCATTGTTAGTACTCATTTATGTTTTGGGTTTTAAGCTTGGGTGTTTGCAGGTTTTCTCATTCGAACCCTCAATTTTGTGAATCATGGAATCTTGCATTGTTTTGTCTATTCAAGTGTTGGTCTTGTGTGGTGGGTTTCTGGTTGTTAAATCTCATCCTCATGTTTAGGTTTTCATAGGTTGACCCACCCATGTTTCATGGTTTGTTCCTGTCGCCTTGAAAAAAATGTTAAGTTTGTATGTGCAATTGATCAAATCTGTTGGCGGGTTTGTAAAAATCTCCATTGACCTTCAAAAAATGGTGAAAAATGAGTTGTATGCATTTTTTAAATGCATATCGGATTGCATATACAAGGGGGAATCTTTCACAAATTCTCGAGAATATTCACTGCTTGCATATTGGGTTGCATGTATATTTGGTTTGTATGTTTAGAAATACAATGGTTAGATACAAAGAAAAGATACATTGCAGGTATATTCCATGGAAGATTCCTGCTTGAATATAGGGGCTTGTATGTCGCCGGTGCATATACAACAAAAAGGTACAAGAGAAAATGTACATTCAGCAATATACAATGGGAAAGTGCAAATGGTCTTGTATGATTTGGCAATTTTACAAAATAGCAGGAGATGCATTTGGTGGGGTCCGCCTCACATACAAAGGATTTTGTATCTCATATACAAAGAAGAATGTATATGTGATATACATTCAAAAATATGTAAGGGAAGAAGATGCAAGACGGACCTGAAGTCGTTTTCATTTTGTTCTAAAGCAGTGTGGCGTCCGCGGCTTGTACATTACATTTGTATATGCGATGTGCAAGGAAATGTGCAAAAGAAAGAGAAGATGGGTTGGGCCCACCACTTGTATATTTGCACTTGTATATGTGTTGATATGCAAATTCATGAGGATACAAGGCCCGGACTTGAAGGTTTTTCAAATCCGATGGATAGATGCAATGAGGTCTGCCTTGTATATGTTTTGCACTTGTATGTGTGTAATATACAAAGCGATAGAGGTGAAATGAAAGGAGAAAGGGTTAGCGATAGAAGGTCAAGGTGCCTACGTGGCACGATATTATTGGCTGGCGACTTTTCATGCATGTTTTGGGACCGTTGATCACAGTGATGGATTTTGGATCGATGGTTGGGATTTGAACCTTCGGCGATGGTTTTTTCCTTGTGTCTGCAGTCATTTTTTTAGTAGGAAATTTCCATGGGTGTGCTGCGATAGTTTCCAAGAGGAGATATGGGTGGTTGAGCCATTAATGGTAGGATTGCAGACAGGCATGGGCCAACGGTCGAATGGCCAAGTACCTGGTTTATGATGGAGAGTCTTCCAGCGGCGGCACAGGGCTCGAGCTCAACTACTCCTCGCCCTTCTCTTGCTCTTTCTCGTTTTGTCCTCTGCTGCATTTATGATTTTAAGCACCATTTTCGAATGCAATTTTTCTAGCAAATTTTTTGACCTTGCCTTGTGATTAATGTTGTTGAGTACACAGTCTTGGTATAAAAGCCAAACTGTGTTACTCATTGTGGTTGTTGAAAACTGGACAAATTTTTGGTGCTGTAAAGAGATATGACTTCATTGGTGGCTCTGTCTTTGTTGTCTTGTGAGTTTATGAGTCTCATGTTGTATGTTTAATGCATAAATTCACTGGTTTTATGTTGTTTTATATGAGAAATGCTCTGTACATGTGCTTAATCATTTGTCTCCAAGCTGTCGGCATGTTTTTTCTTTTGAATCAGGATAACTAAGGGTTGTTAAGATTCAAGAATATAGCTTTTCTATATTGAATGTTTAATCTCCTACTTTTGTTCAAGGACCAAATTAAATGTTTCAGGTTAATCATTGAGAAAGTGTGTTGCAGCAGGGATACCATTAAGTATGAAAGATTAAGCACCTAGTTTTTGGGAAGTATCTGTAAGGCAAGTGCTAAACAATCCCCTTGAAACTCAATCATCACTATAGGTTTATGTGTACATGTGCATGTGTATGTCTACTGACTCCGAGCCCAAGATAAGCACCAATCTGGTCCTGTATCGAAGTTACATTCCAGGTCCTAGTTTTGCATCCAAACATAAAATCCAACTCAAACTTTAAATACAAACCTTTGGGATTTTAGAAGTAGTTTTAGGACCCAAAATCCTTTGTCTACAACTGAGCATAGGCCCAAAGCTAGCCCCTTTGCACTTATTCCATAGTTTTGGTCTGCATCATAGAGGATTTATCTGCTTTGCTTCAACATCCAAGTAGTTTCATGTGCATATGTTGTAGATGTTGAATAGGGAATACCCCCCTTGGTTCTGCAGAGCCTAAAGAAGAAGAGGAGATATCTATAGAGTCTATCTCCTATACTGTTAGCCGCTGGCCCAGGAATCCTATTGATCATTGATGGCTACCTTGTAGGGACAACTGGGAATAAGCATCCAGTTGGATTGAGAAGTAATAGAAATTGGCGACTCTGCTGGGGACTGCTTTGTAAAAGAACCCAGAATTTAAAAGAAAACAATTCCTAGTAATAGGTGGCGACTTCGAACCAATCTCCCAACCGATAAAGTAAATATTTGTATGCAAGGGAGAAGATCCCAACATAACCCTTCATTTGAAGAGTTACCCATAAAAATGATGTATAAGAAAAAAGGGACTGTTCGAGCCAGTCAAGATGGTTCTCCTAGCCCTAGGAAAAATAATTTTATTCAGGACAATCTAAGATCCTCAGAGCAAACAATGCCTTATTTTACAAACACTGAGGCTAAAATCTAGAATGTATATGAGAGACAACAGAGTGGCGGATTGAAAATGAGGTCAGAGGTGTTTCAAGAACGTCCTTTTGTTGATTCCCTTGACAGATTTGAAGAAGTTGAATCCCTAAGGGATGATGATAATGATGATCAGAATGTGATAAAGCCATCCTCTTCTATGCCCAGAGAGGAGGAACTAGCTGATGAAATTAAAAGTTTAAGGGCAGAATTAGAATATCTGCAAGCAGTAAAGATCAGGGATGACATGAGATAGAAAGTGCAAGCTCTGAGAGTTGCTCAGAATGATTCAGTTCCTACCCTTGGCAATGCAAATATGCAAAGAAATCAACACAGGAATGAAGTTCAGGATCAGCACAATGATCAAAGATAGAATGCAAATGATGCCAGAATACCATTAAATAATGTAAAAAATAGAATGCAAATAGAAATGCCAATGCTAATCAATTTGGTAGACAGTCGATGCAGCTAGACAGATTTAGACAGCTTGTGTTTGATGGCATTCTTGGTTATCCAAATCCTATTGACAAACATGTGAGGCTGCAAGTGCCTAAATTTTTAGGAAATAATACTGTATCAGGTGAAGACCATTTAAAATCTTTTCAGAATATCATGGACAACTTTGAGGTTGAGCATGAGGATGTTTTCATGAAATCATTTATGCAATCTCTAGTTGATGAAGCCAAGGAATGGTACAAAGGTCTGCCTGACAGGAGCATTTCATCATGGGATGACTTTAGAAGAATTTTCAAAGAACAATACGGTGACAAGACTGATCCTAGTTTTTTCATTAATGAATTCACTGGAATCACCAAAGGATCAAATGAACAGGTTGCTGATTTCAATGCTAGATTTACGAAGGTATTGAACAAATTGCCACAAGACTTGAGACCTGATGAACCTATGTGCATAGTGTTGTACATAAATGCTTTTGATGCCAAAACAACTTATGGATTGAGAGACAAGAGTCCTCATAGCCTCAGAGATGCTTTCAAGATTGCAACAAATATTGAAAATAATAGAAAAGCATCTGGTAAGACAAACAAAAGAGATGATATAAAAATTCTGCAAAATCCAAATACCAAATCTCAGAGTGTTCAGGGAAATGTGTCTACTTCTAAGGATAAATTAGATAAGTTGATAACTATTGTCAAGGACCTGAGCTATAGAATGGCTAAAAATGAAAAGGGAGTAGGTCCTGACAGACAGGTTTACCAAAGGAAGGAAAAAAGACCATCATTACATGATATGCCATATAACACCAATTGGCATAATGGTAAGCCTATTCTTCCAAACAACAACACAGGTCAAAGGATTCAAAATGCAAAGGAAACCCCTGATCCTTTGAAGAATGCTGTAAGTATTGTTAATGACACCCCATGGTGTATCATATGTCAAATGCCTCATTCACAGTCGCAATACCTGATTGCTCAGTCTTTGTACAATAATGATGTTGCCTGTGATGAGTGCAATGAGCTGCATTGCATGGAAGATGAGAGTGTCAATATGTTGTCTACAAATAGAGAATACTCTTCTCATGATGCTGATGTAAGTGCAAATGCTGAGATTCAAGTCTGGCAGCAGTTTCCCTATGATGAAGATGAGGAAGATAACTACGCTTATGCTCAAGATCCACATAATTTTTTGAATAATTTGAGAAGGCCTTCTGATGAAGAAATTTGAGCCTTCATAGGTGCAATAGTAGCTCAAGTCAAAAGCAATTATAACCTAAGAGGTAAAGCTCAGGTAAGCAACTCATACCAACCAGAGAATACTTCTGCAGGCTAGCCAGTGCAAAATTATAAGGGGATTGAAACATATAAGAAACAATAGAACAATAATAAGCAAGGTTTTAAGCATAAAGCAGGTCATGGTCCTCAAGAACCATAAAGCATGATTCCTTAGGCTGAGAATCAAAACAAAAATTCTTAGGGCAAGAATGACAGTCAGGCAGCCATAAAAACCAAGGCTGGATCATCCCAGGATAAAGGTAAAACGGTGGAGCAAGTTACGACTGTTATTCAAAATTATGCCCTATTTGACATAACTCAAGTCTTATCGCAGATAAAAGTCTCTGTTTCATTAATGGAATTGATGAAAGTTGAAGAATTCATAAATAAGACAATATCCCTGATTTCAGGAGTACCCTGTCAAGCTAATCAGAATATTGAAACTCAGGGTAAAAAACAAGCTATGTGTATGGATGAGGATGAGATTCCTGAGGTATATCTAGGGATGACCATGACAAAGTGCCCTTCACAGGTTGAACCATTTTATGTCTCCCTTGTCATAAATGGAAAAGTGATTAAGAATTGTATGCTTGACTCAGGAGCGTCAACAAATATTATGCCTTTGGCTATCATGCAGCAAGCTGGATTAAAAATAGATAAGGCATGTGCGAAGTGCTATGCCATGGATGCTAGAGAAGTACCTGTCATTGGAATCATGAAGGATGTTGATTTCAGACTGGCGGCATATCCTGAGAGGACCTACAAAATGAACATAACAATTGTTGACATCAAGCCACAGTATGACATGTTGTTGTCAAGAAGATGGGCAACATTGATTGGTGGGAGTATGCAATTAGATTTGTCATATGCTATGATCCCTATGAATGGCAAGGATGTCAAACTGATTAGAGAAGAAAGGTCATCAAAGACAGTGAGGATCAAGAATCATAGCAATAGATATGCTTTGTGGACATTGACTGTGATAACTTCAGGGTTGTTTTAGATGATAAAGAGGGTAAAGAAAGAGATATGTGATTTCAAGAGCTTGACCAGCAGGGTCTCTGGACCATGTTTTTTGATGGAGCTTGTTCGAAGGAAGGCTCTAGTGCAGGAATTATTTTTCTATCTCCAGCTGGTAAACTTCTAAAATTCTCATTCTTGCTGAAGTTTGCCTGTACAAATAATATTGCAGAGTATGAAGCTCTGTTGTTAGGATTGAATGTTGCTTTGAGGCATGGAATTAAGATGCTCAAAGTATTTGGTGATTCAGAGCTTATTGTTTCCCAGGTTAGAGATAAGTATGCTTCAAAAAATAAGAGATTGAAACAGTATAAGCATGCTGTTTGGGACACAATTGAATTATTTGATATTTTTTCAATAAGTTGGATAGAGAGATCAAAAAATGTCATGGCAGATTTTCTAGCTAATGTAGCCATAAGGCCAGATGATACAACTCTATCAGATGTCACAAATGTTGAAGTCAAGCTTAGACCTGCAGTGCCAGATAATGTATGTAGCTGGCAAGTATTTGATGATGATAAAGATTTACTGAGATTTCTACATTGTATTGATGAATATGAGAACCAAGAAATGGATTTTTAGAACTTTGTAAAGGTTGTAGATGGGAAAGAAACCCTCCTAGGGAAAGAAATAATTCAACTCAAGACAAATAAAATCCCTAGAGGGCTGGTTGCTTTGGAGCGAGCTTTTGACCATAGAGACCAATTTGTTACAAAAGTATCTCCAACAAATAAGAATGATCTAGAGGAGATAAACTTGGGAACATCTCATGCTCCCAAGAAGGTGTGTATTGGCAAACAGCTCAAGCTACATATCAGAACTATGTTGATTGCATTACTAAGAAAGTATAAGCACGTTTTTGCCTGGTCATATGAGGACCTCAAATCTTATAGAGAGGATTTATTTCAGCATGAAATCCCTTTGAAGCCTGGAGCTAAACCATTTAGACAAAAACAGAGGCCTATCAACCCAACCTTAGCTCCAAAAATGCAAGAAGAACTTATGAAACTTAGGGAGGCTGGAATAATTATGCCTATTAGACACTCTACTTGGGTGTCTAACCTTGTCCCAGTCCGAAAGAAGAATGGTGACATAAGATTATGTGTGGACTTTAGAAATTTGAATGTATCTTCTTTGAAGGACAATTATCCATTGCCAAATATGGAGGCCATGTTGCAAAAGGTGACTGGCTGTGAACTTCTATCCATGATGGATGGATTTTTAGGGTACAATCAAGTGAAAGTAAAGGAATCAGAGCAATTCAAGACTGCCTTCAGTACTCCATGGGGAACTTATGTTTATGTGAGGATTCCATTTGGACTGACAAATGCAGGTGCCACATTTCAGAGGACAATGGATGTTGCTTTTGCAGGATTGATTGATTTAATCTTGGCTGTGTACCAAGATGACTTGACAGCTTATTCAAAAAATGAAGAGCAATACTGTATGCACTTGGAGCAGATTTTTATTAGAGCATTAGAATATGGCATCTCACTCAACCTAAAGAAATGTGCTTTTGGGGTAGTGGAAGGAAAATTGTTTTGTCACATTGTTTCCCAGGATGGAGTCTGGATTGATCCTGAAAGGGTGGTTGCAATTGACAAAATTTAGATCCCTAAAACAGTGAAAGGTGTTCAGTCATTTTTTGGGCAAATTAACTTTGTTAGAAGATTTGTGCCTAACTTTGCAGAGACCACCAAAGATATCTCCAAGATGTTGAAGAGAGGTGCAACTGTCAAATGGGAAGATGAAGCAACCAAATCATTTCAGAACATAAAAGAAGTTATAAAGATGGCTCCTGTTTTAAAATCTCCTAATTTTTCTAAGCCATTTCAATTATTTTCATTTTCTTCTTTCCACACTATTGTCGCATACCTATTGCAAAAAAATGAAGAAGGTTTTGAACAACCTATAGCTTTCTTTAGTAATTCATTGCAGGCTACCGAATTGAAGTATGACATCATGGAGAAACAAGCATATGCATTGGTTAGAGCAGTCAAGATTTTCAGGCCATATTTGGTAGGCTCTCAGGTAATTGCATATATGCCTCATGCATCAGTCAAGGATATCTTCACTCAGCAGGAAGTAACTGGAAGAAGATACAGATGGATAAACAAATTGCAGGAGTTCAACATTGAAATACAGATCACAAAATTGGTAAGAGGACAAGGTTTGGCAAAACTGATGACACAGTCTAATTTAGAGGCATGCCAAGTGAATGTGATGCATAATGAATTTGTAAACATGTCATATTCTGAATGGTATAAGAACATAATACATTATTTGCAAAATCTAAATTGTCCTTCTCACCTCAATGATGTCCAAAAGAGAACTTTGAAGCTGCAGGCTATTAAATACATCATTATTCAAGGAGAGTTGTATTGGAAAAACCCTGATGGTGTATTACTCAGATGTGTGGATGAAAATCAGGCTAAGAATATTCTAAGTGACATGCACGATGGAGTGTGTGGTGGACATTACGTTGGCCAAACAACAACCCACAAAATTCTCAGAGCAGGCTATTGGTGGCCAACTCTCTTTTCAGATACACATAAAATGGTAAGAAAATGTGAGTCTTGCCAAAGGTTCTTAGGAAAGATAAGATATCAAGGTACATTACCCCTTAGGACTATAACTGTAGAAGCTCCTTTTCAGTAATGGGGGATTGATTTTATAGGGGAAATCTCAGAAAAGTCAAGTGGAGGGCACAGTTGGATTCTGGTTGCTACTGATTACTTCACTAAATGGATTGAGGCTATTCTAACTAAAAGGCTACAAGCAAAGTGGTGATGGATTTCATCCTGAAAAATATTATTATAAAATTTGGAGTACCAGCCAAATTGGTCGCAGATAATGCTATGTGCTTTAGGTCTGGGGAATTTATTGATTTTTGCAATAATTATGGAATTGATTTGTCTCATACATCACCATATCATCCACAAGGGAATGGTCAAGCAGAGTCAAGCAAAAAAAGTCTCATGAAAATCATCAGAAGGGTGATAGATAGAAACAAGAGATCTTGGGATTCAAAGCTAAAGTTGGCATTATGGGTTGATAGGGTGACAGTGAAAAGAGCAACTGGAAAATTTCCTTTTGAATTGGTATATGGTGTAGTAGCTAGGTTGCCTGTGAATAACCTTCTGCCAGTTTATAAATTCATCCAAGGGAACGGTGAGGAGATTGGAGACCCAATGACTGAAAGAATAAATCAGCTAGTTGCGTTGGATGAAATCAGAAAAGAGGCACGCATGACAAATATCAAGAAACAACAAAAAGTGAAATATTTGTTTGATAAAAGGGCTACAGAGAGAAGGTTTCAGATAGGTGATCTGGTCCTTATGTGGAATGCAAAGAGCCAGGATAAGGGCAAACACAACAAATTTGAGCCCTTATGGACTGGCCCATACCAAATTGGCACTATTCATGGAGGTGATTCTTACTTTCTCCAAGCCCTAAATGGTGAACTACTGGAATTGCCTGTGCACGGTAAATTCCTTAAGGCTTTTTTCTCATAAATGAGTATCTATGTGCACATTGTAAATTAGTTGTAAATAATTTGTACATGCCTTGTATAGTCGGTCGTGTTTTGAGTTTTGGGTCTTGTTTGGTCTGCCCTGGAGTAGTCTGGTCCTCGCTGCAGTCTTGCGCCTGCACGTCCTCAATCAGAGCCTCTGTTAATACTCATTTATGTTTTGGGTTTTAAGCTTGGGTGTTTGCAGGTTTTCTCATTCGAACCCTTAATTTTGTGAATCATGGGATCTTGCATTGTTTTGTCTATTCAAGTGTTGGCCTTGTGTGGTGGGTTTCTGGTTGTTAAATCTCATCCTCATGTTTAGGTTTTCATAGGTTGACCCACCCCCACGCAGTGTTTCATGGTTTGTTCCTGTCGCCTTGAGAAAAATGTTAAGTTTGTATGTGCAATTGATCAAATCTGTTGGCGGGCTTGTAAAAATCTCCATCAACCTTCAAAAAATGGTGAAAAATGAGTTGTATGCATTTTTTAAATGCATATCAGGTTGCATATACAAGGGGGAATCTTTCATAGATTCCTGGGAATATTCGCTACTTGCATATTGGGTTGCATGTATATTTGGTTTGTATGTTCAGATATACAACAACTAGATACAAAGAAAAGATACATTGCAGGTATATTTCATGGAAGATTCCCGCTTGAATATAGGGGCTTGTATATCGCCGGTGCATATACAAGAAAAGGTACAAGAGAAAATGTACATTCGGCAATATACAATGGGAAAGTGCAAATGGTCTTGTATGATTTGGAAAATTTACAAAACAACAGGAGATGCATTTGGTGGGGTCCGCCTCACATACAAAGGGCTTTGTATCTCATATACAAAGAAGAATGTATATGTGATATACATTCAAAAATATGTAAGGGAAGAAGATGCAAGAGGGACCTGAAGTCGTTTTCATTTTGTTCTAAAGCAATGTGGCGTCCGCGGCTTGTACATTGCATTTGTATATGCGATGTGCAAGGAAATGTGCAAAAGAAAGAGAAGATGGGTTGGGCCCACCACTTGTATATTTGCACTTGTATATGTACCGATATGCAAATTCATGAGGATACAAGGCCCGGACTTGAAGGTTTTTCAAATCCAACGGATAGATGCAATGAGGTCCACCTTTTATATGTTTTGCGCTTGTATGTGTGTAATATACAAAGCGATAGAGGCGAAATGAAAGGAGAAAGGGTTAGCGATAGAAGGTCAAGGTGCCTATGTGGCATGATATTATTGGCTGGCAACTCTTCATGCATGTTTTGGGACCGTTGATCACAGCGATGGATTTTGGATCGACGGTCAGGTTTTGAACCTTCAGCGATGGTTTTTTCCTTATGTCTGCAGTCATTTTTTGAGCAGGAAATTTCCATGGGTGCGCTATGACAGTTTCCAAGAGGAGATATGGGTGGTTGAGCCATTAATGGCAGAATTGCAGATAGCCATGGGCCGACGGTCGAATGGCCAAGTACCTGGTTTATGACGGAGAGTCTTCCAGCGGCGACACAGAGCTCGAGCTCAACTACTCCTCGCCCTTCTCTTGCTCTTTCCGATTTTGTCCTCTGCTGCATTTATGATTTTGAGCACCATTTTTTAATGTAGTTTTTCTAGAAAAATTTTTGACCTTCCCTTGTGATTAATTTTGTTGAGTACACAGTCTTGGTATAAAAGCCAAACTATGTTACTCATTGTGGTTGTTGAAAACTGGACAAATTTTTGGTGCTGTAAGGAGATACGACTTCATTGGTGGCTCTGTCTTTGTTGTCTTGTGAGTTTATGAGTCTCATGTTGTATGTTTAATGCATAAATTCATTGGTTTCATGTTGTTTTATATGAGAAATACTCTGTGCATGTGCTTAATCATTTGTCTCCAAGTTGTGGGCATGTTCTTTCTTTTGAATCAGGATAACTAAGGGTTGTTAAGATTCAGGAATATAGCTTTTCTATATTGAATGTTTAATCTCTTACTTTTGTTCAAGGAACAAATTAAATGTTTTAGGTTAATCATTGAGAAAGTGTGTTGCAGCAGGGATACCATTAAGTATGAAAGATTAAGCACCTAGTTTTTGGGAAGTATCTGTAAGGCAGGTGCTAAACAATCCCCTTGAAACTCAGTCATCACTATAGGTTTATGTGTACATGTGCATGTGTATGTCTACTGACTCTGAGCCCAGGATAGGTACCAATCTGGTCCTATATCGAGGTTACATTCCAGGTCCTAGTTTTGCATCCAAACATAAAATCCAACTCAAACTTTAAATACAAACCTTTAGGATTTTAGAAGTAGTTTTAGGACCCAAAATCCTCTGTCTACAACTGAGCATAGGCCCAAAGCTAGCCCCTTTGCACTTATTCCACATTTTTGGTCTGCATCATAGAGGATTTATCTGCTTTGCTTCAACATCCAAGTAGTTTCATGTGCATATGTTGTAGATGTTGAATAGGGAATACCCCCCCTTGGTTCTGCAGAGCCTAAAGAAGAAGAGGAGATATCTATAGAGTCTATATCCTATACTATTAGCCGCTAGCTTAGGAATCCTATTGATCATTGATGGCTACCTTGTAGGGACAACTGGGAATAAGCATCCAGTCGGATTGAGAAGTAACAACCATCATGTTGTGATTGAACATCATATTTCCATGGACGTCCTAATAGCAAATCACAAGCATCCATGGGAATTACATCACACGAAATCTTATCTTTATATTCCCCTATCTCAAATTCTACCCATGATTGTTCATCTACCAAAACTTGTTGCCCCTTATTCAACCATGATACTTTATAAGGACTAACATGAGGAAGTCTTTTCAATTTCAACTTGTCTACCATTTCAATGGAAACCAAATTTTCAGTTGAGCCTGAATCAACAATTACCTTGCAAATCTTATCATAGTCCTTGCATGTTGTCCTGAACAATGTCTTCCTTTGAGGGGGTTCTTGTGTTTGAGGCACCTTCAACATGGTTCTTCTCATCATCAAACTTTCTCCTTCATGGACTGGGGCTGCACTTCTAATTGGAGAGTTGACACTTTGGCAATCTTCCTCTTGGATCAATTGGTTCCTTCTCTCTCCTCCATGAGAGCTTGAGGCTTGCCTTTCAGGACATTTGAAGGCTGGATGTCCCACTTGGTTGTAATTGTAGCACCTTCCTGTGAAGACATTAGGACCTCTCTCTAGTCCACCAAATCTACCTCTTTCATTGGGCCTCCTTTCTCTAAAGCCTCCTCTAGAACCTGATTCTCCACTTTGCTCTTGGGAACTAGATTCTCCTTGACTTTTTTGGGACTAATTTTTGCCTCCAAAACTGCCCCTACCTCTGAAATTTCTGCCACCTCTTCCTCTATTTTGTTGCTCACCTTTCCTCTTCAACTTTTCTTCAGCCCTTAATGCCACTTGAAAGCATTTTTCCACAGTTTCAGGGGTTAATAATTTGATCTCATCTTAAATATTAAACTTCAAACCATTTAGATACCTTGCCACTTTACTTTTTTCATCCTCCATGTACCCACAATGAAGAGAGAACTTGTGAAACTCCTCGATGTAGGTGGCCACATCCAAATCTCTTTGCTTGAGATTTTGCATCTTCTTGTAGATCTGCACCTCATAGTATGATGGAAGGAATTGGGACTTGATCCTCTCCAACATTTTGCTCCATGAAGAGATCATACTCTTCCCATTCTTTACCCACTCACCTTGGGTGTAATTCCACCATGTAAGGGCAACACCTTTGAGTTTAGTTTTTGCAAACTTCACCCTCTTATTTTCAGGAACTTCTTTTTATTCAAAGTAGTTGTTTAGAGCCTCAATCCACTCCATGACTTCATCAGCATTCATCTTGCCACTAAACATGGGAATCTCCATCCAAGCCTCTGAAGAATCTTTGCCAATTGCCCTGATGGCTTCAAGGAAATGCTTTTGATTTGCAGGTACCTCTACCTCTTCTTGCTCTTCTTCTTCCTCCTCTTTTTCTTCTTCTTCATTAGAACCTTCATCTATCCTCTTTCCTATCCTCAATGCCTTCAACTCTGCTTGGAGTGCTTCCTTAACTCCACTTTTGATCTTCTCTTCCATCTCCTTGAACTTCTTGACCACTTCAGTGGTCATCCCCTTTGGAGGCATATTGCTAGCCTCTCCTTCACTCTCTTTTGTTGACATACACCAGTCTAACAAAAAAACCTTTTATGGTTCTGATACCACTATGATGTAGAGGCAATGGAATAGTTGGAGGATAGCAAACTAGACAAGGCTTACACTACACCAAAAAGCCCAAATTTGAAGATCAATTTGCAAAAGTTGGAACAACAGAAAGAAACTTAGGGATCATCATTGAAAGGTTAATTTCAGATGTTGGGGAACCCATTCCAATCATTAGAAAAGGCAGACCAAACTTAGAATGAGTACTTCCTTCACAAGCCCATGAAATTGCTTGTAGCCCTAAAAAAGAGAATAGTCCTCAATAACTTTTGACACAGGCCTTCAAACACAAATCTTAGGCAATCAGTAGATACCCATTTGGACTCCCTATCACATATCTAAAACTGGGTATAGGTTGTTTTGGACGGAATACCCCAACCTATAACTCCTCTTAATGACCTAGAGCCCCAATTAGGCCTAAAATACAAAGAGACCCCCCTAAATTTCATACATAGAACTCAACCAAAGGTTTGAACATTTAGAACACATGCCAAAACTATGGATTTTGTGTGTTTTGTCCTCCTGCAACTTGTTTTTCCCAAAAATGCCTCTATGGTTCCTCCAATAGGCTTAATACATGGTCATATTAAGCCTCTTCTAACAAATCTTACAAACACCAACTCTACCTCTCCTGCAATCATCCAAAACAATTGAAATGCAAATGAATACACCCATCCCACTAGTCTTATGGCCTTGAAAGATAGTGGGATGGTCAATTCCCCATCGCTTGAGGCAAACCCTAGTTTAGGTTTTGTTAGGTCTGTTTTGAAAGAAATCCTTATAACTCCCTACAACAAGAGTGTCAAGACACCTAAACCACTTCAAATTATGGATAACTCTCTATACTAATCAATCAAAACATGAGGAAGTGAAGACAGTCCTGTACCTTCACATAGTACGGTCTGTGGCAGCGTAATTCCTTAAGGAAAATAGAGTTCTCAATGGATAGTCCAAGATCAAATGCTTCTAAGTTTTCTCCTATTCAATGTCATAGCCTCAAACCATACTTAAATGAGAGTTACTTCACCACATTTCACTTCCCAATAGCCTAGGAGTCATGACAGTTCCGTACAGGAGAATGGTACGAACTGTTTCTTTAGAAAATATAGAAAAAAGGCAAAAACAACGGAGAATTGGTATTTGATTGCTTTGAAACTTCTTACACTCTATACAATGATCATGTTCAAGGTGTTTTAAACTTGCACACACCTTAACTAACTCCTTGGAGGCAGTTTGTTCGATGGGAAGGTTTACAACCACTTCTTCCCCATCGAACTTCCTTGGGCAGTTTGAAAACTACAACTACTTACAACTGATTACCAGTTTTGTCCTTACCTTGTTTAGGACTGTTTAGGCTTAACAAGTGCCTTCAAACATTTGGTAATGGAATCCAACCTTTGACAAGACTTTGGCATGCCTTAGCAAGGCTTACAACATGAAGACTACCTCCTACATGCCTTAGAAAGGCTTACAAATGTGACTGCCTCCTATATGATAGCAATATGTAGAAATTTGGACATACTCCTCATTACAATCAGTTGAATGGTCTCCTAAGACCTTATTGAAGCAAAACAACATGAATCACATGAAGACAAACATGTAGACAAACAAGACATTTATGATCTCCTTGGTGCACCTGCACCATTCGTGGTATAATTTCACATTATATTGCTAGTTTCTAAGGAGAAATTGCATTCCAGTTAAAAGTCATGAAATTAATGAGTTTCAGTAGTTCTCAAGTATTGTAAGACATAAATACATTTAATAATCGTTCTAAAGTTTGAGAATGAAAGTATGCACCACGGGAATTTTATACCAGAGGTAATTTATTTCATCGACAAATTTCAAGGTGTAAAAGCCCTCAAACCATCATAAAAGTAAATAAAGTAAATAATCTATTTAAATTACAAAATCATAAGTAACAAAAGTAAAAAGATGTAATTAATCTTCACAATAACAAAAGTAAAATGATGTAATTAATCCGCTTAATTACAAGTAAAAAGATAACTCTCATAATAAGATTCAATAAAGTCAATATATCTTCACAAAAGAGAAACCTCATAAATAAGAATCATTAAATCTTGCAAAAGATAATTTCTTCAATATAAATCAATAAAGTCATTAAATCTTACAATTCGCATGCTCAATCTAGGTAAAAACACTATAAAATAATATACAAGTCCATTGGCATTGATGCCATAATACATCCAATTACAAATTACAATAAACATGTTCAACAAAAATAATTAAATCAATACGCTTATCAGTCGCACGAACCAAGTGGTCCACCTGCGAGCCGAGAGATGGGAACATGGCCTAGGTGCTTTTCCACCCAACCATGAAGTAATTACACTTCCCCAGATCCATTCGTGAAACGAAGGAAACCCAACCCTGCACGAAATGTCTAGCTACCTGGAAACAACTTGCAGGAGGGAACACTCGATGCAACCCTGATGTCTAAATGTGCAATTCTAAATAATGAAATGTGGATTGTCTCACAACAAGATGTGGTAGAGATATATATAAATAAGTTTGTTAGACAAAATAAAAATCTTTTTCAATGTCAGCTCATTTAGATCTAAACCTTTAAACATAGTAACTTGGTTCAATTCCTAAAAAGAGGAAAAGCCATCTCTGATAATCCACATTTGACACCCTAGCCCATAAAGTAACCCAAACACATTCCTAGATAAAAATCTACCTTTTTTCCCCAAATAAACAAGTAAATAAATAACTAAATAAATCAATGAATAAATAAAATAAATAAATCAAAAATCACCTATGACCATTTCTAATCCCTTTCCCATGCATCAATCATTAAAACATACCTTTCAAGCAATAATCCATCATTTGTTCATACAATTGCATCTATTAAATCGGTTTCAAATTTCCTAGTCCATATTTCATTCTATTTCCATAATATGTATTGAGTTTTCTAAATCATTCTAATCAAGTATGCCAATTCTCTTCAAAAAGTTTTAATAAGTCAATGATATTTATATCTCAGAATTTACTCCATCATACTAATATATAAGAAAGATAATTTGAACATATAATCTATTCATTCAAATATTCGTAAATAAATAGGTTTTTCTAAATAATTTAACAGTCTTACTGTCACTGTTGTGATAGGAAGTCAAAGAAACAAGAAAATAGTCTTACTATCACAACTGTAATAGGAACTGTAACAGAGTTAAAATTAAGAAAATGGAGTTCATAATCAGACTTAAACAGGTCTTAGAACAACATTCTAAAAATAGGGAAAAAATATAGCTACATGAATCCCATACTCATTAACTAAGTTTATAGAGTTATTAGCACCTTGTTTGATCATTAAGAAGAGGTCGTTTCCTAATAAAAGACTATTTTCTAACAGTAAAAAGAAAGATAACAGCTATGATATTTTATGTCTGAATTCTCAAGGAAGTTACTATCTAACTAGTGACAGTAATTATAAAGGTCTGAAACAACATTAAGATAATTGAAACATAGGTATTACCGGAGTTTTTAATTCTAAATAAAAGGTATAAAACTTGTTGTCACACAAATCATAGTATCATGTTAACCCCAGTTGGCGATATTTTGGTTGGCAGTGATGTCAACGGCGGTAACGTGTTTTATGTTCCACTTGGCAGTTGGTCTTTGGCAGCTAGTCAGCTTTTCGACCTGTTGACTTGGCAATATTTGCATTGTTTAAGTGATAAAGTTTGGCTTAAATATTATGTGCCGCATAAGTGATAAAGATGAATGTTGTGCATAAATACTCCTTTCTAATGTATCTTATTGAGCACCGGTTGCAAGGTTGTTTACTGGTCTAAAAGGTCATCTCTTTTTTATTTTTTCAAGCCCTCTTTAGGGCAAACTGGAACAGCCAGTTAAAGGTATCAAACAGAGGATTGTCTCTTCAATTTCAAGCACTTCATTTGATCATTGCTTTGTTCTACGTAGGGTTTGACTATTTCTTCATTCATTATCATGAAATCTCTTGATATTTCAGTTGATCATTGCAGTGTGGCATTTGACTTGTGTTTCTGAGCATTATCATGACAGTTTATGGCATAAACAGCGAGTTCATGAGCAGAAGTGATGTGCGGATCTGACTGTAGTTGTTTGGTAACTTTCTCTTGATCTTCTTTTGCAACGTTATTATAACAGGTGCTATTCTTTCCATTCTTTATAATCAACTTATTATGTATTTGGCTGAGTGTAAAATCCAGTCTCCAGTTGGTCGTTGGTTTTGGTTTTGTATTTTTGTTTGGCTTAACAAGGGCATTCTCCCATATATGTTGATTTATCTCTTCTGCCGGAAGATTTCTTGAAGAACCCTTATATTCTTCTTGCTTTTGTAATGGGTTAGGGTTTAACCCATATGCAGTAAATACTTGTGTCTTCTCTTATACTCAATAGGGGTTTTTTTTGTTCATGACAGAGCAACTTACTTTATTCATTTGAGTAAACATGATTCTCAAGGCTTTATGAGGGTAATGAAAATTGTTCAGTTATAACTGTTTCGGAATTATCTCTTCGATTGAAATATTTTTGAAGAAAGTTTGTAACCCTAAGGGGTTCCTTGTGGGCAAACTGACAGTTGATTCTTGCATTTCTATTGAGAGTTAATGTTTCATGGCACATCCTCTTCAAATAGTTTTTTTAATAATGACAAACAACAACAATACTGTATATTCTGTTGAAGGTGACAATTGCAAAACTGTTGATTGGTTTTTTAGTTTGAAACTATCATCAGTTGAAGGTTTCTGAAAGATTATAAAGATATAATGTAAATAATGTTTGTGCATGTATTTTGTGTGGTTTTGCACTCACATTGTTGGCAGTATATGCTTTAGAGAAATAGAGTATTCCTCTGTACGAAAATATTTTCAAAAACTGTGTAATCTTTAATATGCCAGTGAGGCAATGTATTCAGTGAGATTGTAAGCCAGTGAGGCACAGTAATCAGTGAGATTCTTAAGCCAGTGAGGCAATTTTTTGAGTGGTTTTATGCCAGGGGCTTTCCACTCAGGACAAATCTCTGTGTCTCTATTTTTGTGGTATGCTTCTTGATCTGTTGTCAGATATTTCAGCTTTCATACTTGTATCTTATCTTATTGGCACAGTTCTTGTGATACAGAGCATCTAAACTCAGTTGATTTATTTGTTTAAATACAAGTTTTTACAGTTATTTGTTTCAGTTTGCAAAACACATTTGTAAGTACAAAAAATCTATCTGGATACTGATTCACGCCCCCTCTCAATATCTCTACCACTCTAACAAGTGGTATCAGAGCCAAACCCTCTATTGTTTAGGCCTAATTAGCCTAAGGGATTCCTAGTTAAGTGGGAACCATGTCTTTTCAAGATGGTCTTTCCTCATCCAAGGTACCATTGTTTGATGGTATAGATTATACATTCTGGAAATACAGAATGACTCGTCATATCAAAGCTTTGGGATATGATGTCTGGGAAGCTATTGAAACTAATTGTACTGTTACTGGCAAACCATTTAATGCTGATAAAAAAAAGATTCTTGACTATGATTCTAAAGCTGCTAGTGCTATTTGTTGTGGTTTAACAAATGAAGTTCTAAATAAGGTTATGGAATGTCAAATAGCTAAAAGCATTTGGGATAAACTTTCAAATATTTATGAAGAAGATGAAAGCATTAAAGAAGCTAAATTACAAGCTCTTAGGGAAAGATTTGAAAGAATAAGAATGAAATATGATGAAAAGATAGCTGAATATCTTCAAAGAGTCCAGGAAACTGTCAATAGTATTAGAGGATTAGGGGAAAAATTAGAAGAGATAACTGTTGTCAAAAAGGTCCTACGGACTCTAACCCCCAAATATGACTCCAAAACTTCTGTGGTTGAAGATAAAGATCTGAAAACCATAACTATTGATACTATACTAGGAGTCTTTACTGCATATAAAATGAGAATGGAAAATGAAAATCCTAATAAAGAGATTAAGGAAGCTGCTTTTAAGATTGTGAAAAAGGAAACTGAAACTAGTCATGAAACTGAGAATGAAGATGAATCTGTCTTTGTTAGTAAGCTCAGAAGAGGGTCTAGTAGATATAAAGGAAAACTACCTTTTAAATGTTTCAATTGTGGAAAAATAGGTCACTATGCAGCAAAATGTCCTAATCTAGAGTTTGACATTGAACAAGAAGATAACAAGAAACAATATAGGAAAAAGCCTTTCAATTTTAACAAAAGAAATACTTTCAAGAAAAGAAGTTTAATTGTTGGAATAACTGATAGTGTGTCAGAAGAATCTTCTACTGAAATAGATGAAACTCTTTTTATGGCAGCAATTATTGGTGTTTCAGAAGAAGAACAAGTAGAAATATCAGAAAGTGAAGTTGATTTAGAAGGAGAATTAAAATGTGCTTTTAGTGAAATCAGAAGGTTTAAAAAGGAAAATGGCTTACAGAGTAAATTAATATCTGATCAAGAAAACCAAATTTCTGATTTAAGAGTTAGTCTTGAAAAAAGTAGAAAAAGACTTTCAGAGTCTCAAGAACAATTAAAATCTGAGGCTGAAATAGTTAAACTGAAAAGAGAACTTGAAATGTGCAATAGCAGTGATAAACTTGTTGATATGCTAGGGAAACAAAAAGAATATAATGATATGACTGGACTAGGTTTCTTAAAAGGTCAATGCTCTAATAATAATCAATTCACAAATAATATGCCCTTTAAATTCTCTGGGTATTGTTTTTATTGCTATCAGTATGGACATAAAGCAACTGACTGCAGGTTTGTTTATAAAAGACAGTCAAATTTTCTGCAACATAGAACTTTCAGTTTTCTGAACAGAATAAGATGTTTCAATTGCAAAAAATTTGGACATATGGCCAAGTTTTGTGACTCAGAGGTTGTTTCTCTTACTAAGTAACTCAAAATGAAATGGGTGCCCAAAAACAAGGCTATGATAGTGGAAGTTGCATTTCATGCAAAGAAAAATGAGATCTAGATTATAGACAGTGGTTGTTCACATCATATGATAGGGGATAGAGGTAAATTTATTTCATTTGAAAGTTGTACAAGTGGATCAATTAAATTTGGAGATGATTATTGTTTACAGATTACTGGAAAGGGTATAGTTCTCTTAGCAAACAATACACAAGATGTTTATTTTGTTGAAGGATTAACTCATAATCTGTTGAGTGTAAGTCAAATTTGTGACAGTGGTTTTGATGTAGTCTTTACATCACAAGGCTACAAGATTCTCAAAAATGCCAAACAGGTCATTGCATCAGGTTTGAGAACTAAAGGTAATATTTATAATCTGCATGGATCTGCTAATGAATACAAAAACAACTTATGTTTTATGAATCAAATTGAAGAAAGTAAACTCTGGCATAGAAGGTTGGGACATATAAACTATGATAACTTAGTCAAAATTAGTCATAATAAAAATGTTAGACATATGTCTGCTCTTTCCAAGCCTGAAAATCTGGTTTGTAAAGAATGCCAACAAGGCAAACAAACAAGAAATGTTTATAAGTCTAAAGAGCAATTTGCTGCGGAACCTTTACAGTTAGTGCACACTGATTTATGTGGTCCAACCAGGACAAAATCCTTGAATGGTGAAAGATATTTTATGTTATTCATAGATGATTATACAAGAATGACTTGGGTCACCTTTTTAAAGCATAAATCTGAAGCTTTAGAAAAATTTAAAATTTTTAAAAGCATGGTAGAGAGAGAATCAGATCTAAAACTGAAATGTTTAAGGTTGGATAATGGTGGAGAATATACTTCCACTGCGTTTCTCGAATACTATGAAAAACATGGAATAAAGAGACAGTTTTCAGCTCCTAGAACACCTCAACAAAATGGGGTGGCTGAAAGAAAGAATAGGACTGTAAAAGAGATGGCTAGAACTATGCTTCAAGATGCTGGACTTTCTAATGCTTTCTGGAAAGAAGCAGTTCATACAGCAGTTTATACTTTAAACCGGGTACAAATAAGAGTCAAAACTAGGTATACTTACTATGAACTTTGGTATGGAAACACAGCTAATGTATCTTATTTTAAAATCTTTGGCAGTAAATGTTACAAAAGAAGAGAAGACCATTTAGGAAGTTTTGAATCACGATGTGATGAAGGAATCTTTCTGGGTTACTCTACTCATAGTAAGGCCTACAAATGTTATAATAAGAGATTACGAAGAATAGTTGAAAGCTCTAATATGAAAGTGGTTGAGAATTTGCAGCAAGAACCGCAATCCCCGTTTCAACCAGTTGAAGAAATTATTCAAGGAGAACCAAGCACAAAAGAAGAATCAGAGAAATTTGAAGAAGAATCTCAATCAGATTCTGTAATACCTCAAGGACAAACTGTAAGTCCCAACACTGATACTCCTTCTAAATCTTCCATTTATACTCCTTCTAGAAGATTGCTGCAAAAGAATCATCCAAGTGATCATGTTATTGGTGATTTAGACTCTGGCATACAAACTAGACAAAAGACTGCTCAAGCAAATCAACAGGTTCATGTTTGTCTAGTTTCACAATTAGAACCTAAAACTTATGCTGAAGCTAGTCAAGATGATTTGTGGGTTCAGGCTATGTTAGATGAGTTAGCTCAAATAGAGAAAAATAACACTTGGGAACTTGTTCCATGACCTAAAGATAAAAATATTATTGGGGCAAAATGGGTTTTCCAAAACAAACTTGATGAAAATGGAACTGTTGTCCGAAATAAGGCTAGACTGGTCTATAAGGGTTACTCACAAATAGAAGGTATTGATTTTGATGAAACTTTTGCTCCTGTAGCAAGACTAGAAGCCATCAAAATGTTCCTCGCATACTCTGTTTACAAAAACTTCAAAGTCTATCAAATGGATGTTAAAACAACATTTTTAAATGGAGACTTAGAAGAGGAGGTTTATATGGATCAGCCAGAAGGTTTTGTTAACAAGGACAAACCACATCATGTTTACCGATTGAAGAAGGCTCTTTATGGGCTTAAACAAGCTCCTCGAGCTTGGTATGCCAAACTTGATAAACATTTACAATCACAAGGCTTCACTAGAGGGGGAGCTGATAGTAATTTATATTTTATGACTAAAAATGATCACATCTTGATAGTGGTTGTATATGTTGATGACATAATCTTTGGCAGTGATGATGATGAACTCAGTTTGTATTTCCTCAGGTCATGACTGCACAGTTTGAAATATCCATGTTGGGTGAACTTTCTTTCTTTCTTGGTCTACAGGTTTCTCAGCTCCAAGAAGGTATATTTCTTAAACAAAATATGCAAAAGAAATGTTGAAAAGGTTTCAGATGGATGAATGTAATCCTGT
This sequence comes from Cunninghamia lanceolata, assembly GCA_027924645.1. NCBI lineage: Eukaryota > Viridiplantae > Streptophyta > Pinopsida > Cupressales > Cupressaceae > Cunninghamia > Cunninghamia lanceolata. The sequence goes on along the minus strand of BSBN01000328.1, from coordinate 4,325,376 downwards.
TAGTACACCTATGGAAACTGGTTGCAAATTAAGTGCTAAAGTTGACAAACCTGATATTGATCATACTTTTTATCGGTCTATCATTGATAGCTTATTGTATTTAACTGCCACTAGGCCTGACATTATGCATGCTGTTTGTTTAGTTGCTCGCTTTCAATCTTCTCCCAAACAAACTCATCTCAATGCTGTAAAAAGAATTCTTAGATATATACAAGGGACATTGGATTATGGTCTCTGGTATTTGAGACATTCTAATTTTACTCTGATAGCATATACAGATGCTGATTGGGCTGGTAGTCTCGATGACAGGAAGAGTACTTCCGGTGGTGCATTTTTTCTTGGTGGACGACTTGCTTCATGGCATAGTAAAAAGAAGGATTCTGTTTCTTTATCTATAGCTAAGGCTGAATATATTGCTACCACTACTTGTTGCACTCAAATTCTTTGGATGGTTCAAACTCTGTGTGATTATTAGATTGTTGTGTCTAAGCCTGTCAAGATTTTGTGTAACAATGTTAGCGCAATCAATATATCAAAGAATCCTGTTATGCACTCTCGTACCAAGCATATTGATATCAGATATCATTTTCTTCGTGATAAGATTCTTCTCAATGATGTTATCCTAGATTATGTTGCTTCAGCTAATCAAGTGGCTGACAATTTTACAAAGCCACTTTCCCGAGCAGTGTTTGAGGGTCTCCGACAAAAGCTTGGGGTTCTCTCTTTTTCTTCTTTGCATTAATCTTTATTCCCTTTTGGACTCAGGGGGAGATGCTTGGATATATTCTCTTGGTCATTCTTCTTCATCAGACAATTGTTTCTTTTTCTATCTCTCTTGTTACTTCTAGACTATTTGACAGTGGTGTTCCAATTGTTGACAGCTCTTGCAGTCAGGTTGTTCTCTCTATTACCTCTAACAGTTATTCTACCTTTGGCCTTGTCAAAAGGGGGAGAGCATATCTGTCTCTGTCTGATTTGGTATATCTCTGTTTGGATCTTGGTAAGCATCTTGCTCTGTTTGGGGATCTTGGTACATTTTTGCATCTACTCAGTGGTCTCCTCAGTTGTTGCCATCTGTTGTGGCTATGACTCAGTGGTTGCTATGGCTACTACTCAGTGGTCTCCTCAGTGGTTGCTATTGGGGATCTTGGTACATTTCTGCATCTACTCAGTGGTCTCCTCAATTGTTGCCATCTGTTGTGGCTACTACTCAGTGGTCTCCTCAGTGGTTGCTATATGATGTTGCTATATGTTGTTGCTATATCTGTATATCTATACTTTGACTCAGTGGGTATTGCTCAGTGGTATTGATGATATATAGCTTTTGTAGTCTCTTGCATCTGAGGAATTGGTTCTTGTATCTGAGTTTGAAATCTGATATTATTTTTGATATTTGTGTTGGAATGGTAAGGTTTGACATCAATGCCAAAGGGGGAGTTTTGTTAACCCCAGTTGGCGATATTTTGGTTGGCAGTGATGTCAACGACAGTAACGTGTTTTATGTTCCACTTGGCAGTTGGTCAGCTTTTCGACTTGTTGACTTGGCAATATTTGCATTGTTTAAGTGATAAAGTTTGGCTTAAATATTATGTGCCGCATAAGTGATAAAGATGAATGTTGTGCGTAAATACTCCTTTCTAATGTATCTTATTGAGCACCAGTTGCAAGGTTGTTTACTGGTCTAAAAGGTCATCTCTTTTTTATTTTTTCAAGCCCTCTTTAGGGCAAACTGGAACAGCCAGTTAAAGGTATCAAACAGAGGATTGTCTCTTCGATTTCAAGCACTTCATTTGATCATTGCTTTGTTATGCGTAGGGTTTGACTATTTCTTCGTTCATTATCATGAAATCTCTTGATATTTCAGTTGATCATTGTAGTGTGGCATTTGACTTGTGTTTCTAAACATTATCATGACAGTTTATGGCACAAACAGCGAGTTCACGAGCGGAAGTGATGTGCGGATCTGACTGTAGTTGTTTGGTAACTTTCTCTTGATCTTCTTTTGCAGCGTTATTATAATAGGTGCTATTCTTTCCATTCTTTATAATCAGCTTATTATGTATTTGGCTGAGTGTAAAATCCAGTCTCCAGTTGGTCGTTGGTTTTGGTTTTGTATTTTTGTTTGGCTTAACAAGGGCATTCTCCCATATATGTTGATTTATCTCTTCTGCCGGAAGATTTCTTGAAGAACCCTTATATTCTTCTTGCTTTTGTAACGGGTTAGGGTTTAACCCATATGCAGTAAATACTTGTGTCTTCTCTTATACTCAATAGGGGTTTTTTTTGTTCATGACAGAGCAACTTACTTTATTCATTTGAGTAAACATAATTCTCAAGGCTTTATGAGGGTAATGAAACTTGTTCAGTTATATCTGTTTCGGAATTATCTCTTCGGTTGAAATGTTTTTGAAGAAAGTTTGTAACCCTAAGGGGTTCCTTGTGGGCAAATCGACAGTTGATTCTTGCATTTCTATTGAGAGTTAATGTTTCATGGCACATCCTCTTCAAACAATTTTTTTAATAATGACAAACATCAACAATATTGTATATTCTGTTGAAGGTGACAGTTGCAAAACTGTCGATTGGTTTTTTAGTTTGAAACTGTCATCAGTTGAAGGTTTCTGAAAGATTATAAAGATATAATGTAAATAATGTTTATGCATGTATTTTGTGTGGTTTTGCACTCACATTGTTGGCAGTATATGCTTTAGAGAAACAGAGTATTCCTCTGTACGAAAATGTTTTCAAAAACTATGTAATCTTTAATATGCCAGTGAGGCAATGTATTCAGTGAGATTGTAAGCCAGTGAGGCACAGTAATCAGTGAGATTCTTAAGCCAGTGAGGTAATTTTTTGAGTGGTTTTATGCCAGGGGCTTTCCACTCAGGACAAATCTCTATGTCTATATTTTTGTGGTATGCTTCTTGATCTGTTGTCAGATATTTTAGCTTTCATACTTGTATCTTATCTTATTGGCACAGTTCTTGTGATACAGAACATCTAAACTCAGTTGATTTATTTGTTTAAATACAATTTTTTAAAGTTATTTGTTTCAGTCTGCAAAACACATCTGTAAGTGCAAAAAATCTGTCTGGATATTGATTCACCCCCCCTCTCAGTATCTCTACCACTCTAACATATCAAAAATATGTGTTGAACATCAATGAAATAAATAAAAGAACATCTATGGGGATCCATATTATCATCTAAGTTCGGGGGTTATTCTCGTATCATTTGATCAATTATGTAGAGGTTGACTTCTAGCAAAAAGATTGTTCCCTAAGAACAAACAAGAAAATAACAGCTATAAGAGTCTATGCCTGCTAGAGAGTAAATTATCAGCATCTGAGATACCGGTAACTGTGGTTTCTACGGCTTAATCAAGATCAAGAAAAGAGGCGTTTATAGAACCAGGAAATCAAGTAACAATGTTAAGGGCCAGATCAGCCATCAAAGATTTAAATAGGAACTAGTGGCAAGGTAAAAGCTCAGGCGACAACTTCATGGCAGTGCTGAACTAGAGATAAACACTGTGGTTCAAGGAGTTTGGCAGCTGGAAAGAAATAAAAGACAGGTCAGTTAGAATAAAGAGGCCCAAATTCCACAACAGGAAGTCGACTCCATTCTGGTCATAGAGAAATAAGGTAGCTAACGACTGGAGTTTTAAATTATGAGCAGAGAGACATAAAATATAGGGCGCTTATGGAGTGATGTAGACCAGAAAGAGCAAATACACAGCTAAGATTTACTATACTAAAACAGACATACTCAACCATTTATTTATTAAAATCAAACAATAGAAAGTACCTAGCTTAATAGCTGAGAGAGAAAAGAATGATTCTGCCTAGTTGCCCACTAATTCTGCCTTCCAATTCGCTGCCCAGAAAAATAAAAACATGTCCCCTTCTTTTGCCAAAACGCCCACTAACAATTGTGAATCTCTTCAAAGTATTTTTGGGTTTTGTTCTACTCTTCCCCATATTTCCAGAACACTTTACAGTTTCACATTTTGTTTTGATATGACAAAGTTATCGCCATTTTTCAATCACTGTTCTTGACTATTTTCTGAAAACATTTTTTTTTCTCCCCAAATTCGTGGTTTTTTTCTTTCTTTATTAAAAATCTCCTCTCCATTTTTGGTGTTGGAAATTTTGGTTTTAAAGACTTAAGTTTAGTTTTATTTTTTTTAATTTCTATGATATTTTTCCTTTCAAAAGCCTCCAAAAATAATAAAAATAAACTTATTTTAATCTTGCATGATAGAATTATTATTAGATTTCTAAATATAATATTCATAATAATAAAGCAATTTATCTAACTTTAAATAAATAATAACCATTTCTTTTTGAAAATACAATAAAATAAACTTTATTTATTTCTAAACTCTTTTTTTTAATTGTTTAATTTAGATTTCTATATATAATAATCATAAAATAATGTAATTTATCTAATTTTAATTAAGTAATAACCATTTATTTTAATTCCTATATTCAAATTTCTAAATATAATAGTTATTATTAATATAATTTATTTATCTTTAATAACACAAACACTTTAAATCAATCAAGAAGCATTTAAATAATATTTAAAATAACATTGTATATACCTATTAGAATTTAAATATAATTGTTTAAAACTAATTTAGATATTGTCTTCCAAACATCCATACTCATATAAATAGGAATGTTTATTATTTAGTATTAATTAAAATAAAATACAACCACACATACATATTCACTATTTAATATAATCAAAAGAACTTTTAATATCTATAATTAAATCATGCATTCAAAAAGGATTTTTCCCAACAATTAAAAAACACCATATTTTCTAAGCATCTAAACATCATTCAGATTTATTATCCACACGATTAATGCATAATAAACCATTCAAAATGTAATATGAGACTACGTGAGTGTGTGATTGCATCAGAGTTAACCATCACAAACAGTTCTTGCCAAGTGGCTAGAACACCTCTACCTCAACCATGTTCTCATCTTCGATGAGTACCTGCATTCATTCGCACTCAACTCAACGTTAATAGGTTAGTTCCCCAAAACATAGCTGAAGCAAAACATTATAATCACATTGATAATATTTAATATTTAAATCAACTTTCCAATTTACGCACATGACTTCATGATAATTACCTTTACACACGTGGAACTTACTCAAAGTAAAATAACCATAGTAAATGTTCGCTAATCTAGAATAATTATATGGTCCATAAAAATGAGACATGACATCCTTCCCCACTTGGAAGAGACATCGTCCTGATGTCTTATTACATAAATCAAAAGAATAATGTATCAATCTACCATCAACAATGTATCAAAGTATCTTAGAACAATAACAATAACTCAAAGTATCATTAAGGTATCACCAATTCTAACAAAGCATATTAATGCCCTTTTACATCTTCCCATGTGGCACCATCCATGAAAGTATAGGTCCTACTCAACCTTATACAAAACAAAATCTCAATTTCGCATTTAACATTGCGTCCATCAAATAAATCCAGGTATATACTTAATCAATAAATTCATATGGCACAACTGTCAATTCAAAGTATATAATCCAACACATGGTACAACTACCACTCAATTAAATTTATTCTAGCATAAGAGTAACAATCACATCTTTAATGTGCACCAAGAAGGCATAAATCAATTCATCATAGACACAAATCAATCATCATAATACACATGTAATCGCATGGTAACACAATATAGTATCAAAAGATCAATCCTCCCAAACAAACATTGGTCGAGATCTCCAACAATAAGACAAAACTCCAAAGGTACACCACTAGGTCATATCTAATCATTGTGCAAACAACTCCTCTAAAACTATACCACTCATATCATTCCTATCAATGGAATCCATTTCCTCTTTCATTACTTATAACCAAACTTTATCTTTAATCTGATCTACAATTCAAAATTTAAAAAAAAAAAAAAAACTCTTCCTTGTATTCTTCGTGCTTTTGCACAATGTTAAAACAATTCAATTTCTTTCTATTCTATGCACTTGGCTATTCACTATATTCAGTTGTTTTGTTTTTGTTGTTCATTTCTTTTCCTTTTTCTTTTGCCAATCAAATACATTCATCCAACCACAATTCATTTCCAAACAACTTGTCTTAGATTCATTTTTCAACTCTCTATTCCAATATGTCTTTTTACTATGATTTTTTTCCAAACCTCAAAATTTGCAAGGATGTAAATTCCAACAATTTTCTTTTCTATGTCCTCTACCACAATGAAAACAATGTAAAACCTCTTTTTTTAAATGACTTCTTAGTACTTGCAAAAACATTTGTCTTTTCTTTTTCCTTTCCCTCGATACCTGAGACTTTCATACTTAGTCCCCATAATTGACTTAATGGGCTCTTTGATTCCTTGCCCATGCTTACCCAAACCTTCGCCTATATATTTGATTTTCTTCAAGATTTTCAAACCAACATTATCATCAAAACAACTAGCTATGTTAACAGATTCTTCATCATTTTCATCCTTACTTTCTTTAGCAACTACCAAGTGATTGATAAAAAAAACACAAATCATCTATGTCAAATGAGACTTCACAAATTGACGGTTTGATTTCAAAATTCATTTTCTTCTTTGCATGCTGCAACAATTGTTTTAACTCATCATTTTAATCTTTCAATTTGAATTTTCTCCTTCTAGGTTCTTCAATTTTTCTTGCAATTATTCATTCCTTAAACAACTTCAACTCTTCTTTCACCAATTCTTTTTCCAAAAGGTTATTTTCACAAACTTTTCATACTTTTCCTTTCCTAACTCCTTTATTCTTTCCATATATTCTATATTACTCCTTTTAACATTCATCAATTCTTTATTAACTTTTTCTAATTCTTCTATCAAAAATTCCTTTTCACCCCATAAACCTTTAACTTCATACAAAATTTCATCTTACTTCAAGTGATCCAAAGTGACACCCAAAATCTAACTCATAACTTCCTCAACACTTCAACAATGTTAATACATCTAACAACAATTAATGAATTCAATCTACTAAAGCTCTTAGTAACACACTCGCTACGAGACAGTATATTCTCTGCATCCTACTCCCTTACACAACCTATCATAGGCTCGTCATGGACATGATAGAAAACATAACATGATATATGACCAACAGTTTAAAACATTCAAGCATAGCCACCAATAATAAATAAATAAATAAATTTTGAAGAAAAGAAATTTTCAATTCCAACAATAAGGTATAAAATGTGCACAACTTCAATAGTAAATCCAACATGACCATCAAGGTCGCAAGATAAGTAAATATCAAATTTTGATGGCTATACTTTTTTATAAATAAAAATAAAATTTTAATGTTGGTCTTTACAATGTTTAGAGAAGTTATCAAAGTCAAGTAAATAAATATAAAAATTCAAAAGTTTCACATTACATTAACTATGTGACTAATTCTAGCCACTAGAGAAGGAGTGTGATGCTACACTACACCTGGTGCCAAAATTGGGGCAAGTTAAGAGAACACACTCACTCGTACAAGCAACCTAGTCCTCTAAGACTCCAAGCACTTCTATATCCTAAGATCATTTCCACACATCACTCAAGATACCTAGCAACAAAGATTGCATTCCGATCCAGGAAATCACAATCAAATTAAAGAATCCCTGACCCTGCTTGAAGGACCTCACAAATGGCATGGTGGAATCTGGTGCGTGCCTGTTAACCCTAACTTGAATGTAGCATCTCATTAATAGGATATGGTAGGGAATTAAATACATAAAACTGATTAGTAGTGTGTAGGTGTTGAAAAGATAACCTACTTCCTTGTTTCCCCATATTCGACACCCGTCCTGGAAGGCAACTTACCAAAAGCATAAAAATCAAAATAGCCATTCTCCTTTCTAACTCAAATTTACGGCAAATGAAACATTCATACAGTCATATACTTGCAAACATTTAACAACCAAGATGTCACAACACACCATTCTTTCCTACAAGCAGTGGTTATCATTTCTTTCCTTAAAACTTCAATGAGGCAATCTACTACTATCTTTCTTATAACCACATAATGAATCCATATTCATGATCATGCTCTCAACAAAACAATGCAATATGCTTTCCAAGCAAGTATTCACCAGAAGACAAAATAAAATAAGTCAAATATATGATCCAACATCCTCTTTCACATACTAATTCATAACCCTAAAAGAAGAAAAGAACCTAGTTCATTCATACTCAAGAAAAAGCATCAAGGTCTATTTAACCCCGTAAAAAGAAGGCACATTCTATTCACAGCAGGCCAACACACAAGGACCCACACATGCTCGATCAAACTGAGCAACACACACACCCATAGCTCCCAATGCTAGAACCACACTTTGATACCAAATGTAAAAGCCCTCAAACCATGACAAAAGTAAATAAAGTAAATAATCCATTTAAATTACAAAATCACAAGTAACAAAACTAAAAATATGTAATTAATCTTCACAATAACGAAAGTAAAATGATGTAATTAATTCACTTAATTATAACTAAAAAGATAAGTCTCATAAATAAGATTCAATAAAGTCAATAAATCTTCACAAAAGAGAAACCTCATAAATAAGAATCCATAAAAATCATTAAATCTTGCAAAAGATAATCTCATCAATATAGATCAATAAAGTCATTAAATCTTACAATTTGCATGCTCAATCCAAGTAAAAGCACTATAAAATAATATACAAGTCCATTGGCATTCATGCCATAATACATCCAATTACAAATTACAATAAACATGTTCAACAAGAATAATTAAATCAATACGCTCATCAGTCGCACGAACCAAGTGGTCCTTCACCTAGGAGCCGAGAGATGGGAACATGGCCCAGGTGCTTTTTCACCCAGCCATGAAGTAATTACATTTCCCCGAATCCCTTCATGAAACGAAGGAAACTCAACCCCGCACGAAATGTCTAACTACCTGGAAACAACTAGTAGGAGGGAACACCCAATGCAACCCTAATGTCTAAATGTGCAATTCTAAATAATGAAATGCATATTGTCTCACAACATGATGTGGCAGAGATATATATAAATAAGTTTGTTAGACAAAATAAACATCTTTTTCAATGTTAGCTCATTTAGATCTAAACCTTTAAACATAGTAACCTGGTTCTATTCTTGAAAAGAGGAAAAACCATCTTTGATAATCCACATTCGACATCCTAGCCCGAAAAGTAACCTAAACACATTCCTAGATAAAAATCTACCTTCTTTCCCCAAATAAACAAGTAAATAAATGAATAAATAAATCAAAAATCACCTATGACCATTTCTAATCCCTTTCCCATGCATCAATCATGAAAACATACCTTTCAAGCAATAATCCATCATTTGTTCATACAATTGCATCTATTAAATCGATTTCATTTCCTAGTCCATATTTCATTCTATTTCTATAATATGTATTGAGTTTTCTAAATCATTCTAATCAAGTATACCAATTCTCTTCAAGAAGTTTTAATAAGTCAATGATATTTATATCTCAAAATTTACTCCATCATACTAACATATAAGAAAGATAATTTGAACATATAATGTATTCATTCAAATATTCATAAATAAGTAGGTTTATCTAAATAATTTAACTGTTGTACTGTCACTGTTGTGATAGGAAGTTAAAAAAACAAGAAAACAGTCTTCCTGACGCAACTACAACAGGAACTGTAACAGAGTTAAAATTAAGAAAACGGAGTTTATAATCAGACTTAAATGGGTCTTAGAACAACATTCTAAAAATAGGGGAAAAATATAGCTATAGGAATCCCATACTCATTAATTAAGTTTATAGAGTTATTATCACCTTGTCTGATCATTAAGAAGAGGTCGTTTCCTAATAAAAGACTGTTTTCTAACAATAAAAAGAAAGATAATAGCTATGATATTTTATGTCTGAATTCTCAAGGAAGTTACTGTCTAACTAGTGACGGTAATTATAAAGGTTTGGAACAACATTAAGATAATTGAAACATAGCTATTACCAGAATTTTTAATTCTAAATAAAAGGTATAAAACTTATTGTCATATAAATCACAATATCGAAAATATATTTTGAACATCAATGAAATAAAGAAAAGAATAGCTATGGGGATCCATATTATCATCTAAGTTTAGGGGTTATTCTCGTATCGTTTGATCAATTATGTAGAGGTCGACTTCTGGCAAAAAGATTGTTCCCTAATAGCAAACAAGAAAACAATAGCTATAAGAATCTATGCATGCCAGAGAGTAAATTATCAGCATCTGAGATACCGGTAACTGTGGTTTCTACGACTAAATCTGTTGCAAGTATGGGCCTAACCGGTGTTGTCATTGATGTCAACATACTCCAGTTACATTGATGATAAGGATTGGATGAGCTGTGTGCTAAGGATATTGAGAAAATTAGTCCTAATCAGGAACAGAGAAGAACAGTGAAGACAGTGAGGTAAAGTTCCCAGTTAAGATGAAGATCAGAGGATGCGCTTCAAAGGGTTTGTAGATATGTGTCTTAAGATGATCCAGTAAAAATCTCAGAGGTCCGCATGAAGATCTAAAAAAGTTATGGCCACTTAAGTAAAACCGGTTCTGGCAGATGTTCAGAGGTGACAGAGTGATACTGATAGGTCTGGTGAGATCCAGAAATGCAATATCCTATTCTACGGATTTGGTGGAGTGTTTAGGAAGTCAATGTGAAGTGACAATTCAATTGGTTCATGGTCTGGAGGTCCGCAAGCATCTATTCCAATATGACAGTGATGACAGACTGTGTTCTTGAGGTTCTGGATGAAGGAGAGAATGATTTCAGTAGGCAGAAGTAGTGTGGATGTTCTTGGTGATTCAGGCAAGCTTTTGGAGGTCTTTGGATTGTGTCCAGTTTGTGTTGGTGGTCCACATTGAAGATTAATTGAAAAATTACTTCTAGATGATGATGTTCTTCCTAAGTTTGGTTGATCAGATGAGTTACACATCCTGCGGATGATCCTGGAGATGTTCTGTGAAGAATGGTGTGTTCCTAAAGGAATATTGAAGTCTCAGATTTGTGTGGCCGACAATGTGTTGATCCGCGTGAAGTCTTTTTGTAATTAGTCATGTTGCATTTATGTATTTGCTCTGTAATGTATGCCGACTTGGATGGTTATTCCTAAGTCAATGTCTTGTACAAATAAGGAGTAGTAAATTCATTTCAAATGTATCTTGTCATGATGAGAGTGTGGTAGAGAGGAGGAAGAGCGAAAGGCAGAGCAGAAGTATTGAGCTTAAATAGAACTGACTCAAGCATGGGTGAAGATGCTATTTTTTAGTTCAAGTATGTAATACTTCTTATTCTGTAGACAATGTGTCTCCTATAGGCAGTGAGCCTCTTGTGAGTAGTGTGCTCGGGCAGTGAGCCCTAATTGGCATGTGTCATTTTGTTCTTTCTATTCTTTTAACAAAGAATACAATCTTGGGTTAGTCACCCCATGGTTTTTCCCTTAACCGAGTTTTCCACGTCAAAATCTTGGTGTCATATGTGTTAATATGTTTCTTCTCTTGAATTGTTGCATTATGTTTCCATGATTGATTTATTATTATGTTGCTGAATTAAGAAAATGATTTAAATGATTAATTACAAGAAAGTTTTGGACAACTGATTCACCCCCTCTTAGTTGTCTGTCCTAAATCTAACAATTGGTATTAGAGCTAAGTTCCTCTAAAAGAGCTTAACCGCTTGAGGAGATCCAGGATGTCGTCCTACAAGAAGGATACTCTGAGGTTTGATGGAACCAATTTCACTATTTGGAAAAGTCACATGGAATGCCACTTGCAATGTATGGGAATGCAGTATTGGATCATGGCTTCAAAGAAATATGATCCTCCATAGAATGGTCCGCGTACCGTAGATGAAATCAGAGATGTTGAAAACAATCTGTGGACTAAATAAGCTCTTCTAAGTGCCTTATCTGATTCAGAGCTGACAAATGTTATTGATCTAAAAAATGCATATGAGATTTGGCAAAAACTGGAACTTCTACATGAAGGAGACAAGTATGTTGAATGTGCCAAGCTACAGAATCTGAAAGGAAAAATTGAAAACCTGAAGATGAGAGAAGATGAAAATATCACTTCATTTATGCCAAGAGTAAATGAGCTTATTTGTGGCATTAGATGTGCTGGTGGAATCTTGGATAAAGATGAGATTGTTGGCAAAGTTCTCAAATCTCTTCCTGATTCTTACAAATATAAGGTTGCTGCTATTGAAGAATTTAGATCCTTCTCAGGTATCACAAGAGATCAATTGATTGGTAAATTGGTTGCATTTGGATTGACCAAGTTTGGAGATGCACCCCCTAAGACTGAATCTGCATTCAAAGCTAGTGCCTCTGTAAAAGGAAAACAAAAGTTTGATCCGGGAGAGAACTCTTCAAAGAAACTATCATGGTATGAAAAAGCAAGAAAAGACCTGGAACAAGATGAAGTAGAAGCTACTCAACTTGAAGCTCTTATTACAAAAAGATTGCCAAGAGGATCCGGTAAGTATGAGGGGAAATTACCTTTTAAATGTTTTAACTACAATAAGATTGGTCATTTTGCCTCAAGGTGTCCAAAAATATTTTCAAGGCCAAATCCTAACAGATCAAAGTTCCAAAAGAATTGTTACTATGTTCATGAAGATGATGATAATGAAGGAGTAACAGATGATGAATTAGAGACAGGAAACAAATCTGGAAGTGACTGTGTGTTTATTGCCATCAAGGAAGAAGATCCAATGCCCTCTGAATCTGTCAATCATAAAATTGTAGAAAGAGTTCTGGCTGCCCAAGTTGAAGAAAAGGATGATTGGGCCATTGACAGTGGATGCTCTCACCATATGATAGGTGACAAAAATAGGTTCATAGATTTGGAAAGGTATGAAGGAGGAGTGGTAAAGTTTGGTGATAATTCTGTTGGCAGAATCAGAGGTAGAGGAACCATTTCTTTTGATGGAAAGAACAAAACTAGTAATGTACTGTATGTTCAAGGCCTGAAGCACAATCTTCTCAGTGTTGGACAGTTGGTGGACAAAGGCTATGATCTCTGATTAAAAAATAGAAAATGCAAGATCTTTGAAAGTTCTGGAACAGAGATTGCATCCGGTACTCAAACTAAAGGTAATATCTTCCACTTGGTTGGTACCGGTAAAAGTTGCTTATTTGTTCAAATTGATCAAAGTTGATTGTGGTATAGGAGAATGTGTCATGTGAATTTTGATAATATCATCAAGATAAGCAACACCCAAGGTGTAAGAGATCTTCCAAGACTAGTGAAACCTACTAATAGCTTGTGCAAAGAATGTCAGTTGGGTAAGTAGAGCAGAATCTTATTGAAAAGTAAAGAACAGTCTTCTACTGAGTTATTGGACTTAGTTCATATTGATCTATGTGGTCCGACAAGAATCAGGAGTGTGCAAGGTGATAGATACTTCATGTTATTAATTAATGATCACTCCCGGATGATGTGGGTGACTTTTCTGAAAGAGAAATCATAATCTCTTGAGAAATTCAAAATATTCAAGGCTATAGTAGAGAATTCAAATCCGGTGAGTTCATAGAATTCTATGAGAAACATGGAATAAAAAGATAGTTGTCTGCTCCAAGGACTCAACAGCAGAATGAAGTAGTGGAAAGAAAGAACCGGACCATCCAGGAAGCATCCAGAACCATGATGATGGAAGCAAGTGTTCCTCAGATCTATTGGAGAGAAGTTGTAAGCACTACAGTCTATACTCTCAATCGAGTACAAATCAGAAGCAATACCAGTAAGACTCCTTATGAACTTTGGTTTGGCATCACTCTCACTATGAGGTATTTTAGAGTCTTTGGTAGAAAATGTTACATTAAAAGAGATGAAGATCTAAGAAAATTTGATGCTAGACATGAAGGAATATTCTTGGGTTATTCTACTCAAAGCAAAGCATACCGATGTTATAACAAGAGATTGAGGAAGATTGTAGAAAGTACAAATGTGAAGGTTGATGAAGGTATTGAAAAACCCTCAAGGTTTTATGGATATGATGAAGATGATCAGAATGATGTTTTTGTTCAAGAAGTTCAAGCCCCTTCTAAGATTCAGATTTAGACTGACCTGGTGAATCAGGAAGAAGAGATAAGCTTGAATGAACCTGTTCAAGAATCAGAAGTACAAGAAATTCCCAAAATTCTCAGGTATGTAAGACTGAATCACTCTGAAGATCAGATCATAGGTGATAAAAGCAAAGGTGTTCAAACAAGAAGAAAGATTTCTCAAGATTCAGAAGAGTATTGTTTGATTTCAAAGATTGAAACTAAGACAGTGAATGAAGCTTACAATGATGAAAATTGGACTAAAGCAATGGAGGAAGAGCTTATGCAAATTGAGAAAAACCACACTTGAGATCTTATTCCTAGACCAAAAAATAAGAATTTGATTAGAACCAAATGGGTCTTTCGGAATAAACTGAATGAAGATGGTGAAGTAGTCAGAAACAAAGCCACATTGGTCTGCAAGGGTTACTCTCAAGTAGGAGTTGATTTTGAAGAAACTTTTGCTCCAATGGCAAGGATTGAAGCAGTCAGATTATTTATTGCCTTTGTTGCCTTCAAAGATTTCAAAGTATATCAGATGGATGTCAAGTTTGCCTTCCTGAATGGTGACTTAGAAGAAGAAGTCTACATTGAGCAACCGGATGGATTTCAATTGTCTGATCATGGTGATATGGTTTGCAAATTGAAGAAAGCACTGTATGGACTCAAGCAAGCCCCAAGACCCTGGTATGAAAGATTGGATAAGCATATTTTGAAGATTGGTTTCAACAAAGGTACTGTTGACAGTAATTTGTATTTCAAAATTGATCATGAAAATATTTTGATTGTTGAAGTGTTTGTTGATGATATCATTTTTAGAGGAAGAGATAGTATGTGCAAAACCTTTGCAAATCAAATGAAAAGTGAATTTGAGATGTCTGTGTTTGGGGAAATGAATTTCTTCTTGGGTCTACAAATCACTCAAACAAACAAAGGAATCTTCATTTCTCAGACCAAATATGTGAAAGAATTGTTGAAGAAATTTGGGATGGAAGACTTAAAACCAATGAATACTCCCATGGCAACCGGATGTAAATTGAGTAAAGATGATGACTCTCCTAAGGCTGATTAGAAAAAGTACAGGTCAATGATTAGAGGACTATTGTATCTCACTCAAACTAGACCTGACATTATGAATGTTGTTGGTCTTGTTGCTAGATTCCAAGCTGATCCTAGAGAATTATTGCAAGTATGGGTTTAACCGGTGTTGTCATTGATGTCAACATACTCATGTTGCATTAATGAGAAGGATTGGATGAGCTGTGTGCTGAGGATATTGAGAAAATTAGTCTCAATCAGGAACAGTGAAGAACAGTGATGACAACAAGGTAAAAGTCTAAGATAGGTTGAGGGTCAGAGGATGCGGTTTAAGGGGTTTGTAGATATAAGTCTTGAGATGCTCCAGTCAAGTTTTCAGAGGTCCGCATGAAGATCTGAAGAAGTTATGGTCACTCAAGTAGAACCGGCTCTGACAGGTGTCCAGAGGTGACAAAGTGACACAGATAAGTCCGGTGAGGTCCAGTAATGCATTATCCCATTCTGTGGATTGGAGGAAGTGTTGGGGACATCCTTGTGAAGTGTCAAGTAGATTAGTTTGTGGCTTGAAGGTCTGAAAGAACCTATTCCTTTGTGACAGTGATGACAGACTGTGTTCTTGAGGTTCCAGATGAAGGAGAGAAGGATTCTAGTAAGCAGATGAAGTGTGGATGTTGTTGGTGATTCAAGAAAGCTTGTGTTGATCTGTGGATCGATTCCAGTTCATGTTGGTGGTCCACATTGAAGTTAAAGTTCATATTTGAAGAATAACCACTGGATGTTGGTGTTCTTCCTAAGACTGGCCAACCGGATGTATTACACGTCTTGCGGATGTGCTTGTAGGTGTTTGCCGACTTAGATGATTGTTCCTAAGTCGATGTAGTGTATAAATAAGGGATTGAGAAGTTATTTCAAAGTGTGTCTTTGGGTGATGAGTGTGTAGTAGTGAAGAAGAGAGCGAAAGGCAAAGCAAAAGTATTGGGCTTAAATGGAACTGATTCAAGCATGGTGAAGATGTTATTCTCCAGTTCATGAAGGTGATACCTATTTCTTTGTAGACAGTGTGTCTCTTGTAGGCAGTGAACCTCTTGTGAGTAGTGTGCTCAGGCAGTGAGCCCTAATTGGCATGTGCCATTTTGTTCTTTCTATTCTTCTAACAGAGAATACAATCTTGGGTTAATCACCCCGTGGTTTTTCCCTTAACCAGGTTTTCCACATCTAAATCTTGGTGTCTTATGTGTCGATATGTTTCTGCTTTTGATTTGAATGCATTATGGTTCATGATTAATATTCTGCTAATCACTAAAGAAGATTTAAGTGTTTAATTGGAGAAAGTTTCCCACAACTGATTCACCCCCCCTCTCAGTTGTGTGCCCTAAGTCTAACAAGAATCTCATGTCATGGCAATCAAGAGGATTTTTAGATATCTAAAGGGGACAATTGATTATGGTTTGTGGTATCCTAGAAATCATGATTTCTCTCTTCATGCATATACAGATGTAGATTGGGCAGGAGATGTGGATGACTGGAAGAGTACCAGTGGTGGAGCATTCTTTTTGGGGAAGAGATTAGTTTCTTGGCTGAGCAAGAAACAAGAGGCAATATCTCTGTCTATTGCAGAAGTAGAATATATTGCAGCAGTAGGTAATTGCACTCAAGTATTATGGATGAAGCAAATGCTAAGAGATATTAGAGTG
Organism: Cunninghamia lanceolata; assembly: GCA_027924645.1. NCBI lineage: Eukaryota > Viridiplantae > Streptophyta > Pinopsida > Cupressales > Cupressaceae > Cunninghamia > Cunninghamia lanceolata. The sequence continues at coordinate 4,308,540 of BSBN01000328.1, read as the reverse complement.
GAGTATGAAGAACCTATCACAATCTTCTGTGATAATTCAAGTGCAATTAACATATCAAAAAATCTAGTGTTGCACTCAAAGACCAAACATATATCCATCAAGTTTCACTTTTTGAGAGAGCAAGTGAACAAGAATGAAGTCAGATTAGAGTTTGTGCCTTCCAAGGATCAGATTACAGATATTTTTACTAAACCTCTACCTAAGGACTCTTTTGAGTATCTCAGGGAGAAGTTAGGGGTTATTACCCCTCCGGTTCTGAATTAAGGTGCACTGATGTGCATCAGTCTGGTGGATCTCACAGCCATATCTTGTGGTCCAGATTGATGTTTGGGAAGCTGTTACTTAGGGGGAATAGCTGGTATGATTCTGAATTGATGCAAGTATGTGCCCTCAATGGGGGAGAGAAGACATGTGAAAAATAAGTAATTGCTGATCAAAGGGGGAGCAGGAAAGGAAGAGAAGACATGTGAATGGTTGTTGTTGATAGGGGGAGTTGTGACAATGATAAGAAGTTTTTGTCTTGATGGTTAAAATAGTTTTTCACATCATATGTTGCCATCAATGACAAAGGAGGAGATTGTTACAAGTATGGGCCTAACCGGTGTTGTCATTGATGTCAACATACTCCTGTTGCATTGATGATAAGGATTGGATGAGCTATGTGCTAAGGATATTGAGAAAACTAGTCCTAATCAGGAACAGAGAAAAATAGTGAAGACAGTGAGGTAAAGTTGCCAGCTAAGATGAAGATTAGAGGATGCACTTCAAAGGGTTTGTAGATATGTGTCTTAAGATGATCTAGTAAAAATCTCAGAGGTTCGCATGAAGATCTAAAGAAGTTATGGCCACTTAAGTCAAACCGGTTTTGGCAGATGTTCAGAGGTGACAGAGTGATACAGATAGGTCTGGTGAGATCTAGAAATGCAATATCCTGTTCTGTGGATTTGGTGGAGTGTTTAGGAAGTCAATGTGAAGTGACAACTCAATTGGTTCATGGCCTAGAGGTCCGCAAGCATCTATTCCAATATGACAGTGATGACAGATTGTGTTCTTGAGGTTCTGGATGAAGGAGAGAATGATTTCAGTAGGCAGAAGTAGTGTGGATGTTCTTGGTGATTTAGGCAAGCTTGTGGAGGTCTTTGGATTGTGTCCAGTTTGTGTTGGTGGTCCACATTGAAGATTGAGCTCCTAATTGAAGAATTACTTCCGGATGATGATGTTCTTCCTAAGTTTGGCCGACCGAATGAATTATACATCCTGCAGATGATCTTGGAGATGTTCTGTGAAGAATGGCGTGTTCCTAAAGGAATATTGAAGTCTCAGATCTATGTGGCTGATAGTGTGTTGATCCACATGAAGTCTTTTTGTAATTAGTCATGTTGCATTTATGTATTTTCTCTGTAATGTATGGCGACTTGGATGGTTATTCTTAAGTCGATGTCTTGTATAAATAAGAAATTGTAAAGTCATTTTGAAATGTATCTTGTCATGATGAGAGTGTGGTAGAGAGGAGCAAGAGTGAAAGGCATAGCAAAAGTATTGAGCTTAAATGGAACTAACTCAAGCATGGGGAAGATGCTATTCTTCAGTTCAAGTATGTAATACTTATTATTTTGTAGACAGTGTGTCTCATGTAGGCAGTGGGCCTCTTGTGAGCAGTGTGCTCGGGCAATGAGCCCTAATTGGCATGTGCCATTTTGTTCTTTTTATTCTTTTAACAGAGAATACAATCTTAGGTTAGTCACCCCGTGGTTTTTCCCTTAACCGGTTTCCACGTCAAAATCGTGGTGTCATATGTGTTAATGTGTTTCTGCTCTTGAATTGTTGCATTATGTTTCCATGATTGATTTATTATTATACTGTTGAATTAAGAAAAAGATTTAAGTGATTAATTATAAGAAAGTTTTGGACAACTGATTCACCCCACTCTTAGTTGTCTGTCCTAAATCTAACAAAATCAAGATCAAGAAAAGAGGCGATTATAGAACTAAGAAATCAAGTAACAATGTTAAGGGCCAAATTGGCCAACAGAGATTTAAATAGGAACTAGTGGCAAGGTAAAAGCTCAGGCGCCAACTTCATGGCAGCATTGAACCAGAGATAAACGTGGTTCAAGGAGTTTGGCAGCTGGAAAGAAATAAAAGGCAGGTCAGTTAGAATAAAAAGGCCCAAATGCCACAATAGGAAGTCAACTCCATTCTGGTCATAGAGAAATAAGGTAGCTAATGACTGGAGTTTTAAATTGTGAGCAGAGAGACAAAATATTGGCCGCCTATGGAGTGACGTAGACCAGAAAGAACAAATACGCAGCTCAGATTTACTATACTAAAACAGACATACTCAACCATTTATTAGGTGAAAAAAATAATAGAAAGTACCCAGTTTAATAACTGAGAGAGAAAAGAATGATTTTGCCTAGTTGCCACTGATTTTGCCTTCCAAGTTGCTACCCCAAAAAATAAAAACATGTCCCCTTATGTTGCCAAAACGCCCACTAAAAATGTGAATCTCTTCAAAGTATTTCTAGGTTTTGTTCTACTCTTCTCCAGCTTTCCAGAAAACTTTACAGTTTCAAATTTTATTTTTATATGACAAAGTTATCGCTGTTTTTTTATCATTGTTCTTGATTATTTTCTGAAAACATTTTTTTTTTCTCTCCCCAAATTCATGGTTTTTTTCTTCCTTTATTAAAAATCTCCTCTCTATTTTTGGTGTTGGAAATTTTGGTTTTGAAGACTTAAGTTTAGGTGTTTTTTTTTAGTTTGCATGATATTTTTCCTTTCAAAAGCCTCCAAAAATAATAAAAATAAACTTATTTTAATCTTGCATGATAGAATTATTATTAGATTTTTAAATATAATATTCATAATAATAAAGCAATTTATCTAACTTTAAATAAATAATAATCATTTCTTTTTGAAAATATAATAAAATAAACTTTATTTATTTCTAAAACTTGCCTCATAGAAAACTCTCTTTTTTAACTGTTTAATTTAGATTTCTAAATATAATAATCACAAAATAATGTAATTTTTCTAATTTTAATTAAGTAATAACCATTTCTTTTAATTCCTATATTTAAATTTCTAAATATAATAGTTATTATTAATATAATTTATTTATCTTTAATAACACATAAACACTTTAAATCAATCAAGAAGCATTTAAATAATATGTTAAATAACATTGTATATACCTATTGGAATTTAAATATAATTGTTTAAAACTAATTTAGATATTGTCTTCCAAACATCCATACTCATATAAATAGCAATATTTATTATTTAGTATTAATTAAAATAAAATACAACCACATATACATATTCACTATTTAATATAATCAAAAGAACTTTTAATATCTATAATTAATTCATGCATTCGAAAAGGATTTTTCCTAACAATTAAAGAACACCATATTTTCTAAGCATCTAAACATTATTCACATTTATTATCCACGCAATTAATGCATAATGAACCATTCAAAATGCAATATGAGACTACGTGAGTGTGTGATTGCATCAGAGTTAACCATCCCAAACAGTGCTTGCCAAGTGGCTAGAACCCCTCTACCTCAACCATGTTTTTGTCTTCGACGAGTACCTGCATTCATTCGCACTCAACTCGACATCGATAGGTTAGTTCCCCAAAACATAGCCAAAGCAAAATATTATAATCACATTGATAATATTTAATATTTAAATCAACTTTCTAATTTACGCAAATATAACTTCATGATAATTACCTTTACACATGTGGAACTTACTCAAAGTAAAATAACCATAGTAAATGTTCGCTAATCTAGAATAATTATATGGTCCATAAAAATGAGACATGACACAAGGTTGGGTAATTTGCAAAGCTCCCAATTCACTTTACATAAGTAAATGCTTCTTTATTTCTTATCAGCAATTTGGGGATTTGTAAAAACTAGTGATGCATATTAAACCGACAAAATATAAGGTTCCTAAACTTGGATTATTGTCTGTTATTAAGTTTTACTCATTTAATAAATTCTCATGGGGGAAATTAGAAGTATTGACGATATCAGAAATCATAAAGGTTTGTGAACCTTATGAATTGTCAATGGTTCGTGATTTTTAAAATTTACCGATTAGCCGACAACACTCTTTTTGGCTAATTAACGGACATTATGAAAGAGTTTTTAAATTTCCAATAAGAAGATTATTGAAACTTTATTTTATTGGAGAAGTTAAAGGTTCCCTAACATTGAATTTTGTTGATACTATTCTCATCGACTAGTTTCATGGTTGGCAAACTTATTTAATTCCCTAATATTTTTCTTATCGACAAAGTTAAGATTTCATGAACTTGATTTTTCTCGATGAATCAAAAGTTTTCAAAACTTTATTATTTGTCGTGATTAGCTTTAAGGCAGTTTTTAGGGTTTTCAATTTTTGTCGGTATCTTCCATGGTTGCGCCAGCATTCTCTATGATTGAAATGATTGTTGGAGATGTACATAGTGGATTCGTTGAAAAGGCTCTAGAAACTTTCAAGCAAATGCAATACATAGATGTAAAACCGGTGCTTCAAAACTCTGCAAGCATCCCCCATGCCAGCTTCAAGACCAGAGCGTATTGAAAGAGATTTTTGTGAGATATTATATCTGGAAATATAAATATGGCCTAGGAGTTTTTAAACAAAATACCTCAAAGGAACATGATCTCATGGAATGCAATGGTCGCAGCATACACATAAAATGGATTTGTTGATTTAGGTCTTAGAGACTTTTCAACCAATGTAGCTAGCAGGTGTTAAAGTGAATTCCACAACATTTTCTAGTATATCCTTTACTTGTGCTAATATAAGAGCACTGAAACAAGTTATTGGCAAAATAAATCCAAAGAAGAATTTTTGTCAGATATTTGGAAATGCTTTGGTAGACATAATGCAAAATGTGGAAGCAGAGACAAAATTTAAATCCATGTTCCTCAACCTCTGCCAGCATCATCCCAATTATTGCTACAAGTTGCAGTTTTTAAAACTAAGCACGCAGCAGGAATGTTTGTCTAGAAAGATGCCTCAAAGAAATTGATCTCATGGAATGCAATGATTGTAAGATATACATAAAATCAATTCATTGAAAAGGATTTAAAAACTTTAAACAAATGAATTTGGTGGGTGTAAAGCCAAATTCTCCAATGGGCGCCAACAACCTCATTGGTCATGCCCCAAAACCTGATCTTTTAAACATATTTATGAGCAAAATGTGGAAGCATAGACAAGGGATTTACCTTTTAAAATTGCTGAATTGGGTATAGTATATAGATATGAGATGTCTGGAAGTTTGCATGGTATTTTCCTGTGTAAGAGGTTTCACTTAGGATGATGCACATATCTTCTATTTGCCTAGTCAAATCAAGGAAGAAATAAGGTCTATTTTACATCTTATAGAAGTAATATTGTCTTAATCTGGTTTTAAGAATCATGAAGTCAATTTATCAACAAAGCCTGAGAAAGCAGTGGGTAGTGATGATATTTGGGAGAAAGTGACTTTTGCTTTAAAAGATGCTCTTCAAGACAAGGGCTAGGATTATTCTATTGATGAAGGAGGAGGTGCATTTTATGGTCTGAAGATTGATCTCAAGATTGAAGATGCCCTTGGAAGAAAGTGGCAATGCTCAACAAATCAGGTATATTTTAATTTTTCTCAGTGATTTTATTTATTCCATATTGACTCAAACTCAGAGAAACACAGGCCAATCAGGATTCACGAAGATATCATAGGACCTCTTAAACGGTTCTTTGGCATATTAATAAAGAATTATGTTGGTGATTTTCTTTTGTGGCTTTCTCTAGTACAAGCCCGTCTCTTACCTGTAACAGACACCCAGGTGCCATACTGTCAGAAAGTAGTGGAATGATAAGAAAGAAAATTATTAGAGCAGAAATATCATATGGTGAGCATCTTAGCAAACAAATTAAGAATTCAAAAAGACAAAAGATTCCATTAATGGCTCGTCAAGCATGCATCAAACGGAGTACGAGCAAGTTTTTGATTTCAAAAAAAATTGAATGAGTAAATAAAAATGCATGCCATTGGTATGTGGAACACTTCTGTTTATCAAAATTACTGGTTTATGATGAAGGTATACCTCAGACTTACGAAGATATGGCTTGTGCACAGTCAAGAATTGTGCTTGTTGTAGTGGCAATCATGAAATGTGACAAGACAAACACTTACAACTTGTGCAGGATGTCATGACAATGTCTTGCCAGTCAAATTCAGACTAAAGCCTAGCATTTAAAATAAAGTGCACCTTATTAATGTGTTAACTCGTTAATAAGTTAAAATATTATATGCATGGGAAAAGTCCAAATTTATTTATTTTTATTCGCAAACACTTTCCAAGAAGTAGTTAGGGAAAGGAAAATGATATAAATTGAATTATTTTTCATTGTACGGGATCTTTTTTCAATTTCTCATTAGAGGAGCTTAGTGAAGAAGGTTTTGGTTTTCTAAAAACTTCTAGCAAAGTTGTTCACTTTTCCGGCACAACCATTGTATAGGGATTTTGAGAGACTTTGAACTCTTGTTTTGTTTGAAGAATAGAAGGAGCATTTTAGAAATTTGTGTCTTTTTGTTCCCTCATTTTCTTATATTAATATGTAATCGTTCTTCAATGGTTTCCCTGATATATTAGAATGCATTTGATTTCACATAGAAACTTTGTGTTCTGAGTCGGTGCATGTTTTTCTTATGTTCAATGTGCGACCTATTTACATGTTGGGAAGTGATAGTTGTTTCTTTTACTCTTTACTATTCATGGGCATATGAACTTTGTATCATTCATTTCTACTCATTCTTCATTCTAAATCTTTCTTGGGAAAGCATGGGTGTTTTTCTTATGTCTCACACCTAGGGTTTTCTTTCACTCTTTTCTTTTTCTATAGTTTCATTTTCTGCTTTCTGGTTAAAAGCATTCTTAAAAACTCTAAACTAAATATACGAGGGAGCTACCCCTCTCAAACATAGAGGAAGATCATTATTTTATTAATGATCTATCCAATTGTTGTAGGCAGTTTTGTCACCTCTCCTTGAGAAAATTAGGTCTTTTTTATTCTTTTGAAAGTGACAAATCTATTTACCAATAGTGGGCTACACATTCAGATTGGGCAGGCAATTCTCAGGATCGCAAGTGTACTTTAGGTTACAACTTCTCACTTGGTTCAGGTCATGTTTGTTGGTTGAGCAAGAAGCGGTCTGGTATTGCTCTATCTTCTACTAAGGTCGAGTATTGAGGGCTTTGAATGCGCCACTGAGTCCATTTGGCTTTAGAATCTTCTCACTAAGTTTGGTATCCAGATCAGACGACCATTGGTCATATTTTGTGACAACCAGAGTGCCATTTAGATCTCACAAAATCCAATCCATCATCAGCAAACCAAGCATATTGAGGTTCACATGCACTACATCAAGTAGCTCATCCATGGTCATGTCATTGACCTTCGCAACTGTCTGACTTCTGAATAGGTTTTTGTTATCTTCACCAAACCCTTTACAGAAAGCAAGTATCTTCATATGTGAGTTTTGTTGGTGGTGCGGGAGAGTTCATCTTCTGGGGGGCTTCTTAGTCCTCTCACTCACAATTCTGACTCTCTCTACTCTAGGGGGTCTTTTCTCTCTATTTGGGGGGAATTTTTTCTCTCTTTTATGGGGGGCTTTGTTACACATATGGTTCCTAGGGTTGTCATTGATGTCAACACTATCATGGTGGTGTGATAGTGTTCATGGTTGGATGTCATTTCCCATCCAACAAGAGAAGAAGATACAATTCATGGTTGGATGTCATGCCCCATCCAACAAGAGAAGGGAGAAGATATAGTTCATATTAATATGGGAATTAGAAGCACAAAGATGATCAGATGTATTTCCGATGCTATTGATGGCTTGAAGTATGTATGTTCCAAGTTCCATGATGATTGCATTACTAGAAGAATGTTTTGCCATTGACTGATTGAAGACAGTGTTGTCTTTGTGAAGATGTTTTGTGTAGGACAATGGAATGCTCCACATTCCTCCGCATTTGTAGATATGACCATGCAGTTCTAGAATTGTGTTTAGGATGCAATGAAGGTGATAATTCCAAGTTTTCAGATCATTTGTCCTTCTGCTATGAAAGCTATGCATGATAGAGTACCAACATGTGTTCTGATAGAGTAAGCTAGTGTTAAAGGCCTATTGGAATGCTTTGCATTCCTCTGGAAATGAATGATTTCCCTTCCATTTTTTAGGACATCTTTATGGATGTGTATTAAATGTTTCATTATAGTTTCAAGATTCTTGGTGGTCTGCAACTCAATTTTTCAAATGACAACATGTTGCAGTGTGTTCCCAATGACAGATTGTTCCTAGAGTTCATGGTTGAAGATGTGCGGCATAATTATTTGATGTGTGGTGGCAAAGGAGTGTTTGGAGATCTTTTATGAGTCTTGTTTCTAGTACTGCACAAGGTTTTCAAGCTGATGTGGTCGTTATGCTTCAAGGTTCATGTATTTTTGGTTAAAGTTGACATATTTTCAAATGAGCAGAGTGTGCGGATGTAATTCCTTGGTGTTTGAAGCTGTGAAAGATGTTTTGGACCTGGTTAAGCAAGTGTTGGTATCCGCAAGGCTTGGATCTTCTGCTGATGTAACGTGTGGTTTCACTTTGGACCTATCTTCTACACATTTCATATTGTGTGTTGTTTGGCTGACTTGTAAATGTATTTTTTATGTTGTATCTAGCCGACAAGCAATGTAATCAATGTAATTATTGTCTCATAAAGTTGCACCCTTACCAAGTTGTAGAACTTGGTACTTTAGAGGAACATGGAAACACTCGTATGGCTGTGGGTCACCTAGAAATTAGAGTGAATCTCTGGAGAAGGCTGGCTTCCTAACTAGTTATCACCTAAACTAATGAATTTTGCAGAGAAAAGGGAAGGAGGAAACTCATAAAACTAAACTGAAAATGAAAGGGCGATACACCAAAACTGACAAGGATAATGAAAATCCAGATTTACATACACTAGGTTCAAACTAACAGAAACTAAGTTTGCACAACCTATTACAGTATGCTTCTGCATAAATATTTCACTAAATGGTCAAGAACACAAAAACTTATAAAAGGAAGAGGGACTTCACAATTAACAAGTGATATGCACTCTTATCAACACAATTAGCAACCTGCATTAGCTTACTATTTGCAGCAAAGGTATAACATATGAGACAAAGTTACAAGGAGATTATGAAAATTTCACAAATAACTTGATCAATCATTCAACATACACAAGACTGCAAGAACAATAGAAAGGCAAGAATTTCATCACCAAAAATAACTAAGGTATCCACTGTATTCCATGTCCAAAGATGAATGAGTTACAAAACTGTCAAAATCTGAGCAAGGATTGTAAAAATCACAAGTCTCCAAAAACTGCATAGTAAGAACTGATTACAAATGAGTCAACAAAGTGACTATATCCATCTCCAAGGTAGTTGCATCAAAAATAGGGTCTCTAACTGCTTTGGGTTGAATGCCTCCAAAAAGCCCCCAAAATAGCAAGAGGAAACTCTCCAAAAGGACTCTCTCATGTAGCAAAAGTCAAGCTTGACCAAGTCAAATATGATGACACATGAAATTGTCCACCAAAAGCTCCTATTTGCTCTCCAAAGTCATTAAAACCCAGTTAATCTTCTCCTAAATTTCTTGCACATGTTGGACAACTCTCATAATTTCCTCCTATATACTTGGCATGTGTTTGCCAACCTCCTCCAATCTCCCTATATGCTTGCAAAAGCATAGGAAAGCTCATAATGAAAGCATAAGTGCATAAAGTATGTATTCTATTTTGCATTTAAAATAGCAATGTGACTTAATGATTTATAACAACATCATTGAAGTCAAAGGCTTTACATTTTAAACCAATGCAAAAAAAAAAAGTAAGGTCATCATTCGACCATATTACAGTCAATGCAAACAAGATATATGGAAACACATATTTGTTTACAAGGAAAAATAACTTTAACGGGTTGTGGGCATTAGTTTTAATATGCAACGTTTAAACAAAAGGCAAAAATGCCTTTTATTCATCAGCCACTTTTTAGGGTTGAAACCCTAATGACAAAAAGACACTTTTTGCTTCATTTCACTTTGTATTTTTCGTATTTTCTTGCATTTCACTCTGTGCGCCACCATGAGTGATCTTCTGCTCGACTTCTGTGGAGGTTTATTTTCTTTTTTGAAGGTTTTTAGTTGCATTCTTGGTGAAATGGCTTCAAACAGCCCCAAGTGAGTAAATAGCTCCACTTTTTTGAAGTTAAAACTGTAACTCTATGTTATTTCTGTTGTCATTTCTACATTGTATATGATAATTGTCTTACTCTCCACCATGGTTGCGGCCATACAAACTGTATTTCATGCTCTAAAAGCTACATTTCTCTTTAAACAGCGACAAAAATAAAAGAAAAAGTTGTTTCCTTAGAAGATGCTTCTATATTACCATGCTTTGCTCATAGTCTATTGGCCTTTTCCTATTGAAGAAGATTGAAATTTCTTGAAGTTGATCTATATTAGGGTTTTGAAGAAACAAACCCTTCACTATATGCATACTTTCTCTGTGTTTTTGAATGGATTCTAAGAGCAACCTCTACTTTCCTTTGACTGTATATATACTTTCTCCATTTAGTATCTCCAGTATACATGTCATGAAATGTAAAATATACTAGGTTTTTGTAAAGCCAAAACCCTCATTGTGAAGCTTGGACATATCTTGTATATACTGGTAGCCTATCACATTTTATCTCCTGTAGATATAACTTCTGATGAATAAATCTTTACCTTTGTCTATAGCATCACACTTGTTGGGCACAGACCCCTTTTCTGTAGCAGCATTATCATTGTTTCTAAGGATGAACAGATATTTAAAGACCCTAGCAAACCTCTATTTGCTAGTTGTTCTTTACTCATGATATATTTAAGGATTAAGAGATATATTATGGCTTATGATGGCTTTGGAAGCTATAATCTATTGACCACAGGCCCAACTGGACTCATGTAGGCCTACTATCTCACTGTCTTCTAGAGTCATTATACTCTGTTCCTTGATGACTATCTTCACTATTTCCCCTTAAAATAATCCTTGGTTTTTTGCGACCTGCTACACCTTCTGTATTTGCATTGATTTGCTTCATTTAGGGAATTTTAACCTATATGTTGTTGTCCTCCTACTATTGACTATGATCTATACTTGACAGTAATGAATAGAAGAGTGTCTTCTTTTTGCACTATGGCAGTGACTAGATAAGCACTAAATCATTGCATTAATAGTGATAAATAAGTCTACTGAGCACACATTGCCATTTTCAAATGCGTGTATCAACTTTGTTCCCTGTATCCATGTCTTTTACAATAGTGATATTTGGTATTTGATTTGGTAGTAACGACTTACCACCTTATCTACTGTATTCTACATTTTTTGAGATGTCTATAAAGTAGCATCTGCATATGATTACTTGCCACTTTCCCTTTCAACAGTTCATTGATTTAGCAAGAAACTTGTGGCATCTCCCTATATGAACAAATAGTATACTTTGAACCATGATACAAGTTACTGTTGCTTTATATTCTTGGACATAGTGCTAAGCGATAAAGTGTTCTCCCTGCTAAGCTCTTTGCACCATTTATCAAGATATGTATGAATAAAGGATCACAAATGAAATGTGTCATATTTTCCACTTGGTTGATTCTATAGTGACAAGGACATTATCTTTCCATGAGACCCGGGTTCTCCTGACTGTATACTCTATTTCTCCTGATTATGTTATATATCCTTGCTATGATAATGAAATCAATAACATATCAAACTCTATCACCGCCTCTATTCATGACTATATTGCTTTCTTCCTCTTGAACATGAAGGTTACTATATCTAATGCTCAAAAGTATTCATGCAATGTAAATTAACAATTCATTTTGACATGAAAATCAAAAGATTAGTAGCTCCTATGAACACTTCTTCAATCAGTTTTGATACAAGGCATTTAATTCAACCTTTATGGTTACCTTGAGCAAGTATATCTTACTTATGACAGTGACAAATATCCCACTTTCACAAATGATGTGTACTTGCTTGAGTGAACCATAAGGAAATGAATTTATTTTCTATGCCTCACTACAACACAATAAGGCAACATACCAGGCTCAACCCTTGTGGGAGTTCATTTCACTCCACATGCTGTGATTAGATGAAACAAAACAATAACCAAGATTTGACCTATACCTGCACACTGAACAAACATGTTAGATAATTCCATGAGACTCAGAACATGATGGATATGCTTATGATCCTCTGCTTTGTTGGTCTGAACTCAAAGATACTGCAAAAATCACTTCAATGCTTTATGATAGTACATTATATGTTTGTTGAATACTGAAATGTATATGATTGGAAAATGTGTCCTGAGCATTAACAAACTCTTTCTCAACATTTGCAGGCATTCTGGAGCAATGGAGCAACCTTCTGGAGGACTCAGGAGCTGTCTGGAGATGCAACAGATCAACGTCCATCTTCGCCACCCAGGCAATGATGGACACCTTTTCCTTTTATATGCTTTTCCTTTTCTTCAAATGTATAGTCTACTATTGTATTGCATTAGAAAAGTTATTCCCACGGCTTGTGTGGGACATTATTCATTCATGATTATCAATAAAAGACAACGGTTATGCAACGTTTATATGATCTTTCTTTTTGTATAATTTTGTAAAATTGAATTTTAGTTTATTAGATAATATCCCCAGCATATGAATGAAAACTCTAAAGCAGAAATCAATGTGTACCTTTTCACTCTCTGAAAACATCATCTCATCTCTACCTGATTGAGATGGAAGCTAAATTAGGTAACATTTTTGGCGACATCTGCTACATGTTTGCCTACTAAACATCCTGACCAATTGCCTGAAGCTTAGCCATTGGGCACAGAGTCACCTAGAGACTTTGAAAAAATTTACAATCTTGAAAACAGTCTTGCATATTGCAGTAACTCATCAGAACAATGCATGATACCTTGAAAATCCTACTCTACCTAACAGAAACCCAGGACCAACTAATTGTGCAAAAATACACTTGGAGGAAGGAAACAACCTACTCTACCCTACATCTAACTAGCAGAGATGGTGCTCAAACATGACCATTTACTGGTTCTTTGAAATAGCTTCGTGTCCTCAATAATTTACAATATCTCACATGTTTATGAGCAGCTTCAAGGAAGCGGATAATTGACAAAAGTATAACCAATTGCTGTAATGAGATTTGAAGAAAGAAAACAAATCCACCTACCTCATGACTTTGGAGAGCAAATAGGAGCTTTTGGTGGACAGTTTCATGTGTCATCATGTTTGACTTGGTCAAGCTTGACTTTTTCCACATGAGAGAGTCCTTTTGGAGAGTTTCCTCTTGTTATTTTGGGGGCTTTTTGGAGGCATCCAACCCAAAGCAATTAGAGACCCTATTTTTGATGCAACTGCCTTGGAGATGGATATAGTCACTTTGTTGACTCATTTGTAATCAGTTCTTACTATGTAGTTTTTTGAGACTTATGATTTTTACAATCCTTGCTCAGATTTTGACAGTTTTGTAACTCATTCATCTTTGGACATGGAATATAGTGGATACCTTAGTTATTTCTGGTGATGAAATTCTTGCCTTTCTTTTGTTCTTGCAGTCTTGTGTATGTTGAATGATTGATCAAGTCATTTGTGAAATTTTCATAATCTCCTTGTAACTTTGACTCATATGTTATACCTTTGTTGCAAATAGTAAGCTAATGCAAGTTGTTGATTGTGTTGATAAGAGTGCATATCATTTGTTAATTGTGAAGTCCCTCTTCCTTTTACAAGTTTTTGTGTTCTTGGCCATTTAGTGAAATATTTATGCAGAAGCATATTGTAACAGGTTGTGCAAACTTAGGTTCTGTCAATTTGAACCCAATGTAAATAAACCTAGATTTTCATTGTCTTTGTCAGTTTTGGTGTATCACCCTTTCATTTTCAGTTTAGTTTTCTAAGTTTTCTCCTTCCCTTTTCTCTGCAAAATTTCATTAGTTTAGGTGATAACCAGCTAGAAAGTCGGCTTTCTCTGGAGATTCACTCTAATTTCTAGGTAACCTACAGCCATAGGAGTGTTTCCATGTTGCTCTAAAGTACCAAGTTCTGCAACTTGGTAAGGGTGCAACTTTATGAGACAACAGTAATATCATGTATAAATAGTGAATCAAATTGAGTGAGGTGAGGCATGATTGCAAGTTGATTAAAAAGATCGCAAGAAGATAAAAAGAACGAATACATTGTTGATGTGTGATTGAAGGAGAAAGAGCAGAAGTTGTTGATGTTGTCCTGATTCATCTTAAAGACATGTATGTGACAGTGATCAAGTGTAGTTCGCATAACTAATCAGATCATCAGAAGAAAATGTGAGGAGGCAGAAGTGCAATCATCAAAGGTGTGAGTTTTAATATCAGTTTCAAACAGTAGAAGGACTGCCATACTATAATCTTTTGTGTAAGTGTGTTCTCAATTCAGGGAGTAGTATCTTCCTTGGGAGTTACCCTAAAACAAAGTCTTCGGGGAGTAGTAGCTTCCTTGGCAGTGACCCTAAATCAAAGTTCTTCAGGGAGTAGTATCTTCTTTGGGTTGTAGCCCTAAAATAAATTTATTATTTGAGCTTCATATATTGTGAGTTAATCCTCACTGTGGTTTTTCCCTTCTAGGATTTTCCACGTATATTTGGTGTTGTGTTGATGTGCATTGTGTTAATCTTTCGTGTTTATGTTAATGTTGTGATGCTAATTTGCTTTGGATAAGTTAAAGTTGTTAAAATTGAAGATTGTTTAGATACTAATTCACCTCCCCAAGTATCTTGGTGTGTTCAACAATTGATATCAGAGCTAAGTCCCTTTGAGGGAAGTTTAATCGCTTGAGGAAGGTTCGGGATGGCACAAAATGGATCTAGCAAGATACTTAGGTTTGATGGGACAAATTATGCTTTTTGGAAGCTAAGGATGGACGCTTATATCAATTCTCTAAGGTGTGGTGTTTGTGAATCTGTCAAGTTTGGTTACATTGTTCCTGCTACTATTCCTACAGATGTAGATGAAGTTAAGAAGTATGATAACAATGCTAAAGGCAAAGTTTTCTATCATGAGTCGGTTAGTTGATTCAAAACTCTCAAAGGTAATGAGTTGCAGTTCTACTCAAGAAGTTTGGGATAAACTTAAAACCGTTTATGAAGGAGATAAGAAAGTAGAGCAAGCCAAGATGCAGATCTTCAAGAGAAAATTTGAGAACCTAAAAATGTCAGAGGATGAAGACATTGTTGGATACATGCTCCGGTTGAATTAAGTGGTCAATGGCATTACAGGTCTTGGTGGAGAAGTGAAAGAAGATGAGGTTGAGAAAAAGGTTCTAAGATTTCTTCTCAAATCTTACAGCCATAAGGTATCTACCATTGAGGAAAATACAGACTTGGATACATACACTACATACAAATTATTTGGTTCCCTTACCGCCTTTGAAATGAGAGAGTTTGGCAGTGATGCTCCAAAGAAAGAAGATACTTTCAAAGCTAATATGAAAACAAAGGAAGAAGTGGTTTTTGAAGATGAAAGCTCTGATGAAGTTGAAGCAAATTTTGTGAGAAGACTGAAGAAAGGCACTGGCAAATACAAAGGTAAGTTACCCTTCAAATGTTTCAATTGTGGAAAGGTTGGTCATTTTGATTCTAAATGTCATTTCAAAGAATTAAGGGGTAGTAATAGAAAAGACAAGTTCAAGAGAAGTTTATATTCCATATAAAGAAATTATTCTTCAGAAGATGAGGATCATGATGATTCAAATGATAAAACACTTTTTATGGCCTTGAGTGTTGGTGACAAAAATGATGATGTTGGAAAATGTGAAAAGACTGATGCCTTGCAAACATAATAGAACAATGAAAGATCAATGGTTGTATGGTTTGCCTTTCATGCAAGAGAAGAAGCCAAGGCTTGGGTAATTGACACTAGATGCTCAAATCATATGACTAATGACAACAAGAAGTTTATCAACCTTTAAAAGTAGGATGGTGGTGTTGTTAAGTTTGGTGGTGATGAGTCAGCACAAATCTATGGAAAATGTGCTATAACTATTGATGGGAAGAACATGACTTGGAATGTCCTCTATGTCAAAGGGATAAAACACAATCTTCTCAGTGTCAGTCAGATGTGCAACAAAGGTTATAATCTCACCTTTCATGCCAAAGGCTGTGAAATTAGGAAGGCAAGGTCCAGAAAACTAGTTGCAGAAGGTATCAAGACATATGGTGACATCTATCATTTGAAGGAGGTACATCGAAGAACATGTTTGTTAGTCCAATCCGGTGAATTTTGGTTGTTGCACAAAAGAATGGGACACAACAATTTTGATAATATGGTAAATATTAGTTCTACTCATGCAGTGAGAGATATGCCTAAGATAATCAAGCCTACAAATGCAATATGCAGGGAATGTCAAATGGGAAAGCAAACAAAGACAAACTTCAAAAGCAAGGAATATTCTCCTTCAAAGCCATTGGAGCCAATTCACACTGATCTATGTGGCCCTACAAGAGTAAAGAGTCAACAAGGTGAGAGGTATTCCATGTTGCTTATTGATGATTATTCTAGAATGACTTGGGTTACTTTCTTCAGAGAAAAATCAGATGCTCTTGATAAATTTAAAGTGTTCAAAGCTATGGTTGAGAATGAAGTTGATGACAAGATTAATTGTTTGAGGTCTGATAGAGGAGGTGAGTTTACTTCAAATAAATTTGAAAAGTTTTGTGAAAATAATGGTATTAGGAGACATTTGTCAGCTCCTAGGATCCCTCAGCAAAATGGGGTAGTGGAAAGAAAGAATAGGATTGTGCAAGAGATGTCTAGGGCAATGTTGAAATATGCATATATGCCTAATATGTACTAGAAGGATGCATTTTATACTGTTGTCTATCTAATTAACAGAGTGCAACTGAGGATCAACATTACTATGACCTCTTATGAGCTATGGTATGGAAGACCTCTCACTATTAGATACTTTAGGATCTTTGGCAACAAATTCTATATCAGAAGAGATGAAGAAGACCTATGAAAGTTTGATTCAAGAAGTGATGAAGGAATCTTTCTTGGCTACTCAACCAGAAGCAAGGATTATAGATGCTATAACAAGAGGTTGGGAAAGATGATTGAAAGCACAAAAGTCAAGGTAGATGAAGACTTATATCATATCTCACATGAATCGGAGGACTCTGAATCTGATATCTTTCCATGCATTGTAGATGAAGAGGAAGAAGTGAAAGAAGAAAAGGAACAAGGACCAGAGTAGATGCCTAAGACTATAGCAAAGTATGTTTAGAAGAACCACTCATTAGATCAGATTATGGGAGATAAGGATGAAGGTGTGCAAACAAGGAGAAGGCTTTTTAAGACACATGAGCAAGTAAACTTGTGTTTGTTATCAAAGGTTGAACCCAAAAACTTTGTTGATGCTAGCATAGATGATGGATGGATAAAAGCCATGGAAGAAGAATTGGATCAGATTGAGAAGAATCAAACATGGGAATTGGTTCCCAGACCAGCAAATAAGAATGTTATAGGAACAAAATGGGTGTTCCAGAACAAACTGAATGAAGAAGGTGAAGTTGTAAGGAACAAGGCAAGACTAGTATGCAAAGGATACACACAAGTTGAAGGTATTGATTTTGAGGATACTTTTTCTTCAGTAGCAATGATGGAGGCAATCAAAATGTTCCTTGCTCTTACTGCTCATAAGAACTTTAAGGTATATCAGATTGATGTTAAGTCAACATTTCTTAATTGTGACCTAGAGGAAGAGGTTTATATTAAACAACCAATTAGTTTTCAGATATCAAAAGATACGAACATGGTGTGTAGACTCAAGAAGGCTATGTATGCTCTTAAGCAAGCACCTAGAGCTTAGTATGCTAGGTTGGACAAGTACTTACTTCAGCAAGACTTCAAGAAAGGTACTACAGATAGCAATCTTTACATCAAGGAAGAAGGAGACATGGTATTGATAGTTGCAGTATATGATGATGACATCATCTTTGGTGGAGATGATGATATGTGTAAGAGGTTTGCAGAGGAGATGCAAAAAGAGTTTGAGATGTCTATGATTGGTGAGATGTCTTTCTTCCTTGGACTTCAAATTACTCAGCTAGATGGTGGTATTTTTATTTCTCAAGCTAAGTATGTCAAAGAGTTGTTGAAGAAGTTTGGTATGGAGGATTTAAAACCAGTGAGCACTCCCATGGTTACTAGATGTCACTTGAGCAAAGATGATGGGTTTTCGAAGGTGGATCAGATTGTCTATAGATCTATGATTGGAGGACTGATGTACTTAACTACATTTAGAACTGATATTATGCATGCAGTATGTGTGGTTGCCAGATATCAAGTCAATCCCAAGAAAATACATGTGAAGGCAGTGAAAAGGATATTCAGATACTTGAAAGGAACTTCAGACTATGGCCTATGGTATCAAAGAGGTAATGACTTTGATTTAAGTGCTTACACTGATGTTGACTGGGCTGGTTGTGTTGATGATAGAAATACATGTGGTGGTGCTTTCTTTTTAGGAAGCAAATTGGTTTTGTGGTAGAGCAAGAAGCAAGATTCAATGTCCTTATCTACTGTAGAGGTAGAGTACATTGCAGTAGCATCCTACTGTACACAAGTGTTGTGGATGAAGTAAACCCTGAAGGATATCGAGGTATTGTATGATGAGCCTATTCCTATCTTGTGTGACAATACAAGTGCTATCAATATTTCCAAGAATCTAGTGATGTATTATAGAACCAAGCATTTAGCAATCAGGTATCACTTTTTGAGAGAAAAGGTTGTAGATAAGGAAGTGAAGTTGGAAAATGTTCCAAGAAAGGATCAAATAGTAGATATTTTCACAAAGGCTCTTGCAAAGGATACTTTTGAGGATCTCCAGCAGAGGTTAGGGGTAATTTCCCCTCCTTGTTAGATGCATAATGGTGCATTTGTCCAGGGGGAGTCCATGTTATAGCTTGTTCCTGGACTGATGGTGGCTACCTCTTAGAGGGAGTAGGTAGTGGTTGCTGATGTTAGGGGGAGTTTTTTTGTTACAAGAAGTCATGCCCTAAGAAATAATATGCAGGTATGTGATCTCTAATGAGTAGATAGTGATTGCCCTTTATCTTTGATGTCAAAGGGGGAGAGAAGTAAAGATGTGTTGCCATTAATGTCAAAGGGGGAGATTGTTACACATATGGTTCCTAGGGTTGTCATTGATGTCAACACTGTCATGGTGGTGTGATGGTGTTCATGGTTGGATGTCATGTCCCATCCAACAAGAGAAAAAGATACAGTTCATGGTTGGATGTCATGTCTCATCCAACAAGAGATAAAGATATAGTTCATGGTTGGATGTCATACCCCATCCAACAAGAGAAGGGAGAAGATATAATTCATATTAATATAGGAATTAGAAGCACGAAGATGATCAGATCTATTGCTAATGCTACTGATGGCCTGAAGTATGTATGTTTCAAGTTCCATGATGATTGCATTACCGGAAGAATGTTTTGTCGTTGATTGATTGAAGACAGTGTTGTCTCTATGAAGATGTTCTATGTAGAACAATGGAATGCTCCTCATTCCTCTGCATTTGCAGATATGGCCATGTGGTTCTGGAACTGTGTTTAGGATGCAGTGAAGGTGATAATTCCAAGTTTTTAGATCATTTGTCCTTCCACTGTGAAAGTTATGCATGATAGAGTACCAGCATGTGTTCTGA
This sequence comes from Cunninghamia lanceolata, assembly GCA_027924645.1. Classification (NCBI taxonomy): domain Eukaryota; kingdom Viridiplantae; phylum Streptophyta; class Pinopsida; order Cupressales; family Cupressaceae; genus Cunninghamia; species Cunninghamia lanceolata. Next base: position 4,288,689 of record BSBN01000328.1, on the reverse strand, counting down.
CAGAGTAAGCTAGTGTTGAAGGCCTATTGGAATGCTCTTCATTCTTCTTGAAATGAATGATTACCCTTGCGGTTTTGAGGACATGTTTATGGATGTGTATTATGCACTTCTTTGCGTTTTCAAGGTTCTTGGTGGTCCATAACTCAGTTTTTCAAATGACAGCATGTTGCAGTGTGTTCCAGATGACAGATTGTTCCCAGAGTTCATGGTTGAAGATGTGCGGCACAATTCTTTGATGTCCGGTGACAAAGGAGTGTTTGGAGATGTTGTATGAGTCATGTGGACTCATCTGGAGGAGTTTTCATGAAGATCTTTCTTGTTTCCAGTATTGCACAATGTTTTCAAACTCATATGGTCGTTATGCTTCAAGGTTCATGTGTTTTTCGTTAAAATTGTCCTATTTTCAAATGAGTGGAGTGTACAGATGTAATTCCTTGGTGTTTGAAGCTATGAAAGATGTTTTAGACCTGGCTAAGCAAGTGTTGGTTTCTGCAAGGCTTGGATCTTCTGTTGGTGTAACGTGTGGCTTAACTTAAGACCTATCTTCTACACATTTCATATTGTGTGTTGTTTGGATGATTTGTAAATGTATTTTTCATGTTGTATTTGGCAAACAAGCAATGTAATCAATGTAATATAATGTATAAATAGTGGATCAATTTGAGTGAGGTAAGGCGTGATTGCAAGTTGATTGAAAATCTCGCAAGTAGATAAAAAGTAGAATGAATACATTGTTGATGTGCGACTGAACGAGAAAGAGCAAAAGTTGTTGATGTTGTCTTGATTCATATTAAAGACATATCTGTGACAATGATCAAGGGTAGAGAGTGCCTAACTGATCATATCATTAGACGAAAGTGTGAGGAGGCAAAAGTGCAATCATCAAAGGTGTGAATTTCAATGTCAGTTTTCAGATAGTAGAAGGACTGCCATAGTGTAATTTTTTGTAAGTGTGTTCTCAGTTTAGGGAGTAGTAGCTTCCTTGGGAGTGACCCTAAAACAAAGTCTTCAAAGAGTAATAGCTTCCTTGGGAGTGGCCCTAAATCAAAGTTCTTCAAGGAGTAGTAGCTTCCTTGGGTTGTAGCCCTAAAATAAAGTTGTTATTTGAGCTTCATATATTATGAGTTAATTCTCACCGTGGTTTTTCTCTTCTAGGGTTTTTCACGTATATTTAGTGTTATTTGTTGATGTGCATTGTGTTAATCTTTCCTGTTCATGTTAATGTTGTGATGCTTAAGTTTTAATCTACTCTGAATAAGTTGAAGTTGTTAAAATTGAAGATTGTTTAGATACTGATTCAACCCCCCTCTCAGTATTTTGGTGTGTTCAACATACTTCTTCTCTTTGGGGGGATTTTTATGTACATGGGTGCCTCATCAGGTTTCATTTTTTGGGACCCCTATTTTCACCCACTTAAGCTACGTTTAAGGGGGTGTTAGTGTAGGTTTTTATGTTCCTAGTTGGGTTATTTATTTTCCTATATTCCTATGTTTTTCCTACACACGTTATTAAGCTTGCCTAGAGTTAATTAAGTGAGTATTAGTATGAGTGAGTGCAAGGTGTCAGCATCCTCCATGAGAGTTGCACTTGCTTATTTTAGGCTATTGTGGTGGACTCTTTCCATTGGTCATATTTGTCACCTCTCCCCTCTCTCATACTCTATTTATACTTACCTCCTAGCTTGTACTTTTCATCATGAATGCGTTGTCTAGTTACTTTGTCATTCTTTTGTATGAAGGTTTGAGCTCTTAATGCAATTCTATCACATCAACATTTGCATCTCTCGGAATCATTGGTTTGCTTCTATTTTGCATTTTAGTTTATGTAACTTTGAATCTATCTTATAAAGTTTTTGGGTTATCAATCTTGTTCAAGATTTCTAACAATATGTGAGTAATAATTTTAACTAATAATTCCTTAATAGTAAAAAAAATAAGGTTAAAAAAATAATAATTCTTATATATCTAATAATTGTTCATTGAAAACTTCTTTTCTATCTAGCTCTATCATAGAGAGTCACACTAGTTCAATTTGAAAGTAATTGGTAATTCCCTTCTTGAACTTCCTAGATCACTTGCAACTATAGTAAATACTTAGTGGAAAATTTTTGTGTGGTAAGGATTCCAAATTATGTGAGGAATTAGATACTTTAATGGTTCTCTTAAAAATTCACATGAAGGTTCTCTTAAAAATTCACAATTCATGTGAAGGCTTTACAGAAAAGAAAATGTGTGAAAAACTGTGAAATGATATTAATTAAGTGTTAGTTTGCTTAACCCATTGTTTATTTCATATAATTGATTTGTTTGAGGATATTGTAATATTCAACATGGTGACAAAATAGTAGTGAATGCCAAACATCAATCAAACAAATCTAAGGACTGACTTGATATTCACTAAAGGAGCTCAAATTGCCAAATAATGTAATGTATGAAATATAAGATGAAAATTTGTCCTTAAAATCTTAGTTTGCATAGCCACCACCCCATGCAAAAGTTTATTTGAGTGATTAAGCTATCCTCATTTTATCAAAATAACATAAACTTGTAGCTATTTCCAATGCTTTTAAGGAAGTTTGTATAAATTAACAATTAATTTATTGGTAACAGCACGAGAAACTTAATAGATTGGGCATGAATATAACAATTTTAACCAAAACTATATGATTATTATTAGGGCAAGCAATGAATGATGCTAGGTGTTGGTGCCTGAATTGACTGTCAATTTATGAACAATTTTCATGCAGGCACCATCCCCAAATATCCAAAAAGTTCCAAGTTTTGGCACCCCTTCAGTGTTTTTTAGCATCTGCATCTTAGTTCTTGAGGAAGGGGCCATCATGTTTTCTCCATCGGCATGAGTTTGTTTTTGTGTCTTCGAACTTCCGGTTTGAACTTGAACCCTTTGCTCAATGGTTCAAGGTTCAATAGTTCGATGCTTCGAGTTTCTTGGCCGCCGGTCAAGTGTTTTGCCGATGGGAGTATTTTTTATGTTTGAACCTCGGCGTCGAACTTCTCGGTTGAACCTCTCTTTTGAACCATCGGGTTGAACCGGTTCAAGGTTCAATGGTTCAAAGTTTTTTGTTTTTGGTCTTATCGGAGTGATCAGCTTCATCGGCGAAGCAGTTTCTTATTCGGCCGACTGTGGATGTTTGGCCGATGAGGAGTCATCGGCGTGTGTCTTGCCGATGGGGGTAAGTCAAGTGTTCATCGGCGAGAGTTGTATTGTCGGCCGAAGTGTTTTGGGTTGTGCCGACGATGGGAGGTGTGGCCGATGGGGTGTCATCAGTGTGTGTCTCGCCGAAGGATATGTGTATCGGGGTGATCGGCTGTGTCGGCGAGCATCATTTTTATTGTGCCGATGGCCTTTGTCTTGGCGACGGGCGTGTATGGAATGGTCATCGGTGAGAGTTGGTCTATCGGCTAGGGAGCTTTGGGTTGTGCCGATAGGGTTGGTCTCACCGACGGAGATAGGAAGCGAAGGCGTTGTCGGCGTGACTTGATAGATCAGTGGGAGTGTGAAGAGTTGGCCCGATGGTCTTTCTCTGGCCGATGAAGGGAATGTGGAGTAGGCGTCGGCAAGACAACTGAGGTCGGCAGGAGATCTGCGGGGTAGGCCAATGGTATATGTTTGGCCGATGGGCTTTTGACAAAGGGTCATGTGTCGAGCACAGCAAAACGCTTGACACCTATTAAGCTTGCGGCCATACTTTTAAAGTGTTTAAGGGGTCTCCGCACCGAGCATGTGGGATTAATGTTCCTGCATAATTTGAACCTTCAGTAAAACACGTTTTGGCGGGAAGTTCTTTTTTGAGTGTTGCGTCAGTTTTCAAGTAGGTCGCGGGTAGTTGAGCCATCAATGGCGACAGTGCAGGGGTATGGGTGATAGGACAAGCGATCAGGCTGCCTGATTATGGATGAGGACTTCCAGATGGCAGCATAGGGCTCGAGGTTTCTCCCTTGTCTACTGCATTGATGATTTTTGAGCGCCATTTCTGATGGATGTATCTGGCAGATTTTTGACTTCTGGCCATGTAATTAATTGCAAAATGTACACGGTTCTGTATAAATGGTCTGACTGTGTTACTTTTTGGAGGTTGGATGTTTTTGGGCTTTCAGCTCTGGCTCTGAACATAAGGTGTTCACATTTTGAAAGGCATTTTTTGCTACAGACTCGGTCCTTATTCTGGTGTACTAGTCTAGTTTGGCTTGTAAATGATGATTTTCTCTATGATGACTTTCTATGCAGATTTTTAAATGAAAAACACCTGTGTGTGTATTGTTTCTGATTGTCTCCTGTATTTCATTTGTTTTCCTCTCAAACAAGGTTGTCAAGGGCTTCCAAGTTTTTCAGTATATGCATACTGTGTGTCTGATTTATTGCGTCTGCTCAAGGAGTGGTTAAATAGGCTTTTGATCAGATACAAAGGAAAGTAGATTGCATCATAGGATCTGTTAAGTATGATCATTAGTAATACTCTTTCTTGGACATGTTGTTGTTAGGCAGTAGCATTCTTCTCAGGTCCTCTGGATATGAATTTATGTTGTCATAGGGAGACATTTACATTCTTAGATATGACTCTGCTGCCCAGATAAGGCACTAGTTTGGGAATCTGTCTGTTCAATGGGTCTAGGGAAGTCCCATAACTCCAAACATTATTTCAAACCATTTCATCCTTTCACCTATTAGTTGTAGGATTAGGAGTAGGAAACCCCTGCATGCTCTCATACCTAACCAGACATTATGTCCAAGAATGTTGCCAACCTTGTGATTTGTTACACAAATCTTGGTCCATACATGAGAGTATTCTGCCTGTTGCTGTCAAGTTAAATCCTTCTGTCATTGAGCTAGTCAAGGTCATACTTTTATCAAATAGGGACACCCCCCCTTGGTGCGGCAGAACCAAAAGCGAAGGGGAGGAGCTCACGCAACCTCCTGTATTTAGTTGGCTGAATCTGCCTGTGCATTAGAACTGGTAAACCCTAATGCTGATTCAGAAGAAAACCCAACAAATTGGTGACTCTGCTGGGGATGGATTGATAAAAACAAATAAATTTGTGGCCCATCCGAGTCACCAAAAAAATGGCGACTCTGTTGGGGAAGAACAGATGAAATGATATCTTACAGCCTTTAATGAAGGTTTGCCTGGCTCTGCTGGTGGTATGAACTTAAAAAACATATTTGGTAGCTTTCAGCTATTGAAAATTTTGTCCTCTCTGGAGAGGTGGCGACTCTGCAAAAGACTCAAGTGCACATGATAAGTTGATGTGTGTGTTGTGACAGAAATGTGATGTTCAGACTTCAGCATTTGTATGAGAAAAGGTACCCTGTTTCTTCCCACTTATATTTATTGTTCTACTGCATAAGTTAGATGCCAGGGGAGGCTATAGGTCTTAGGAATGCAAAGGATGTCTGAAAATAGAAATTTCGTGAATCCAAATATATATACGCCCATACTCAGTCAAAAGGGGGATGATTTGTTGGATAAAAGAATAGAAGAGATGAAAAATAGGTTGATATTCTTAGAGGCTAGGCAGGCCCAATTAAATCATGATAACTTTATTGTGTCTTCTAGTCAGAAAGGTAAACCTCCTATCAGCCCTTTTGATCCTTTGTATGACCAGTTAGATTTGTCATGGGTTGATTATAAAGTAGAAAATATGCCTACTAGGATATACTGTCAGATGCCTAGATTTAGTGGTCACAGTGTGTGTGATGGAATGCACATATCCAAAATTTTCATGAGTTCATGGGAAAACATTCATTTAGAGATGAGGATATGTGGATGAGGTTTTTTGTTAGGTCCTTTGATGCAAAAGCAAAAGACTGGTATTTGAGCTTTCCAAAGAGATTTTTTGCCTGTTGGGACGAGCTTACTGACTGTTTCAAAAAGGAATTTGCAAAAGAACCTGCTGATCTTGTTGCAGAATTGATGAAAATCAGAAAACAAGATAAAGAGCTATGTATTGATTTCAGTCATAGGTTTGCAGTAGCCCTTTCACAGATCCCAGAAGTCTTCAGACCTGACACTTCAACCTGTGTTGGCATATTCTTTGAGGCTTTTGAGGAGGGTTCTAGTGCAGTACTGAGGGATTTCAAGGTAACAAGTATGCAGATGGCATACAAGTTCATAGAAAATATAGAAAAAATTAGAAATGAGCACCTGCTGAAATCCCTGTCCCCAGGCTTTGGTGTGAATAATGGTTGTGAAGCTGCAAATGACCAATTGATTAAGGCATCATGTGAAGATGAAAAGATGAATACTGAGGATGCTAATGAGAGGACTAATGAGAACTCCCATTGCAATGTTGAGGCAACTGACCATGAGAGCAACAATGAGGTTGTGGACAGCAATGAGCAACTTTTGGAATGGACCTATGGAGATAATTGTGAGTATTGTACTCAAGACAGAGAAGATATAAGCAAACAGAGAAACAGTCCCATGTGTGACCCATTGTCTACCTTTCAAACACATGGAGATCATGAAGAGCAGTCAGAGATTGAAATAGGTGCTAGTGCAGAGCATGGTTGTTCTTTGTTTGATGACTGTTTTGCTTATGACACACAGGTTGATACTCCTCCACAAAGGGAATCCATTGGTGATGAAAATGCGTGCTCTGTTGACCATGAACAAATGGCATATTGTGATCAAGCTGATGTACCTGGATCACCCATCTTTGACACATATGGTGATGAGGATCTATTTGAGTATGGTGAGAATCTAGACACTGTTTTTGACTTGGATTCTGTTTCTCATCCTGATGAAAGGGGAAACAACATACATCAGGTAGGTGACTGTGAAAATGTGCCTGATTTGAAAGAGATGCCAGAGCCTAATCTTTTCCAATTTGATGCTGCTATTGGTTGTGTGCATGATGTGCACAATTGTGAATTTGAAAGCTTTTCTTTTGATGTGCCAGCAAATGAAGAGAGCCCTGTTTTTCCTAGTTGCATGGTGGACTTTGAGTGTTTTCAGTTTTCAGTCCAGCTAGGAAATTATTTTGCAATGCATAGTGATGATAACCTGTGTTCTATGCCATATGAATATGCATTGCTTGATACATTCTACACCCACATGTCACATGATGTTGAAGGTTGTCTGCATAGGGGTGACAATGACAAGCCAAATCAGAGGGTTGAATATGCAGATGATAAGGTTTGTTTGTGGGTGGATCTTTGCAGTATCTCCAAGCTTGATCCAGTGCATGCAGATGAAAACAAGATATTTGACAAAGGGAGATACATGTTTTTCTTTTCTTGGTGGCCTTAGGCCATCAAGAGTGTTTGGTGATGCAGATCATTATATTTTCATGACTCTGTGCCCAATGGATAAGGCACTGGTCTACATCCCAGAGATCTGGGGTTCTCGCTGCAGTCTTGCACCTGCACGTCCCCAATCAGAGCCACTGTTGGTGCCTGAATTGACTGTCAATTTCTAAGCAATTTTCATGCAGGCACCATCCCAAAATATCCAAAAAGTTCCAAGTTTTGGCACCCCTTCAGTGTTTTTCAGCATCTGCATCTCAGTTCTTGAGGAAGGGGCCATCATGTTTTCTCCATCGGCATGAGTTTGTTTTTGTGTCTTCGAACTTCCGGTTTGAACTTGAACCCTTTGCTCAACGGTTCAAGGTTCAATAGTTCGATGCTTCGAGTTTCTTGGCTGCCGGTCAAGTGTTTTGCCGATGGGAGTATTTTTTATGTTTGAACCTCGGTGTCGAACTTCTCGGTTGAACCTCTCTTTTGAACCATCAGGTTGAACCGGTTCAAGGTTCAATGGTTCAAAGTTTTTTGTTTTTGGTCTTATCGAAGTGATCGGCTTCATCGGCGAAGCAGTTTCTTATTCGGCCGACTGTGGATGTTTGGCCGATGAGGAGTCATCGGCGTGTGTCTTGCCGATGGGGGTAAGTCAAGTGTTCATCGGCGAGAGTTGTATTGTCGGCCGAAGTGTTTTGGGTTGTGTCGATGATGGGAGGTGTGGCCGATGGGGTGTCATCGGTGTGTGTCTCGCCGAAGGATATGTGTATCGAGGTGATCGGCTGTGTCGGCGAGCATCATTTTTGTTGTGCCGATGGCCTTTGTCTTGGCGACGAGCGTGTATGGAATGGTCATTGGTGAGAGTTGGTCTATCGGCTGGGGAGCTTTGGGTTGTGCCGATAGGGTTGGTCTGACCGACGGAGATAGGAAGCGAAGGCGTTGTCGGTGTGACTTGATAGATCGGTGGGAGTGTGGAGAACTGGCCCGATGGTCTTTCTCTGGCCGATGAAGGGAATGTGGAGTAGGCGTCGACGAGACAACTGAGGTCGGCAGGAGATCTGCGGGGTAGGCCGATGGTATATGTTTGGCCGATGGTATATGTTTGGCCGATGGGCTTTTGACGAAGGGTCATGTGTCGAGCGCGGCAAAACGCTCGACACCTATTAAGCTTGCAGCCATACTTTTAAAGTGCTGAAGGGGTCTCCGCACCGAGCATGTGGGATTAATGTTCCTGCATAATTTGAACCTTCAGTAAAACGTGTTTTGGCGGGAAGTTCTTTTTTGAGTGCTGCGTCAGTTTTCAAGTAGGCCGTGGGTAGTTGAGCCATCAATGGCGACAGTGCAGGAGTATGGGCGATGGAACAAGCGATCAGGCTGCCCGATTATGGATGAGGACTTCCAGATGGCAGCGCAGGGCTCGAGGTTTCTCCCTTGTTTGCTGCATTGATGATTTTTGAGCGCCATTTCTGATGGATGTATCTGGCGGATTTTTGACTTCTGGCCATGTAATTAATTGCAAAATGTACACGATTCTGTATAAATGGTTTGGCTGTGTTACTTTTTGGAGGTTGGATGTTTTTGGGCTTTCAGCTCTGGCTCTGAACATAAGGTGTTCACATTTTGAAAGGCATTTTTTGCTACAAACTCGGTTATTAGTCTGGTGTACTAGTCTATTTTGGCTTGTAAATGATGATTTTCTCTATGATGACTTTCTATGCAGATTGATTTTAAATGAAAAACACCTGTGTGTGTATTGTTTCTGATTGTCTCCTGTATGTCATTTGTTTTCCTTTCAAACAAGGTTGTCAAGGGCTTCCAAGTTTTTCAGTACATGCATACTGTGTGTCTGATTTATTGCGTCTGCTCAAGGAGTGGTTAAATAGGCTTTTGATCAGATACAAAGGAAAGTAGATTGCATCATAGGATCTGTTAAGTATGATCATTAGTAATACTCTTTCTTGAACATGTTGCTGTTAGGCAGTAGCATTCTTCTCAGGTCCTCTGGATATGAATTTATGTTGTCATAGGGAGATATTTACATTCTTAGATATGACTCTACTGCCCAGATAAGGCACTGGTTTGGGAATCTGTCTGTTCAATGGGTCTATGGAAGTCCCATAACTCCAAACATCATTTCAAACCATTTCATCCTTTCACCTGTTAGTTGTAGGATTAGGAGTAGGAAACCCCTGCATGCTCTCATACCTAAACAGACATTATGTCCAAGAATGTTGCCAACCTTGTGATTTGTTACACAAATCTTGGTCCATACATGAGAGTATTCTGCCTGTTGCTGTCAAGTTAAATCCATCTGTCATTGAGCTAGTCAAGGTCATACTTTTATCAAATAGGGACACCCCCTCTTAGTGCTGCAGAACCAGAAGTGAAGGGGAGGAGCTCACGCAACCTCCTGTATTTAGTTGGCTGAATCTGCCTGTGCATTAGAACTGGCAAACCCTAATGCTGATTCAGAAGAAAACCCAACACTAGGTATAGGAAAGAAATAGATGGGATGCATAAATGAGTTTGCTCTGCTATGAAGAAATTTGGTCAACCTAATTTTGAATCAGTAATTATTTGTCAGGGAAGAATTATATATATTCACATGCTTGGATAATTTTGATTTTAAAGAAGAGAGAATTCTTAATGTGGAATTGAGTATGATGCACCATTTGTGCACAATTATAGAATGTTGATGATAATTGTAAAGGTGGATGGAATGCAATATCTTATCAATATTTCAAAACAAGTTTTGGGTAGAGAAAACGATCCAACTCTACTAACATTTTGAACATTTTTGTTATCAAAAAGTTTATTGTGAAGCCATTTTTGAAATTGTTCAGACATAAAAATTCACAAAATAATAATGGTGCTAATTAACACTAATAGGTCTGGAAACATAATTTTTGAAGAATTTTAAACTTTAACCATATTGATATCAAAATATCCCAAAACCAATTCCCAGAAATAATGTGATAATTTCAAATGCAGTAATTAATATTATAAGTTAAACTATGCAGAAATAACGTAAAGCAAATACTTTATTAACTACTCTTGAAAATCAAATAAATCAGACTATATAATATGATTTATTATTGCTTCAAAATAGATAATTTATCACAGAAGAATAGATATTTGTTCTCAAAATCTAGATATGGTTTTCTCTCACTTCAGGATGAAACTAATGGTTTAGCTTTTTTGACTTGTGAACACTCCACAAGGAAACAATTCTTTTCAAAACAAATACATTCTTACACAAGCATCAACCCTATCCAAGACAATCTTGGGTTTACTATGTACCTAAGTTGAACACACTCTATGTGCCCATTCTCCAATGTTCACAGCCTACCAAATGAGTAGTCCTTCCCTGAGTGATCCAATAAAATTTCCTATATCCATGTACATCAATTTCATGGTTTTAAATAATAACCCAAAGCGTGGTTCCAATTGTCACACCCTTTTATTACAAATAATAATATTACATCTAATCTTTTAATTGTAATCTTCCCATGAGAATTCACTCCAATATGAGTGTATTTATTCAATAAGGTTCTTTAACCTTTCTTTTAACTTGAAAGTAATTCCTTTTCTCTTCTATTTTACATGTCTTCTTATTTTCTTTTATTTTTATTCCCTTAATAAAGTTTTCACAAACTTTATTTATTTACATTTTTAATGGGGGAAAAGTCCTATATGCAACCAAACTATCTCCTTGAAGAACAAATGAAATATCTTAGACACATCATTCAACTTCTGATAAAGAATAAAATGTGTCATTTTAGAAAATTTGTCCACCACTACGAAGATAGAGTTGTTGCCCCTATGAGTGCGTAGCAATCTAGGGATGAAATCCATGGATAGTTCCCCCATAGTGTATCTAGTGTGCGCAATGGTTTATACACCCCCATGTTTTGTGTTGTTCCCTTCATTGTTTGGCAAGTTCTACACCTTTCATGAATTTGTGCACATCTTTATGCAAACTTGCTAGTGATACCTCTCCCCCAACATGGCATGTGTATTGTCCATGTCAAAGTGTCCTCTAAGTCTACCTCTATGTAACTCTCTTATGAGATTCTCCCTCATTGAACTTTGCATGATGCACAATTGTTTCCTACTAAATAGGTATCCCTCCTTCATTAAGTACTCCTCATATAGGCTCCTATCTCTAACCTAGTGCTCCATGCATGCCCACCATGCATCTACAAAATTTGGATCTATGCCCTAAAAATCATTCATTGCCTCCAAGCCCACTAGTTTAACCATCATTTCGAACAATGCATACATCCTACTCAAGGCATCGACAACTTTCTTGTTTTTTTCCTATGTAATAATTCAACACAAAATATTAACCCTATAGATATTCTACCCACCTCATGTGCCTCTAGTTGAGCTTTCCTTAATGATCTTCAACACTTGGTGGTTTGTGTACTCTATAAACTCCTACAACAAGTAAGATCTCTGCTTGCACAAAGCTTGCACTATGACATAAAATTCCTTGGCATAGCTAGAATATCATTGCCTAGCCCCATTCAACATCTCCCTACAACTAGTCTACCCTCCTAAATTAATATAGTACCGATTATCATTCCACTAGCATCACAATCAACTCAGAATACCTTTCCAAAGTCTAGGAGTGCTAACACAAACTCCTTAATCACTTTCTTCTTCATAAGGATCAAACTCTTAGTAGTAGCAATCGTCCACTCAAACCTACCCTTTTGCATTCAATGCATCAAGGGTGTGTAAATGCCACTGAAGTTCTTGGTGAACTTCTAATAGAAGCTTGCCAACCCATGGAAACGTCTAGCCTTTGTTGTGCTTCTTGATTCAGGCCATTCAACAATCACATGGACCTTCTCAGGATCCATTCATAAATCACCATAAGATATCATGAATCCCAAGTATGTTAGCTCATCCTTCATGAAGTTGCATTTTTTCAAGTTTATGCACAGGTCATCTCTCCTCAATTGCATCAGCACTAACTACAAGTGTGCAAGATGTCCTCTCTCATATTGTTAAACACCAAAATGTTGTTAAGATAAAATGGCTCAAAAACCTCTTGTTAGGCTCAGCTAGCAGAAGATATCAATTAAATGCAAATAAAGATTAAACAGAGGAATGAAAATACATCGAAATAATAACAACGAGAGACAAGTTTTAATGTGGTTCACCCAAACTTGGGCTACATCCACCAACAGAGAGTCCAATATTATTATCCAGTAAATCAAACTGATTACAACCAACAATCCTTGCAACTCAATACCACTGCAAATGCTACAATACAATATCAATGAAAATCCTAACCCTTAGCCGCTTTTATCAAGCCTTATGTCGGTTACAAAAATAGGGTTTTTTTAAGTCGGCCAATAATTTGGGGGGAAACCGCGCTGATAAAAGTGGGGAAAATTTAACCTCCAAATCTGATTAGGTTCCATATAACACCTCTTTCATTAGGTGCATGAATGTCCTTGGAGTGTTCGTCATCCCGAATGGCATCACCATCCATTCATAAAAAACCTTTCTTTATTCTAAATGTAGCCTTCCATTCATTTCCTTCCCTAATCTTGATCTAATGATATCTACTCTTGAGGTCTACCTTGGAGAAATGGAAGGCTGCACTCAAACAATCCATCAAATCATCCATGCATGACAATGGAAACATACACTTGATGGTGATCTTATTGATCATCTAAAAATCTATGCACATCCTCTATTCGCCATCCTTATTCAACACAAGTATTGTAGGTACTATGCATGGACTTGGGATTTCACTTATTAGACCTCGTTCCAACAGTTCTTCAACCTACTTGTTCAACTTTACACTCATGTCGAGACTCATTTTGTATGATGACCTTGTTAGGCAAACTAAAACCTAGAATCAATCCATGTAGTGTGAGATGTTGTGCATCAATGATAGTTTGTCTAACGTTCCTTCACCAATCACATATGCAAACTTGTCAAGTTGCACAACTTTTGGATCCTCAAAGCTACACTACTCCTCTAGTGTAGATTGGCTACTACCACATAACATTCCTACAAATCTCACACCTCCTTGAGAAACTTCTTTGCCGACAACAACACCTTTCCCTTCTAGGTGGAATCCTCTTCGTCCTTTATGGGAAGCAACTCAAATTTATTCACATCCTTCTTAATGGTGAAATAGTTCTAGTGCCCATCATGGATAGTGTATCAATCATTATGTGATGGCCTTCCTAGTAACACATGACAAGCATCCATCGAAATCACATCACACCATACGTCATCTATGTATCCTGTAATGCGGAATGTAACTTGACATTTTGTCCCTTCTGCAACCAACAAACTTTGTATGGAGTTAGATGGGAAACCATCTTTAACCCCAACTTCTACATCATCTTTGTGCACTAAACTATTTATGTTGCTTCCACCAATTATCAACTTGCAACACTTTCCTCCTAACTTGCACTTAGTTTAGAATAAACTCTTCTGTAACCATGGCTAATCATCTCTACATGTGGGTTTTAATAGAACCTTGTGCATCATCAAATCCTCACCAACCTTGAGGCTAGCACTTTATGTTTCACTCCCTGATGAGCTTGCCTCTCCAACCCATGCAACATGCACACACTTCTTTGTGTGACATTTCTCTCACACAGCATATGGACACTCAAACACATGCTAACTTGCTTGCCCACATCTTGAGAAAGTTCCTTCAATCCTTTTCCTTGACTTCACCTTATATCTCCATGTCAGTCAAAGATATGTTTGTGATTTATGTTCAATGCAATGCCACTAGTTACTACACGCAATGGTATGTCTCCATGCACTCTACTTGCTCTTTCCACCCTTACCCTTACCACTAGTGCATACACTATTATTTGTGGGTAACTTCTCTTCCACCTTGAGTGCAAGCTGGAAAGCCTCCTTAGTGGACCAAATGGTTAGCAAGCACATCTCATCTTAGATTGAAATGTGCAATCCATTTACATACCTTGACACTTTCTCAGTGGCATCCTCTACATAACTAGTGTGAATGCATAGTCTATAGAACTCATCCATGTACTCCTTCACAAATGTCTCATTGGCATAGGTTTTGGATATTTTTGTGTAGATCAAACACATAGTTGGTAAAAACTTCCTCTTAAGCTTATCCACCATGTGATCACAGCATAAGATCTTATGCTTCTCTTGCACACAACATTTTTGGACTAAGTCTGACCACAAAGTAGCATGCCCTTTTAACTTTGTGGCGGTGTGCTTGACTCTTTTTGGGTCCTCGATGTATTTGAACTCCAAATATCTCTCCTACTTTGATCTAGTCAATCAACTCTTCTACATTTTGTTAGTGTAAATAGGGACATTATCAAACTAGTTGGCTAATAACTCTTTGCTAGTTTGACCTATTCACACTAACTTAAGTCCAACTTTGGGCTTCTTACCTTTTTGTCTCATTTCATGTGGTTGAGAAATGTGTAATTGCCTATATAAGACACCTATTTAATTTTGACTTTTCACTTGCCCTCACACATGCCGTGTGAGTTAGACAAGTGTCGCATCTTTTGGAGGTTAGTTAGTGGTTGAGTTCGACTTTTTTTGCTCCTCTCCCTTGCCTATTAAGCAAGACTCTTATGTACATTTTAATCATTTTTTGTCAATATCATTTTAAGCTTATTATGTGCAATATTGTTTGTGGAAGTATTCGTAGTTTTGCTAGTTGATCTTAGTTGTCTCCAACATTGTATCAGAATGATACTAGTAAAATGCTTCTCATTTTTGAATAATTTCCGCACCAAACCTTCGCAAGATTTCCTCTAGAGCCCCCTTCATTTGGTATTTTTCAATAAAATCAATTTTCTCTAAAAAAAATTTACGCCGCGCCTAGGGTTTGGATAGCCAAATCTGTACTTGTACAAAATCTTTTGCAAATATTTGAAAATAAATTACCAGAGGGCATTTTTGTACCCTACCAAGGTCAACATTTCATTTTTGTGTAGGATTTCCGTTGCAAGCTCATTGATCTAGGCAACATTTTTTAAAGCAAAATCTCTGGATCGTGGCTTTGATCCAAGGGTTTCTTGGCCGCTCGGCCATTCTGGTTCGTGGTAATTTCACCCTCTGCCTGCTTCCATTAGGGTTTCAAGGTCTTTGACATCTACTGTGGAGTGTTTCCCACATGCTTGGTTGAGGTTCTCAAGTTTATTGTTCGTCGTTGTGTTTTGAAGGACACCACCAAGCATCCACGAGTCATCATTTGCACCAACAAGCCAACAATCTCTACTCTTGCAGGTCGAAGCCTTCAATAAATTGTTTTCTCTTGGTGACTCAAATCAACCTCTTTGGCCTGTTCATAGGCAATCTTTACATTGCTTTGGTGGCCATTTAGCCCCATTCGGGATCTTCATGCCTTTTTCTTTTTCCGGCTCCTCATCACCCCTCACTATCTTCACAATAGTCCTCACAAGCCTCTATTTGCAGAGATTTGTAGTTCTTTAATTGTTGCAGGCCATTAAAAAGCCATCATTTGGTGCCACTGTCTCAAGGATATCTCTTCATACAACAGGTTTTGGAGGTCGGCTTCACTCTTTGAGGCTACGTCTCCCACATATAGGTCATTGCCTCTGCTTTGAAAGCCGCCATTCCCAAACAAGGGTCATTGTTTGATTGCGACGTGGGCTTCATTTCTTACATCTAGGCAACAATTATTTCTCTGTAGGCTCTTTTGGCCGCTCCTAGTGGAGACTTAAAAGAGGCCTGATCCTGACTCTTCACAAGCCAGGCCACAAATCTAGTCCCTTTCGGCTCAACTGGGCCGAAAGAGGCCAAATTTGTCGTCAACTTTGGTGATCAACTTTGGAGGCCTAGCTGGGCCTTCAAAGTTGACCATAAATCTGGCCCCTATCGGCCTTCACTATACACTCACGCCCTGCGACTCAACCATCTCAATCCGACCTGCGTCGAGGTTGACCTATCACTGAAGGTTGTGGTTGCTTGTAGGTTGAAGTTTGTATGAAGTCGCCCCAGCATTTGGGTTGATGGTTGTTACCCAAACTCGTGGTTAGGGTTTGATGTTACATAACACTTATTGTATGTAGTATTCCATTATGAGGATGGGGCTTTGTTATCTAACTAAAAACCTAAAACAAAAAGGTTGTAGTTATAAGGACACATTACTTTTAATGTTAGCATTTTACGTAACACTGAACTTTAATGTGACCACTAGCAGTTCAATCAAATTGCTAAATTGTAACCTCAAACTGCCAAAACGTGACTTTTTATGCTAGATGGAGCCCGACAGGTCCCTTCTAAAGTGTCTCAAATAGGCTTTTTTTTCATTTTGCGACAACGTTTGCCCACGGAGGCCAATTTTTGCAAACTTATAATCAATGGAAAGGTGTTTCCCTGTACTTAGCTTTTTTGACTGGTTTTTTAAACCCTAAAGTCAATTATAAACACAAATTTTGACAGGGCATAACTTTTGTCCACAATATCAAAAATTAGTGAAATTTTTTTAAAGTGCTTAAAATTTAGCAAGGAATTCATTTGTGTAAACAAATTTAAGATTTGGATTGCACATTTTATAAAATCACCGTACATTATAAACAGTCGATTTCGGATCCGATCTTCAACAAGTTGTAATTTTTCTTATATTTTTTTCTGGGAGGGTTCTACAAACAATCATAATCATATTAGGGGTAATCTTGCATTTTTACATTAATTTTTGCTCATAATTAGATCATATCTAAAAACTGTAAAATCAAATGTACCTATTGTGGGAGTAATCAACATGGAGATCAAATGTGTCCTCATTTCTCACACGTTCCCTTTAATCTCTTCTATATGATTAGCAAACCATTTCTTGATGTTACATTCAGATTGACTTACAATCATTCATTACATCATGACATTGTTATTTTTGTTCCAAATCCACCACATTGGGATGCATATCTACTCGAGATTTCATGTCTTTCCGTAGTCCTGCCTTGCAAATTTGGAAGACACCATTGAGGATATTCAGTTCATCTTTGATGACAGCGTCGATGGAGTTGCATCACCATATTATTCTTCAGAGATTGTTCATCAGTCACAGTTCGACAATGGATTGGAGACCTTTGAGAATTTTTTAGGAGATTCCTTTACGCCTTTGAATCAAGTGCAACATTCAGATACATTCATCCTTCTTCATACATGTTCCTATCAGGAATGGGAAGATGATTTGCACACTTCTGTGGTTCTTTTTCTTCCTAAAGGGAGAAATGTGGTTCAACATTCATGGATCATCTTCAGCATGCAATGTCGAGCTTCTACACACACAACATGAGGTATTTTGAGGGGAGGTTGCATTGTTAGTCTTCTCATATCAGTTCTGGGAGGATCCATTTCTTCGCATGGAGTTCATTCCTTCACATTTTCTGGGGGGGTCACATCAACTTTTTCATCTTTTCTCTCCTATAGAGGGAACATCTATTGTACTTTAGTCTTAAAAGTAGTCCTTGGGGGATCATCATGAGTCCTCTTGCTATCTTCTTCTTCTTCACTTGTACATTGTATTTGCATCACTTCTCTTTTGGAGGAAAGTTTTTTTCCCGTAGGGTTTTCTTTCTTTCTCCACTTTATGAGAAATTCATTTGCACATGGATACCTAACATGGTCTAGTAGCTCGGTGGCTTCAAGTCATGCTATTTCTTCTTCTTTGGTCACTGCTTCAGTTGTGCCCACTTCAGGGTCGGCCTTGTTGGTGCCTTGGCTATTGCTATTCGGGAGGATCCCCCTCTCTCGCCTTGCTATGTGGACTTTGACTCTGAAGTTTCTTGGATTGTGGTTCAGCGCAGAAAGAGGGGACTCCCCAAAGCTGTTGGGGAGTTGAGCCCTAGGGTTAAGGGGGTTAGGTTTACTGGTCCGGGATCTGTTGTTGTTTAGATCCCTTGTCTGGTTTTTCTACTGTTTGTGTGCGTCTAAAGCACTATTTGGGGTCCTTGTTGGGATGGTGGTCTCTCTCAGTCTAGTTGTTTGTCCGCCCTTTGGGCCTTGGTTGTTATGGGTTTAGCCCTAGTAAAATACTTTTTCTTTTCTTAATCTTGTAATAGGGTTCGGCACCCTTGTTTTTCCACTTACCATAATCAAAAACATGGTCTAGTAGCCGAGACCCATCTTTGTATAGCTTCTCCCTAAGTTGCACTTAAGGGGGGTGTTAGTGTAAATAGAGACATTATCAAATTAGTTGGCTAATAACCCTTTCCTAGTTTGACATATTCACAATAGCTTAAGACCAACTTTGGGCTTATAATGACCCAAGATTTCACAAAGGACATTAGCCAAACAAACACCGAACCAACAATTTTTTTGCATTTGCAAGTGTGACATTTACATGTCGCATTGCACTCACACACACACAAGGTGTTGCAACATGTACAACAACACCTAAAAAGACATCACCATTGCACCATGCAAGGTGGCACAAGCGGAAGACTTCACCCATCATGTGACAACTCACCACGATGACCAAGAGAGAGGTGGAGCTCACTCCATGACGAGGATCAGATACATGTCCACGACCTCGCTCCCTCGCAAACACATGGAGTAGGATGAGGGTGACATCCACCTCAATCTATTCCATGATGACACAAGACATCCCAAACACAAGGGTAGCGCTCACCCACAAGATAGTCCAACTAGGAGGTACGATTCCTCAACCAACTAGAATGGTCACTAGTCAAACTCATGTAAAGTCACACATCCTAATGCGAAGGAGGGAATAATCCAAGAGTGCATATCACATCATGGAAATGACACCAAAACACCTAGGAGGCTAAAAACAGTAACCAACGCCAAAGATAATTCATTTTAACCAAAAACATTAAGCTGACGAACCAATTATGTCCACATGTCAAAAAAGACAAAAGCGATACAAAAGGCTATGTATGTTCGACACCAACGTCGACACATGCCAAAAAAAAAGATAGGATCCTCACCACCTATGTGGGATGAATACGATCCAACATAAACATATCTATAAACATCAAAAACAACATCAAATAACTGAGTCTAAACATGCTAACATAGCTAGATTCTAACATGTAAAATCTATCAAAACATGCCAACGTTCTCACAAACCGAGGCATGGAAAAATACAAGACGATATCTAATAATTACAATATTTGAAGGGCTTCATCCTAAACATAGATGAATCATAGCCAACATCATAAATAAACTCAAAGCATTAATTATATCTTATTACAAGGGTATCAAAAGACCTACATTACAAAGGTTACAGTAATCAATAATGATAAAATACAAATGCATAAACCACCAAAAACCAACATGCTCTCCAAGGTGTAACAAGGCACAGAGCACAAGGTAAACCACTTGCAAAAAGATCAAGGAATCCATTCAGCACCTGAAGATCATCATGAAGGGCCAATGGGGAAATGTTGCTCAGCTCCCAACCATATTACCATCGTCGAGTGCAATAGATGTCTACACAACTCTAGGCAACCCTTGAGCTACGGAGAAGGTGATCATGGCAAACCCACTAAGAGCATCTCACACATCCAAGGTATACAAGCAACATATGGCATACACGCCAATCAATGCACACAACACACATGGCACAACTGCCAATACAATGCATATAAACAACACATAGTATAACTACCATCCAATTGCATTCAAGTAACATATGACACACTTGCCAAAGCATAATAGAATGACATCACAACATTCAAGCATAAGGGAAATAATCACACCTTTAATGCACATCAAATGAGGTGTAATTCATAGTCCATCATAGACACATACAAGCATGAATCAGTAATCACAATGCATATGCAATCACAAAGTAAACATCACGCGTCGAGTTAACTCTGATGGTGGAAGAAGGAAGAGAGACCTAGGTAGTTAGGACAAGGAGTGTCAAACGAGGGCAATACTCACCTCGCAGTAGAACATGAAGGCATAACCTCCTCATAGCAACCAGACACTACACCAAAGATTGCTCTTTACACCCAAACCCAAGCAAGACAGACACTTCACCAACACATGCAGTTTGGTGTAGATGATCTTATTATTAAATTTTATTACCCAATATGTTTAAATGTTATTCTTGATTAAAATTTCTATTTGATAAATTCCAACGATCTCTTTGAGCCATGGCGCACGATGGAAGCCACTATTTTCCTACCCCTAGACCTCTTCCTAAACACCCATAGCACCAATTTGACCAATTGAACATGGCACGGATTTTGAGGTGACAATCACAAATTTTGACAAAAACATAACATATTCTCAAAAGATGCAAAATACCATTCTAATTGGGAGACAACTCATCCCACAAACTAAAACATCAAGGAAATGCATATAAAGCAATTTTTAGGTTTTCAAAAATGGAGAAATAAGTGGCACAGATTTCAATGCACCAAAATGTCTCAAAATACGACATAGTCTCAAAAGATGTAGAATCACATAATATAAAGGAGTCAACTCATCTCTCAAATAAAATCATAAAGGAAATGCATAAAATTTAATTTTCATGTTTTCTAAAAGTGTAAAATAACCATAAGGCTCTAAAAACTCCATTGGATCTCTCTTTGGCACCTTGACCAAAGTTTGACCAATTTTCTAACTTTTGTTTTTCAATAGCTATGGATGATCTGACAACTACCCATCATACATAACATACCTAACAACTAAGATATGCAATAAAAATGAGTTGGGATTTTCCACAGAAAATTTGTTAAGGTTTTCTCTGTATTGCTATGTTTCCAAAAATTAAAAATACATGAAATAAATACATAACCAGCTGAAATAAATTTTCTAAGTTTCCTACAACTAAGCAAAGCGATCTTTAACCATTCTAGATGGTGTGGCATAAAGGAAACATAATAAAACAATTTAAATGAGAAGATTGGAGAAACTTACCTTATAATACAAGCAAAATTCAAAGAAAAGAATGAGGTTGAATGTCAGATTTGATCCACACACAATAAGCAAACACCAAGCTCTTAAATCCAATCCAAACTCCAAGCAATTCCAAGCAAAACTCCCTTCCAAGCAATCAGATATCTATTTTTCAAGCAAGAGGGTTTCAAATAGAGGAGAGCAAATTTTGGAGAGAAAAAGAATAATGCAGAATGCATGTCTTTTTCCTTTTTATTCCTCCAAAGACACTATTCCTTTTTTGATAATAAAATAATCCTTTAAGTGATTTAATCAATCAATTTAAAATTATAGAATTTGCACCATTAAACTATTTAATTCAACAATTAAATAATTGAACGTCTCTTTAGCAAATCAAATAGGCATATAAAATAACACATTAATAATTCTATTTTACTAAAAACATCCAATTAATTCACTCAAAGCAACAGGGAAATAGTTAGTCAAACAAACTCAACTATTCCAAACAAGTTATTGCCATATACCTCAGTCTCATTTTGAAAAGTACAAACACGCCATACTAAGCATTCAGTTTTCTCATTTAATGCAATTTCTACCTTTTTACAAAAAAATATCAAATTTCAGAATTAAACCGAAATCACTCATATTTGTTCCACATGCATATAATAATGCAACAAACATTTTAACTAAAGTGGAAATAACAATTTCTAAATTAAAATCATTAATTTAATCCAAAAACACGGAACACACATTTTTCAAACCATTTTAAAATAAAGTGCAAAAATGCTAAGGAAACATATGAAAATGATTCCAAACACACATCACAAGTTTCCATAATACAAAGATAAGGGTGACATGGCTTAGCGTCTCATGTCAACCTTCTCCACATTTCCCACATTAGTTAACACCTGTAATTACCTGCACACTCAAGTCAACCATTAGGTGTACCTACTCCACATATAATAGCCAAAGCAACATAATCCACTCCAACGTGGTATAATCACACATGATATAAAATAATCACATCCACTATAATCATCTATGACTAGCATGATCTAAGAACATGATGCATAATGAAAATATTTCACAATGCGGGAATAATATGACAATCACAACTATAACAAGTATAGTAAAAACAATGACGTTGAAGCACTGGAATAATCTAACATGCACAATCACAACGTATTTTGAGGTGACAAAATCATAAATTTTGACAAAAAAAGATGCAAAATACCATTCTAATTGGGAGACAACTCATCCCACAAACTAGAACATCAAAGAAATGCATACAAAGCAATTTTCAGGTTTTCAAAAATGGAGAAATAAGTGGCACAGATTTCAATGCACCAAAATGTCTCAAAACACAACATAGTCTCAAAAGATGTAGAATCACATAATATGAAGAAATCAACTCATCTCTCAAAGCAAATCATAAAGGAAATGCATAAAATTCAATTTTCATATTTTCTAAAAGTGCAAAATAACCATAAGGCCCTAAAAGCTCTATTTGGCACATTGACCAAAGTTTGACCAATTTTCTAACTTTTATTTTTCAATAGCTATGGATGATCTGACAACTACCCATCATAGATAACATGCCTAACAACTAAGATATGCAATAAAAATGAATTGGGGATTTCCACAGAAAATTTGCCAGGATTTTCTCTATATTTCTATGTTTCCAAAAATTGCAAATACATGAAATAAATACATAACCAGCTAAAATAAATTTTCTATATTTCCTACAACTAAGCAAAGCCATCTTCAACCATTTTAGATGGTGTGGCATGAAGTAAACATAATAAAACAATTTAAATGAGAAGATTGGAAAAACTTACCTTTCAATACAAGCAAAATCCAAGGAAAAGAATGAGGTTGAATGTCAGATTTGATCCACACAGCAAGCAAACACCAAGCTCTTGAATCCAATCCAAACTCCAAGCAAAACTCCCTTCCAAGCAATCAGATATCCATTTTTCAAGCAAAAGGGTTTCAAACAAAGGAGAGCAAATTTTGGAGAGAAAAATAATATTGCAAAATACATGTCTTTTTCCTTTTTTTTCCTCCAAAGACACTTCCTTTTTTTATAATAAAATAATCATTTAAGTGATTTCATCAATCAATTCAAAATTATAGAATTTGCACCATTAAACTATTTAATTCAACAATTAAATAATTAAATGTCTCTTTAGCAAATCAAATAGACATATAAAATAACACATTAATAATTTTATTTCACTAAAAATGTCCAAGTAATTCACTCAAAGCAACAGGGAAATAGTTAGTCAAACAAACTCAACTATTCCAAACAAGTTATTGCCATATAACTCAGTCTCATTCTGAAAAGTACAAACATGCCATACTAGGCATTCAGTTTTCTCATTTAATGCAATTTCTACCTTTTTACAGAAAAAAATCAAATTTTAGAATTAAACCGAAATCACTCATATTTGTTCCACAGGCATATAATGATGCAACAAACATTTTAACTAAAGTGGAAATGGCAATTTCTAAATTAAAATCATTAATTTAATCCAAAAACACAGAAAACACATTCTTTAAACTATTTTAAAATAAAGTGCAAAAATGCTAAGGAAACATATGCAAATGATTCCAAACACACATCACGGGTTTCCACAATACAAGGATAAGGGTGAGATGGCTTAGCGTCCCATGTCAACCTTCTCCACATTTCCCACATTAGTTAACACATGTAATTACCTGCACACTCAAGTCAACCATTAGGTGTACTTGCTCCACATATAATAGCCAAAGCAACATAATCCACTCCAACGTGGTATAATCACACATGATATAAAATAATCACATCCACTATAATCATGTATGACTAACATGATCCAGAAATATGATGCATAACGAAAACATTTCACAATGCGGGAATAATATGACAATCACAACTATAACAAGTATAGTAAAAACAATGAAGCTGAAGCACTGGAATAATCTAACATGCACAATCACAACATATGCATCCCATAATGCATAGTTGGAAATCAAATAAAAAAGCACAACCCCATCAGAAACACCTCGATGGTCATGTAGAATACACCCTCAGAACCCATCGATGGCAACATAGACTTCATCGGCAAGTTCAGTGTACTGCATCAAAGCACAATAATCACATAATACACTAATAAACATTTAGAACAACATATAACAAATGAATCAAAAGGTACGCTAAGCACAAACTAGGGTGGGCATTACATCCTCCCCCACTAGCATTAGGCTTACTCCTGGAAGCCTACAAGAACATAAGGATGAAGTACCCTCAGTACATAATCCTTTACAACACAACAGATCTCCAAAGACCAGTCCTCCTAACCAACACTAGGTCAAGGTCTCAAAATAACAAAACAAATCTCCAAAGGTGCACCAACTAGGTCAAAACCAACCATTGTGCATACAACTCCTCTAAGACTACACCACTCCATCCTCGAACTACCATTGCATTGAGAAGAGGCTCTAGCTAAAAGGTACAGCAGACCACAAACAAGTCGAGTCCATAAAACTCAGCACCACAGCTATGCTTGGAGAAGCTCCCAAGCTCTCAACTAAGTCTAAGGAAACTCACAAGGCTACCATATCCACACTCAAGGAGAATTGCCAACAAAAGATTACTTTCTCAACAGTCCTTCCTCAGGCACTACCCACAAAAAAAGAACTCAAGGATCAAGGAAAGCTAACTCAAAAGGTTATAGGCACCACTACCGCACCTTCATCCTAACCAAAATCATGCCTCATCTCCATAAATGGTTCTACTACATGAGGTACTTCCTCACATTCCACTCCTAAAAGAGAGGGTTTCTCTAACACTCTAGCTCTACACCACCAAAACTAGGATCAACCAAACAAGTTCTCAGAGGGAAGAATCTAAACCACATCCTCTAACAACATAAGCACTGCCATCAAGCAAGGCTTAGCAACCCGTTACTCACTAGGAGCACATATAAGGTGGCCACAACACACCAACAAGGTGCAAGACTACTCACAACACCACTTCAACTCTTAACTAATCTAGACCAAAAAGGTCAAGCAACACAACACGATCACGAATTCATGATCGAGTAGGCAACACAAGGCTTCCTCGTGGCCTAAACACCAAGTATCCATAAAATGGAATACATAGGATAGAAACCTCTTAATAAAAGAGTTGCATCCCTTCCAGCATTACGCTAGGAGACCTCCAAAAAACTAAGGAGAAACTCCTAAAGCAACCAAATTCCTGAGGTTGGCAACTCAACAAGAGCAAGAAGACAACTATAATACCATAAATATATAAATAATGCGTGTTCATGCACTAACTAAGGTTCCATCATACCCTGCACTATGTCAAAACATAAGTGTAGTTATGGAACTCACATCAAAAGGACACAACATCATACATTCCACTAATGCTAAAACACTAGAAGCATGGCATCACGTCCAAGACTAACAGGAACAAGACAAGCAAGAACAGCCATAGTTGTTGGACTAAGTCAACACCCAACCAAAAGAAATCTACTAAAAGGAAGATTCAGTGCAAAACGAGTTCTCCACATATCTCATTCACATAGACACAATCAAGAATCAACATTTAATCTCATACAAGAATTCAATTCACATCAAGATCCATAGCAGCACAACAATTTCAAAACTTTCTCAACATTTCACACAATATTCACTTGCGTCTAACAAAAAACCAAGGAATTCAATCTACCATAGTTCTAGTAATATGCACACCAAGAACTAGTACATTCTCCGTATTCTACTCCCTTATACAATCCATCAGAGTCCCATTATGGACATGATAGAGAACATAACACGATACATGACCAGTAATTAAAATATTCAAGCATAGCCACCAATAATAAATAAATAAAATACCAAAGTGGAAGAAAAGTCAATTCCAACAATAAGGCATAAAATGAGCTCAATTTCAATAGTAAATCAAGTATGACCATAAAGATCACAAGATAAATAAATTTCAAAATTTGATGGCTATACTCATTCATAAACAAGAATAAAATTCAATGTTGACCCTTACAATGTTTAGTGACTTCACCAAAGTCAAATAAATAATCAAACGTCAAAAGTTCCACATTACATAAACTACATGACTAATTCTAGCCACTAGAAAGGGAGTACAATGCTACACTACACCTCAATTTTAAAATTTAAGGCGAGTAAGAGAACACACTCAATCACACCAAACAAGTCTTCTAAGATTACAATCATATCAAAACATGAGATCATTTCTACTTAACCACACAAATATCACTCAAGATGCCAAGCAACAAAGAGTTGCATCCCATTCAAGGGAATCACAAACATCATGCAATGACACACAAAGTCACACACTAGCAAACATCTAGTAACCAAGATTAAGCTAGGACAAAATGAGGTTCACAAACTAAGATATCTAAACACACCACTCTTACAACAAGAGCGATTAACATTTCTCACCAAACAAGGATTCACCAAGCATATGGATAATGCATTAATGCAACTTTCACATACAAGACAAATCAAAAGACGAGTGAGAATTAGGTTGGGTGTTAAGCACTTACCCAACATTCCATTCACATGATGCTAAAGTTCTCCACAACATGATCACAAGCATACTAAATGCACACATTACAATAGTGGAAACACAACTCAGAAACGCAAGATGCAGTGTTTGCTACTTCACTCATGATTCTACACCTCAAACCTCACAAAGACTATGCAAATGAACCTTTTCACAAACCATTTTCTCTTTAACTCTTCAAATAATGCAATGCAATAATTACACCCAAGTTCCC
This sequence comes from Cunninghamia lanceolata, assembly GCA_027924645.1. NCBI lineage: Eukaryota > Viridiplantae > Streptophyta > Pinopsida > Cupressales > Cupressaceae > Cunninghamia > Cunninghamia lanceolata. The sequence goes on along the minus strand of BSBN01000328.1, from coordinate 4,261,762 downwards.
ACATGAATCCTAGGGAAGAATGCAATTTGGGGACCTAAGTCATTACCCAAATGATCTATTCTAACAATGCAATGCAACACTATCTTTCTTACAACTGCATAATTAATCCACACAAAGGGACATGCTCTCAAGAAGACAATGCAATATGCATTTCAGGCAAGCATTTCCAATCACCATACAGAGGCAATTAATAAACAATTATGACAAGCATTACGAGGGTATGCTACTCTTGCAACAAACATACACACAACAAGGTGCACAATGCAAGGTTCATTTAAACTCTAGCATTACCACAACAATATTCTTCCCATATCATGCATATGATCAAAACATCATCTCTTTCACATACAAATGCATAGTTCTTAAAAGAGTAAAACAGGTTCAATCACACTCAAAAAAAAGGTTTTTCTTTTCACACAAAGGTTCCCATAACTCCACTATCAAAAGCGGTCACAGAAGCACGAACATGACACAACAAAGGTCACTCAAACACACTCATAAAAGGAAGATATATCGAAAGAAAGCACGTGCTACTCACAGCACGTAAACACACAAGGACCCCACACATGCTCAAACAACCTGAGAAGAACACACCCCAGAGCTCCCAATGCTACAACATGGGCTCTGATACCAAGTGTAGTGACCCAAGATTTCACATAGGGCATTAGCCAAACAAACACCAAACAAACAAATTTTTGCATTTGCAAGTACAACATTTACATGTCGCATTGCACTCACGCACACATAAGGTGTTGCAACATGTACAACACTTAAAAAGACATCACCATTGCACAATGCAAGGTGGCACAAGCAGAAGACTTCACCCATCATGTGACAACCCACCATGATGACCAAGAGAGAGGTGGAGCTCACCCCATGACGAGGATCAGATACATGTCCACGACCTCACTCCCTCACAAACACATGGAGTAGGATGAGGGTGACATCCACCTCAGTCTATTCCATGATGACACAAGACATCCCAAACACAAGGGTAACGCTCACCCACAGGATAGTCCAACTAGGAGGTACGATTCCTCAACCAACTAGGATGATCACTAGTCAAACTCATGTAAAGGCACACATCCCAATGTAAAGGAGGGAATAATCCAAGAGTGCATATCACATCATGGAAATGACACCAAAACACCTACGAGGCTAAAAACAGTAATCAACACCAAAGATGATTCATTTTAACCAAAAACATTAAGCTGACGAACTAATTATGTCCACATGTCAAAAAGGACAAAAGCGATACAAAAGGCTATGTATGTTCAACACCAACGTCAACACATGCCAAAACAAAAGATAGGATCCTCACCACCTATGTGGGATGAATACAATACAACACAAAAATATCTATAAACATCAAATAACTAAGTCTAAACATGTTAACATAGCTAGATTCTAATATGTAAAATCTATCAAAACATACCAATGTTCTCACAAACCGAGGCATGGAAAAATACAAGACGATATCCAATAATTACAATATTCGAAGGGCTTCATCCTAAACATAGATGAATCATAGCCAACATCATAAATCAACTCAAAGCATTAATTATGTCTTATTACAAGGGTCTCAAAAGACCTACATTACAAAGGTTACAATAATTAATGCATAAACCACCCAAAACCAACACACTCTCCAAGGTGCAACACACAGAGCACAAGGTAAACCACCTGCAAAAATATCAAGGAATCCATTCAACACCTGAAGATCATCAAAAAGGACCAATGGAGAAATGTTGCTCACCTCCCAACCATATTGCCATCGTCGAGTGCAATAGATGTCTACACAACTTTAGGCAACCCCCGAGCTACGGAGAAGGTGATCATGGCAAACCCACTAAGAGAGTCTCACACATCTAGAGTATACAAGCAACATATGGCATACACGTCAATCAATGCACACAACACATGGCACAACTGCCAATACAATGCATATAAACAACACATAGTACAACTACCATCCAATTGCATTCAAGTAACATATGACACACTTGCCAAAGCATAATAGAATGACATCACAACATTCAAGCATAAGGGAAATAATCACACCTTTAATGCACATCAAATGAGGCATAAATCATAGTCCATCATAGACACATACAAGCATGAATCAGGGATCACAATGCACATGCAATCACATGGTAAACATTACACGTCGAGTTAACTCTGATGGTGGAAGAAGGAAGAAAGAGCTAGGTAGTTAGGACAAGGAGTGTCAAACGAGGGCAATACTCACCTTGCGGTAGAACATGAATGCATAACCTCCTCATAGCAACCAGACACTACACTAAAGATTGCTCTTTACACCCAAACCCAAGCAAGGCAAACACTTCACAAGCATATGCAGTTTGGTGTAGATGATCTTATTATTAAATTTTATTACCCAATGTGTTTAAATGTTATTTTTGATTAAAATTTTCAATCGATAAATTCCAACGACCTCTTTGGGTCGTGGCGCACGATGGAAACCACTCCTTTCTTACCCCTAGACCTCTTCCTAAACACCCATAGCACCAATTTGACCAATTGGGCATGGCACAGATTTTGAGGTGACAAAATTACAAATTTTGACAAAAACACAACATATTTTTAAAATATGCAAAATACCATTCTAATTGAGAGACAACTCATCCCACAAACTAAAATATCAAGGAAATGCATACAAAGCAATTTTCAGGTTTTCAAAAATGGAGAAATAAGTGGCACAGATTTCAATGCACCAAAATGTCTCAAAACACGACATAGTCTCAAAAGATGTAGAATCACATAATATGAAGGAGTCAACTCATCTCTCAAAACAAATCATAAAGAAAATGCATAAAATTCAATTTTCATGTTTTCTAAAAGTGCAAAATAACCATTGTATACACCTAAAATTGGCTCATGTCAAATTAAGTAAATATTCTAATAATTATCTTAATTCTTATTTTCTTCTATCAATTAAATAAATATTATAAGTTTATTTGATTGGTTCATTATCCCATAATTAAATAAAATTATTTATTTAAATTCCCTAAATTCTTCTAATGTCTCACATAAATTAAATAATCCCACATTATTTAATTTACCCTAAATCCCCCAATCCACCTCACTAATCCACTTCATCAATCCATCTCATCTATCCACCTCAACTTTTCCACCTCACCATGTTGCATAGATAATTAAATATTTTTAATATTTAATTAGCTAATATCCTCCACTCCCAAAAAATGAATCTTTAATTCATTTTTGTCCTCCTCTAATTGAATTAAAAATTTAATTTGTCTTCCACTCCCAAAAATGAATCTTGTCCTCCACTAATTGAATTTGTCCTCTACTCCCCAAAAATGAATCCCCAAAAATGAATCTTTAATTCATTTTTGTTCTCCACTAATTGAATTAAAAATCCAATTTGTCCTCCACTCCCCAAAAATGAATCTTTAATTCATTTTTGTCCTCCACTAATTGAATTAAAAATTCAATTTGTCCTCCACTCGCCAAAAATAAATTTTTAATTCATTTTTGTCCTCCACTAAGTCGAATTAAAAATTCAACTTGTCATAATCTACTCTTCCCAAAAATAATCTTTAATTCATTTTTGTCCTCCACTATGAATTTAAAATTCACAAATAATGAGAGCCCTTGATCTCAACTCTTGATCCTCACTCTCCATTCTCTTTTCAAAAAATCTATAAATGAGACCTTTCTCTAAGTCATTAGGGGACTTCTTTCTGGCATCCTTATTATGCCCAATTTCCTCTAGGAACTTCATTCTTACATCCTTATCATGCCCAATTTCTTCTAGGAAAATTTCTTCTGGCATCCTCATCATGCCCAATTTCTTCTCAATTCTCCTCTTTATACCCTCATAATGCCAAAATCATTTTAGCCATCTCATATCCTTCATTGTTCTTGTGGTTGAAACTCATCTTCAACACAACAAATATCACAGCCATTTCTCCTTGTCATCTTGAGGAATCGAAGCAAAAAAGCAAGCTCCCTGAGGGCCAATCTTCATCACATCAAGATCAAGAAAAAATAGGCGAGCAATGGAAGTCGAAAAATAAAAGTTGTATCTTTTTGTTATTATTAATCCTTTTTCCTTCATATTTCATTGTTGTATTGGGTTTTATTATCATTATTGATCAATCCATTTTCCCATTAACAATCATAAAGCCCTAAAATATCTCTTTGGCACTTTTACCAAAGTTTGTCTAATTTTCTAACTTTTATTTTTCAATAGCTATGAATGATCTGACAACTACCCATCATAGATAACATGCCAAACAACTAAAATATGCAATAAAAATGAGTTGGGGATTTCTACAAAAAAATTGCCATAGTTTTCTCTGTATTTCTATGTTTCCAAAAATTGAAAATACATGAAATAAATACATAACCAGTGGAAATAAATTTTCTAAGTTTCCTACAACTAAGCAAAGCCATCTTCAACCATTCTAGATGGTGTGGCATGAAGGAAACATAATAAAACAATTTAAATGAGAAGATTGGAAAAACTTACCTTCCAATACAAGCAAAATCCAAGGAAAAGAATGAGGTTGAATGTCAGATTTGATCCACACGCAGCAAGCGAACACCAAGCTCCTAAATCCAATCCAAACCCCAAGCAATTCTAAGTAAAACTCCCTTCCAAGCAATCAAATATCCATTTTTCAAGCAAGAGGGTTTCAAACAAAGAAGAGCAAATTTTGAGAGAAAAAATAATAATGCAAAATACATATATTTTTCCTTTTTATTCCTCCAAAGACACTACTCTTTTTTTGATAATAAAATAATCCTTTAAGTGATTTAATCAATCAATTCAAAATTATAAAATTTGCACCATTAAACTATTTAATTCAACAATTAAATAATTGAATGTCTCTTTAGCAAATCAAATAGGCATATAAAATAACATATTAATAATTCCATTTCACTAAAAACGTCTAATTAATTCACTCAAAGCAACAGGGAAATAGTTAGTCAAACAAACTCAACTATTCCAAATAGGGTATTGCCATATAACTCAATCTCATTCTGAAAAGTACAAACACACCATACTAGGCATTCAGTTTTCTCATTTAATGCAATTTCTACATTTTTATAGAAAAATATCAAAGTTCAGAATTAAACCGAAATCACTCAAATTTGTTCCACAGGCATATAATGATGCAACAAACATTTTAACTAAAGCAGAAATAGCAATTTCTAAATTAAAATCATTAATTTAATCCAAAAACACAGAAAACACATTTTTCAAACCATTTTAAAATAAAGTGCAAAAATGCTAAGGAAACATATGCAAATGATTCCAAACACACATCACGGGTTTCCACAATACAAAGATAAGGGTGAGATCGCTTAGCGTTCTATGTCAACCTTCTCCACATTTCCCACATTAATTAACACCTATAATTACCTGCACACTCAAGTCAAGCATCAGGTTTACCTACTCCACATATAATAGTCAAAGCAACATAATCCACTCCAATGTGGTATAATCACACATGATATAAAATAATCGCATCCACTATAATCATCTATGACTAGCATGATCTAGGAACATGATGTATAACGAAAACATTTCACAAGGCAGGAATAATATGACAATCATAACTATAACAAATATAGTAAAAACAATGAAGCTAAAGCACTGGAATAATCTAACATGCACAATCACAACATATGCATCCCATAATGCATAGTTGGAAACCAAATAACAAAACACAACCCCATCAGAAACACTTCGATGGTCATGTAGAATACACCCTCAGAACCCATCGATGGCACCATAGACCTCATTGGCAAGTTTGGTGCAATGCATCAAAGCATAATAATCACATAATACACTAATAAACACTTTGAACAACATATAACAAATGAATCAAAAGGTACACTAGGCACAAACTAGGGTGGGCATTACACTGCTTCTTACCTTTTTGCCTCACTTCATGTGGTTGAGACATGTGTACTCACCTATATGAGACACCTATTTCATTTTGACTTGCCACTTGCCCTCACACGTGTCATGTGAGTTAGACAAGTGTGGTATCTTTTGGAGGTTATTCAGTGGTTGAGTTCAACCTTCCTTCCTCCTCTCCCTTGCCTATTTAAGCAAGGCTCTTATGTACATTTTATTCAACTTTTGTCAATATCATTTTAGGCTTATTATGTGCAATATTGTTTGTGGAAGTATTCTTAGTTTTGCTAGTTGATCTTGGTTGTCTCCAACACATTTAAGCTATGAGTAGCATGGGAGACCAATCCTTAGCTTGCTCCTAGCCTTTAGCAAGGTCTTAGTGAATTATTCCTCGATTGTGATGTCCTTCTCAACATTATTTGCATTCATGATACCTCCCTACATGTCGTAACCCCCTCTATCATTGTTGATGTCCTCCATTGCCACAAGACCTCTTCTCTATGCAGTATATGGAATGCATACAGGGGTATATATATATATGGAATAGTTTAGAATAAACTTCAGGAAAATTTATAATTTATTTTTGTATGCACAAAGGCATGCAATTTTCACCACTATATATATATATATATATATATATATATATATATATATATATTCCTATGCCAATTCATTTGTCTATATTCTTTATTAAATACTTTTATTTATTTATGTAGCATTGATTTTATGTAGGTGGTTTATTTTCCCTTACAAATATGTATGTGTATATATATCCATATGTGCACATGACTTTGATATTTATGTGTTTCTGTCTTTATAGGCATCTATGGTATATGTTGGTGTTCATTAAAGTAACTCAAAACCAGACAATGTATCATTCCAAAGAGATTGGAGTGCTATCCATAATCATATACAAGTTATTTGACAACTATTCACAATTTTATATTTACATATATATGCATGTATGTGTACGTGTGTATGCGTGTGCGTGTGCGTGTGCGTGTGCGTGTGCGTGTGCGTGTGCGTGTGCGTCACATGTGTACGCGTGTCATGTGTGCGTGTGATCGTGATTGTGTGTGTGTGCATGTGCATCACGTGTGTGCACGCGTGTGCGTGTGCACATTTATATATGCATATATACATGATACATAAGTACATGTATAAAATTGGAATGGTGAAAATTACATTACATGAATTTTTCCTCTTCATTTGGACTCACTTTGACTTGTTTGTCCCATGTACAATGACTCACATTCAAATGTCATTTTTTTGTGTTCAATAATCGATGACATGTCATTTCCATGCTACTCATTGCAATCTGAACAATTAAGTCAAAGCAAATTCAAAATGAAAAGGAAAAATTCAAGGCATGTAATTTTCTTCGTTACAAATTTATTTATGCAATTATGTATCTAGTAGTCTGGTGGTAAGGATTATATAAATCAATGTTGGCCAAATAATGTTATATATAAAAGATCCTCTACCATACATGATGTCTAAAGCCAAATTCTTGGGTCACATTGTATGGTGTGCAATGTTACTCTTAAAGTTTGAACTTACGTTTGTCTCCCATAAACCTAGTAAAGGACAACTAATTGTCAACCAATTAGCTACAATACCACCCTTCTCATGCACCTATTGATTCATCTTTTCCTAATGTACATATATTGCATATTGACCATTTATCCCCTTAGATTACATTTTTCATGGATCTAAATGCATTATTGGTTCTAAGGCGAATGATATTGATACCTCCCTTCAAAGACATGATCCCCCTCTTTTTGACTTTGATTTTCCTTGCACTAACAATGTGACTAAAAGTTATACATGTTGATATCCATGGCAATTCACAACTTATAGCTAGGCAATTAACTTCAACTGTAAGACCAAAAAAAAAAAAATTGACACAATATCATGAGTTGGTATTACAACTCCTTGATGCTTTTGACTTACTCAACATTAATGCCACCCCACAAAAAGACAATAGTGATAGTTTTGTTTGCCCATTTTGTTTTTGGTAATTAAAAACATGTTTCTACTGCTAGATGGTTTGTTGTTTGCTAACATAATAATATTGAACAAAAAAACATGTTTCTAATCTAGATAGTTTGTAGTTTGCCAAAATAATAATGTTGAACAATTCCTTGATAAATAAAGGACTATCAATTGTTTTGCTATGAGGGCAATTATCCCTCGAGGACTAAATATCAATTATACGAAAAATATGTAGAATATAAACACAAGATATGTAGTGGGAAAATGTGCCCTAATATTCAGTCCACTCAAAATCAAAATACCCTTAAAGGTAGTGTTGCACCACATATAACATTCCTTAAATGAGGAATGACTCCAAGAAATATCCCACAACAAGATACAAAGATGCTAGGACAATTATCACTTCACTAAATATCCCATATACAAAAGATCTCATAGAATATAAACACAAGATATGTAATGAGAAAATGTGCCCTAATCTTCAATCCACTCTAAATCGAAATAAAAATACTCTTGAAGTTAGTGTTGCACCACATATAACATTTCCCTAAACGAGGAATGACTCCAAAAAAACATCCCACAAAGAGATCAAAGATGCATCTTTCATTACATTTACTACGTGAGAAATAAGCATAATTCATGATGATTTACAATAATAGTTGTCTCCCTATGTTGCCCTTTATTTAATAATCCTAGAGTTAGCCTCTAATCTAATAGTCCTAGAGTTAGGATTAAACCCCCACTCTACCTAATGCATATTGGGTGGACTGATCAGTGGATATAATTTATTTCAACACTTAACCAATTGACCCATTACAAAAGCAACTCATGGGACCCATACCAAATAGACCTAAGTTTTGTGAGCCATAACCTCATACATCACAATACCATGGCCCTACACATATAGAGTATCACTCCCATTGTATCTTAGCATTCAACCCACTTTCAACATTTTTCACCCTTGAAACATGAGAAGGTAACAAATTGACCCATCACAAAAGTTACTCATTAGGCCCACATCAACTAAACCCAACTTCTGTGCACATTGAGTCAGCTAATCTATAACCTCCTTGACATCACGATACGTTGTCCCTATGTGTATAGCACTCCAGCCCCTTTGTATCATAACATTCAGCCTGCTTTAACACTTTTCACCCCCAAAGCACGAGAAGGTAACAAACCAAGTAGTAAGACTTCCAGATATCTGTGTACACTGATACCATGCTTGATAATCCATTCATCATCATGTGATCTTGACGGGTAGCCAATCCTCAATGATCCGCCATGCTTGCCCCTCATCAAATCCCCAATTTTTAATTTAAAATTAAACACTGATAATCGAATCTCAGACCTGACCAAGACTGAACAATAAAATATGTTGCCAAAGCATTACCCATGTTGGCCTTAAAATGATTAAAGCTTTATATATCTGGTAGTCTGGTAGTCTGCATTAGTTGCATTATATATAGGGGGCGGATTGATGTGTGCATAGAACTATAAAACTAAGTAACTCGGTGGTCTTCAAAGAAGGTTTACCGTAAAATAATTTGTATCTAAGATGCCTAAATGGTAACCTTTAACAATATTTGTGGGTTTAATTGTAACATTACAGAATTGCAAGCATTCTATGCAAACAGACACAAGAATTCGCACATCTAAACCCTATATTGGTATATTCCCATTTCCAAGTGGTTTTGTTTTCATTCTTTTCAAAATGACTAATTTAATAAATTTGGATTTTGATAGCCACATGGCATAAGTTATAAGTGAGCATATGAAAATTTGCTTGAATAATGGCAAAGTTCATATCCCAAAAAGACTCGAGAATATCTTCACCTGCAATTCAGGCATTTTGTAGACACCATTTTGATTATCTAATCTCCAGCAGATGATGGAGAAAACAAATAGTTAATGAAATTGAATGAGGAAACAAACCTCGATTTGAATTTCAAAAGATTACAAAAAATGACTCCCAGAATGAAAGATTATAGTTGGAAAAAAAAATACTAAACTGTTACTGTTACACAACAGCAAGCAACATTAACCTAATATTCATCATTAGGTGTCCTCCAGAACTTTCTTCAAAGCCATTCCTAAAGATCATGCTTTAGAATTACCTGCGGGAAATACTGAATTAATACTCATGCCATGTTACAAAAGCAAGAAAGAGAAAAAATGCCATACCATGAGACACTTCTAAGACTACAAGGTTCTTTGAAATTTGTTTTTATTGGAAACCCATCAAGTTTAGAAGAGTGTAAAACCCGTCCAGTTGACTTAAATCTATCCTATCCTTGGGAAAATGGTCTATAGACATACATACCCCAAACTGATCATAGAGAGCTTAAATCTAAAACAAGGTAATATACATAGGACAGACCTTGCATTTCCCTTCACATGTGCTAAAAGCAGACTCCATAGTTATAGTAACAGCAATGCTGGAACTAAAGATGTGGAATACAGCTGCAGACATCATGAAAAGCAGGGCCATTCACTCCAATGGTCCAGTGTACACAAGCATACATAATGGTCTATAGACATACCCCAAACTGATCATAGAGAGCTTAAATCTAAAACAAGGTAATATACATAGGACAGACCTTGCATTTCACTTCACATGTGCTAAAAGCAGACTCCATAGTTATAGTAACAGCAATGCTGGAACTAAGGATGTGGAATGCAGCTGCAGACATCGTGAAAAGCAGGGCCATTCACTCCAATGGTCCAGTGTACACAAGCATACATACTTTATACTCTATAATACAGCAATTAATTTAACAACAAACCAAGATGCATGCAATCCAATGCAATTGCTGGACCAATTTTCTTAAAAAGACAAATATACCTGTAACAATTTTCTTCAGAAGTTGAAGGAACCTGTAAATTACAACAACGGTGTATGGCTCAACCCACCTAAGTGAGCAATTCAATACAGAAGCTGAAATAATTTTCATCATAAGATAAGGTACCTATGCCAATTCGCTTAATAAGGTTAAGTAACCTGCAAAATATGACAAAATGATAAGGGTGTTAGGCTCACTTTGACAGTGTCCAAACAAAAGCTTCCTTCCAAAAAAATCATTCACAGCACAATTCAAATGAAGCATTCAATCTTTGCAGAGAAAAAAACTCTTCAGAAGAAAAAGCACATTACACCAGACATTTATTTTGTAGAGATGTTTCAACAGAACATTTATCAATGATCAGTGAACATGACTCTGAATGGATATGAGGGAGTTAGCAGAACCACACCTACCCTATACCATGACGCAATAGGAAACTACGATGAACTTCAAATTTCATCCACACAATATAAGCTACAAAAAACATATCAAAATTTGAAATCATTCCAGAGAGAATTCGTGAGAATTTGTCCATAAATTCTTCTTTATTAAATTTTGTGCATAGGGGAAAAGACCCAATAGGTGAGATAGTTCCAATGGTTGAGAACTCGAGATAGTATATGTGCATTTAAGGCCCAACATTTTTTGAAGTTTAGTACTAGTAGTTGTGACTATAAGGTTGTTAGTGTTACTATAAGTACTAATAATTGAATGAAATGTGCCCTTTAGATTTGAAAAGCAACCAATCATGTGATGCCACATCAGCCCACCAACAAAACATGACTTAATGCACACCTATTGAGCCACCCATTTTTTGGGGAACTATTTGACAACTCAACAAAAAGCATGCTGATGTGGCATCATATTTGAAGATGTGGCCCTAAATCCTTAGTTATAAGCAGGGGCGTTGCCAAGTAAGCTACTGTAAAAATTTTGAAGTGATTCGAAATTGCCACGTATGATTTTGAGAAGCGTGAAGTTAGGGTGCACCACTACTGGGTCCTCTCCCCTAAGTTTCTATCAAGGTTGTGGTGATGGAAAATTAATCACAATTTGAAATCATTCAAGAAAGAATTTGTGCATAAGTTAATGGAAAGGTTGTGGTGATCAGAAGTAGCAAGTGGCTGATGGCTGCTGGGTGGGAGTCAGCTCACACACCAAACAGGTCAAATCAAGTGCTACAGCAATGCAGGGCATGCACTTTTATCCCTTGTATGGTTATCCAACTAAATTTGCCCTTCAAATGGTAAGGAATAACATGGTTAAAGAAGGAAACAGCATACACTAGATATATATACATATATAATACTCTAGAATGTTTTAGAGTCTGCCAAAAATTTCCCCATACATGTGATACAGTCTTTCATAAAAATTTATTGTGTTTTAGGGCAAAAATGCGTAAATACAATAGACCAAATTTAGCCCATGTATCTATAAACCAGAGGACATGACATGTGTATCTATAAGAGACATCAGATTTCCACAGTCCATGATAATTGTAGTTTACATACTTCAGGAATTAACTATGTGTATCTATGCACATGCATTTGTATCTGCATGCAATTATGTGTGACGTGTAGGACACGAACATGCATGTGTGGCCACAATCACACCAACATGCATGTACATCCATGTCAACATGTACACCACTATGCATCGGCCATGCATGGGTTTTAATTTGATAGTCATATGGCTGTGTATAATTTTGGTCTCTCTATATGTATGTGTGTGTACAAAATTATTATACAGTTTTCTCAAAAAGCTTTTCAAATCTTTATAACTCTGTAATGATGCATGGTACAAATGGAGATGAAATACAGGGATGTAGCTATACGATGAAATAACATGACCCAGGCACATAAATCTCATATGAACACAATAATAAATATAAATAAAACTTGCAAGAAAATGAGACCTCTGGACATCCACAGTTTTCCAATCAAGTGATTGAATTGATGGGTTATACAGACCCAATTGGTTTTACCTGCAAGGGCATCCAGAAGTGTAGATTTTCGAGACCCAGATGGCCCCATAAGAGCCATTAGGGTGCAAGGCTCTGTGTATGCCATCAAACCCTGAAGAACAGTTTGAGTTTCACCACTACCAACAGAGACTGTTACGCTCGAATCTTGCCATGTTAGACTGGCTGAAACATTGACGTCTTTTGTATCAGTTTTCTCATTCCACAATGCCTCACTAAGCAGACTCAGTCCCCCCTCCCATCACCTGAGCCCTATTGTTTCCTTGCTCAATTTCCAGTACAGCATGGTTTTCAGCAACAGAATCAGTCATTTTACACTTTTCTTTTAATCAACAGATGATCAACCTCTAACAAGATAAAAAGCTTCAGACCCAGAAACTTGTAGCTGCCATAAAACTGATCTTGCTCTGTGGAATGATGAATGAGTGTATAGCTAAAACAGAGATTCATGTTATGATAAAAAAGAATCTGTTAACCACTTAGAGAGAGCTCGTGTGATTGAGAAAGTGGCATGAAACTTTCATAGTTTGAATGGTAGCGTGTTCATACTGTGAGCCTCCCGATTGACTGCAATATAGGAGGAAAGAAGAATGAAGAGCAGTGTAAATAATACAGCCATGCAGGATGAACCTGCTTAGAAATTCAGGGAAGACATCTGTTGGGTATTTCATTTTGGCGTGATTGATGCCACACCTACATCTCTCTATTCCCCTCTATTTAACTTATTAAAGAGGGAGGATACTGATGAACATTACTGACATCCCTTCAACAACCAGCTTCTCTTTCTCACGTACAACAGCGTATTCTTCTGCAATTATCATTCTTCCTCAACCAACTAAATATGTACATTAAGTAACAGACTCCAAATCCACAATGCAACCATATCACTATGCCTTTGATTGGAATTGTTGTTATTAAACAGTTAAATTTATTATTTTTATTATTATCAAGATGTAAAATTTATAATTATTATTTTTAATTTTAAATTGTAAAATTTATGGGTGTTAATTAGCCGATAGGCTTTTATATGTGAGTATTACAGTGCTCCAAAAATTGTCTCACGCCATTAAAAAATTCACACTGGAAAATTTTCTAAACTCGTCAGTTGTTCCTATCGGCGTATTCCTTGAACCTCCTATGGGTGCAATTGCTAGTGGTAGATGTGATTTTTCCAAGTATGTATGTTGTATGTGTGTACATGTAACATATCTATATGTATGTATGTAAGTGTATATACCTATACATATGTACACATGTATACATACATACATATAGATATGTTACATGTACACACATACAACATACATACTTGGAAAAATCACATCTACTACTAGCAATTGCATACATGCGTACATATGTATGTATATATACACATACAAACATAGATATGCACATTCATGTATATATATATATATATAAACACATACATACATACATACATATAGTATACACACATACATACACACCTGTGTTGCACCAATCACCGGGATATATAAGGTGTAAATTCATTTTAGACAGCTTGGAGTGCATAGACACCTTCCAGTCAAATAAGCCATGATGGAGAAATCAGACTCCAACTAAAATGAGCTATTGCCCCCTTCAACTTGTTTAATTAGCCGCTAGGCTTTTATATGTGTGCATTATAGTACTCGAAAAATTGTCTCACACCCTTAAAAAAAAAAAAATTCATGCTAGGAAATTTTCTAAACTCGTCGGTTGTTCGTCTCATGTCGTTTAAATGTCCTCTGCCAGATGCTCTCGGATAATCTGCGAAAACGGTTTAAAGCAAATAACTCAAGCGAGCATATCAAATTGCAAGATTTGAGGTGAGCTGAAGGGGAGTGCGAACAAAAAACAAAGGAATCGCCTTCCGAGGAATCAATCCAAGTGGAGGAAATCTTCTTTTTAAAAAAGAGGTATTTGCATCAGTTCTTTGTTTTTCTAGCACAAAAACTAAAATCTGTTTGCTGCAATTTCATTACACACATAAAAACTGAAACCCCGTTACACTCACCTGCGTCCCACTCGCACATCACGTCATGAGGGCCACCTGTGCACAGATTATCTGGGTAGATTTGTATCCACTCAATCTCAGAATTTATGGCCTCTGGCACCTTGTATGGTGCTTCCTGCTCTATGCTGTCCAACGATGATTTTGTGTAATCATCCGGTTCTGCATTACTTGACAGAAATAGGAGCCAGACACATATAGCCACAACAAAACAAAGCTCTGCCCATAGAACATTATGAATCTCACTGAGACGTAAATGCTTAGTGTGAAAAATCTAATGCAGCTACTGATTATTAATTTCCTATCTTATGAGATTATTTGGCTGTCGAAAATCAATTAATTTACAGCAAATATTAAATAATAACACAGCTGCAACTTCACAGAAAAATCACGGAGACAGAAAAATAAATGAACACAATATTTTGGACAAATTGTCCCTGGAAAAACCCCGAAGGGAAAACCAATACTGCAGATGAGGAATTTATTAAATCAAATCAAGAGATACATAGACTACTTGCCTCTTACTGGCAGAGCTCCGGCAATGTTCTCCTCTGGAAATTCTTCTCCCAATTTATCCTGCAGAAATTCCACTGCTGCTGTATCCAACGCTATCACTGCGTCCTTGCTCTCACTGCAAATTAATTTGCTATTGCTGCAAATTTATTTATTTGCTATCGCTGCAAATACTTCTCGGATCTATCTTCTCCAAATGCCTATTGATCCTCTTTTATAATCCTCTCATTGAAAACCAATGGCCATGATTTGATCTAAATCAATGGCTAGGATTAATTAGACTATCAAACCCTAATATCTAGAAGTCTCTTGAGAAATCAATTTTCTAGGTATGGAGATAATTATTCCAGCTGTGTTTCCAACCTCGTAATCACCACCCGAGACTAGAACACCTGTCCAAGCTACATAAAAATTAACACTCCCTCTTAACGAGGAAGGTGTTCTGCATAACACCCAACTTCTCTCTGAAGAAGATGAATTTCGCCTTCCCCAATGCCTTTGTCAAAATGTCTGCTACCTGCTGATCTGTAGGTATATACTGTAGCTAAACAATCCTCCGCTGTACACAATCCCTGATGAAATGATACCTGATGTCTATATGCTTAGACCTGTCATGAAACACTGGATTCTCAGATAATTTAATGCAACTCTGATTGTCACAGTGTATCACTGTAGTCTCAACCCTCTGACCAAACAAGGCTACCAGCAACTTCCGAAGCCATATAGCCTCACACGTTGCCATGCTAGCTGTTATGTATTCTGCTTCTGCAGAACTCGGAGCCACGGACTTTTGCTTCCTACTATACCAAGAGACAACTCCTGATCCCAAACTAAAGCAGCACCCTGAAGTGCTTTTCCTATCCACTGTACTACCTGCCCAATCTGCATCAGTATAGCCTATCAACTTGATACCATCACCTCGAGCATATCTGATCCCATACTCGATTGTACCACGCAAATACTGCAATACATGCTTTGCCGCTATCCAATGCACTCTCTTGGGCTCAACCATGAACTGACTAAGAGAGTTTACTGCAAAGGATATATCTGGCCTAGTGTTGACCAAATACATGAGAGATCCAATCAACATCCTGTATAAGGTAGGGTCTACATCCTTTTCCTTGGATGAGTCTACCTTCTTCCAATTCGTGATCATAGGTGTAGACATGGCTCTGCAATCTTGCATCTCAAACCTCTTCAAGATTTCAATGTAGTATTTCCCTTGTCCAAGGAAAATCTCTCCATCTGTCTGCCACACTTCCATGCCTAGAAAGTAGTGCATAAGCCCCAAATCCTTCATCTCGAACTCTGCTGCAAGGTCCCTCTTGCACTCCTTTATGAGACCCAGTGAACCTGTTAAAAACAAGTCGTCCACATATAGAACAAGAATGAGCACTTCACCCCCAACCATCAAGTAGTAGAGGCTAGCATCCACCTCACTCTTCACAAAGCCTATTCCCTGCAAGTATCTATCAATGCGCTCATACCACGCCCTGGGAGCCTGCTTGAGTCCATACAAAGCTTTCTTCAATCTGCACACATGGGTTTCGCTGCTGTGTGCTACAAAGCCCTCTGGTTGTTCTATGTATACCTCTTCTAACAATTCACCATTAAGAAATGCTGTCTTGACATCCATTTGATGGATTTGCCATCCCATATGTGCTGCAAGTGAGATTACGGCTCGTATAGAAGTATACCTGGCCACTGGAGCGAATGTATCCTCATAGTCTATTCCCTCGTTTTGAGAGAACCCCTTGGCCACGAACCTTGCCTTGTATTTTTCGATGCTACCATCTGCACCATGCTTAATCTTATAGATCCAACGTGATCCAACCACTGCCCTATCTGTCGGTCTAGGCACAACCTCCCACACATTGTTCTGCATTATTGAGGTATATTCCTCAACCATCGCATCTTGCCACACCTGTTGCCGTGCAGCCTCCTGATAGCTGGAAGGCTCGCTAGCTACCAACCGACTAACCAATGCCACAGTCATTATACCTGGCTGGTTGTTTCCGTTGTCTACTACTCGTCCTATGAGCTCCCACAAACTCCTGAGTATCCTTATGTGTTTGTTGAACCTCACGGTTCCTCCTGCCAACTATAGAGGATGAAATATCAAACTCCATATCTTCTTGATGCATCTCTTGGATTTGCTGTATCTGTTGCTCCATATTCTGTGAACTCTCAGCACCTGAGCCTGTGCTTGTACTAGTAACTGTACTCGTGCTTCACTGCCCCTGTTCTGGTTGAACAATCCTTGGAGCTTCTGTTGGTTGCTCATTCTAATCATCTGCTGGCAAATCTCTGGACCTCCTATATGCCTTGTCCTCCATGAATTTGACATCACGCCTGACAATAATCCTCCTGGTCCCTGGAATAAATATCCGATATGCCTTTGATGTCTCGCTGTACCCCACAAAGTACCCTCTCTCTGCAATCTGATCTAACTTGGAACGTGTAGCCCCTGGAATGTGATAAAATGCCAAACTCCCAAATATCCTGAAGTGACTGACATCTGGCTTCTTCCCTGAGAATGCCTCCTCTGGTGTCATCTTGCCCAATACCTTATGTGGAACCCTGTTCTGTATGTATACCGCTATACTGCATGCCTCTGCCCATAAGTAACGTGGCATATCTTGGTCATACAACATAGCCCTTGCTGCCTCCGATATAAAACGATTCTTCCTCTCAGCAACCCCATTCTGCTGTGGGTTGTAAGGAACAATCCACTCTCTCTTGATTCCTTCCCTGGTACAGAACTCCTGAAACTCTTTCCCTTTGTACTCGCCTCCATTGTCTGACCGAAGAACCTTTACCTTCCTGCCTGTCGAATTCTCCACAAGAGCTTTGAACTCTTGGAAGCGACTGAAGACCTCATCCTTAGTCTTCAAGAAGTATATCTAGGTCTTCCTGGAGAAATCATCAATAAAAGTAACAAAGTACTCATATCCTCTGAGAGACTTCGTTGACATTGGTCCACATATATCTGAATGTACTAGATTAAGAACCCCCTTGGATCTGGTGTCACTCCTTGGAAAAGCTACTTTCACAAACTTCCCCAATACACATCCCTTACATACATCATCATGCTCTGTGCTCACGTCTGGAACACGTCACTATCTCACGAAGCAATTTAAGTGCTCCATGATGTATATGGCCCATCCTTCTATGCCATAGCTCTCCTTGATCTCTAGGATTACTGCTGCTCACTAGTGCCTTAGGAATATCAAATTGCAACCTATAAAGTCGGCCGCTCCTAACTCCAATAGCTATGGGTGATTTCCAATCCTTATGGTTGATTAAAACATGCGCCCCTCTAAAGAGTACATTGTAGCCTTTATCCTGAAGGACAGATACGGAAATTAGATTCATGCCCAAGCCTGGCACATACAACACATCATGAATGGAAATAGGCTTGCCATTCTCCCTCTGAAATAGAACAGTCCCTCTCCCAACTGGATTACACTTGGACTTGTTCCCCATCTGAATCTGGAATCTGATATCCTCCTCCTTGTAGCTGAAGAAGTACTCCCTAACTCCTGTCATATGAAATGATGCCCCACTATCTATATACCAAACACCCTGTGAGGTTGATCTAGTTAGGCAAGCTATGAGTGCAAACTCATCCTCCATTCTGCTAGAAAGCTCATCTACACTCGCTGAAGCTGTCGTCTGCTTTTTGCCTTTCTTTTCATTTTTCTTCCTTTGTGGGCAATCACTGACATAGTGGCCGAACTCGTGACAGCCATAGCATTTGATCTTAGATAAGTCCTTCTTCTCACTTTTTGGATTTGATCCTTTTCCAGACCCCTTCTTCGCTTTCCCTTTTCCTGCTAGGGCAACGTTTTCCTGTTCCACCTCGCTTTTCTGACTATTACTGCTGGTTCCATTGACAAGACTTAGTCTAAGCTCCTCCTAAGTGAAGTCACTCCATAGTTGATCCCAACTCGGTAAGGTGTCTCATCCATTAATAACTTGAACAAAGACATCCCACTGCTTAGTAAACCCATTCAGGGCTATTCGTACTAGCTCATCATCCTTTGGTTTGTCTCCAACAGCTGCCAATTCATCTTTGACAAGTCTAAGTCTGGTGAGGTAACTTGTGACGTCTTCTCCCTTATTCATCTGAGTATTCCTTAACTTTTCTCTGAGAATCAGCTTCCGGTTAAGGGTAGCATTCTGGTACAGATTCATAATGGCGTCCCACATCGTCTTTGTTGTATCTAACTCTGCAATATGCGGAACAATATGATCCTTAACACCGTCAAGAATTAGCCTCCTCGCCTTGGCATCTTCTTTCTTATATGCTAAGAGCTGTGTTGCATCTGTAGGTACAGATATAACAGTGGTCACATATTCCTTGATACCATTCTCTTCCAGCAATAAAGAAATTTTGGCTTTCCAGACACCAAAATTTGAGGCTCCATCCAATCTATCCTGATCTATCCTGATCTCTTAAACCTGCTGAGGCCATCTCAAAAGAAAATAATAATTTTGAAGAGGTCAAACTGGGTTTTATAAACCCTAGATTTTTTTTTATTATTTTTCCTTTCTCCCTGTTCCTGTTCTGCCCTCAGATCCGCTCTGATACCATGTGAAAAATCTAATGCAGCTATTGATTATTAATTTCCTATCTTATGAGATTATTTGGCTGCCGAAAATCAATTAATTTACAGCAAATATTAAATAATAACACAGCTGCAACTTCACAGAAAAATCACGGAGACAGAAAAATAAATGAACACAATATTTTGGACAAATTGTCCTTGGAAAAACCCCGAAGGGAAAACCAGTACTGCAAATGAGGAATTTATTAAATCAAATCAAGAGATACATAGACTACTTGCCTCTTACTGGCAGAGCTCCGGCAATGTTCTCCTCTGGAAATTCTTCTCCCAATTTATCCTGCAGAAATTCCACTGCTGCTGTATCCAACACTATCACTGCGTCCTTGCTCTCATTGCAAATTAATTTGCTATTGCTGCAAATTTATTTATTTGCTATCGCTGCAAATACTTCTCGGATCTATCTTCTCCAAATGCCTATTGATCCTCTTTATAATCCTCTCATTGAAAACCAATGGCCATGATTTGATCTAAATCAATGGCTAAGATTAATTAGACTCTATCAAACCCTAATATCTAGAAGTCTCTCGAGAAATCAATTTTCTAGGTATGGAGATAATTATTCCAGCTGTGTTTCCAGCCTCGTAATCACCACCGGAGACTAGAACACCTGTCCAAGCTACATAAAAATTAACACTCAGATCCTCAGTATTCCCTGCTAAGTCAACAAAAGGCAAATGCGAATGCTATTTGCAGGGAGCGAAACTTCATTATATACAAAAATATCATCACTTTCTATAAGAGATTGAATATAAATTTCCATCCCCATCTGTTGTCATTTGAGATCACAAAAGCTTCATAGAGACCATATTCATACTATCTCCCAGTGGCCTATAGAGCCTCTTATGTCCATCATCCTAAATAAACTCATACCATCTCCCAGCAGGCCTATATAGCTTCTTATGTCCATCATCCTAAACAAACTCCTGATCTTCAGTAGCCCTCTTCCTTCCAGTGCAGTTCCCAGAGAATCCCATATATATGCCCTCTTCCTTCCATTGCAGTTCCCAGACAATCCCATATTTATGCGTGCAGACGAAAGGACAATATCATGCACAAATAGAAATAGAACCGGTCAATTCTCAGAATAATACCTAAGAAATCCAATACAATACAGGTCAGAGCTCTCCTCTCATAAGAGGTGTCCTATTGAACAGCAGACTTCACCTTGTGATTTAATGACAAAATGGCTTGTCCGACTATCGCATCTGGTTTGAGTGTATAAATAGGTAACAACTACCACCTCCTTTGTGATTCCATTGCTCTTAAATCTCTGTTTGGAGCCTCACCCTCGCATGCTGGCATACGAACACTAAAATCAAAGTACATCAGATGAGTAGTAGTCGACAGGTGCACAACCCTGTGCCACATACCCGACATGCCTTCACCTTGATATTTTCCAAAAAAAAAAAAAAAAAATTTGATACTTTCTTATTTTCCTTTCTTTTTCTTCAAAGTTTAGGAAAGATCACTTTGAATTATTTGAGCTCACAAATGCAAAGTTCCTATTCATGCAAGTATGATATCATACCTACTGGTCACACTTTTCTTCTCCATGACATCCATTTCCGCACACCCTCACCCATATAAAAAGATTGCCCTAGGAAGTGCCATAGAATTTGTTGTATTGTAGCTTGGATCATCATCATAGGAGTTGATAATAAATTAATGTGTGGATTATTCGAGACTCACAAAAGAAAGGACAGAGCGGATGTCTTTATGGATGGGATTCCCATATGGGTGGCCAAAGCAAAAGCCCATTGAAATTTGTTTGCTTTCCATATGAAGAAGTTGGCTTGTCACCAAAAACAGTGTTGGTAATGATCTCCAATTCCCAAATTTGAGTCTTACTTGGAACTAATGATAGAATCAACTTTGTTTTCATCATAAATATTTTTCTATTTTCAAAGCACATATAAATATATTGGTATATGACTAATTATACAATTAAATGTTACCTTCAATTTTCTATCAGCGTATCCCTTGAACCTCCTACGGGTGCAAGTGCTAGTTTATATTACAGGCTTGGATTATGTGCTGAACAATTTTCTCTAATGGAGACCTCCTTACTTTGAAAGAAAAAATTTAGATTGGCAATTAGCTTATAAAATGAGGACATAGGTTAGTGAAAGTGAAAATGCTCCCACACTTACCAACGGCAATGTCATGGTGTGGTAAACATAGACTGAATCACACTGCACATTTTCCACATTCCAATTACAATCATAAAATGTCATTGCCAACCACTGCTCATCTCAATCTCCCAGCATTATGTAGAGAGGGCTAATTGAAGGAGGCTAATCCGAGATAAGTTCACATTTGCCACCGTACTCCCAGCTTGTGCCAAAATCAGAGCTTTGGATCAGGGTATGGACATTCATCAAAACATAAAGGATAAAAAAATTTTGTCCAATTTTATAGTTATTTAATATTAAGTAGTGGTGTTTTTCACAGTGTATCAAATTATGTGATGATTTCAGGATTCATCATATAATTTGACTCTTAAGCTATGCAGTTGAATCCTGAAATCATCACATAAGATGTTATAGTTACAAGTGCTCTGGTAGACACGTATACAAAATGTGGAAGCATAGACAATGCACATGAACTGCTTGACAGAATGCCTCAAAGAGATGTGTTCCATTTTACTGAAATGATTGCAGGATATGCACGAAGTGGATTCGTTGAAAAGGCTTTAAAAACTTTCAAGCAAATGCAATTGGCAGGTGTAAAGCCAAATTCCATAACCTTTGCCAGAATCATCCCTGCCTGTGCCAAAATGGGAGCTTTGGAACAGGGTATGGACATGCATCAAAGCATAACGGAATGGAAATTTTTGTCAGGTGTTGTAATTGCTTGCAAGTGCCCTGGTAGACATGCATGAAAAATGTGGAAGCATAGACAAGGCACGTGAACTGTTTCACAAAATGCCTCAACGAAATGTGGTTTCATTGAATGCCATGATTGCGGACATGTTTGAAATGGGTTTGTTGAAAAGTCCTTAGAAACTTTTAAACAAATGCAACTGGCAGGTGTAAAGCCAGACTCCTCAACCTTTTCCAGCATCCTCCCTGCCTGTGTGCAAATTGGAGCTTTGGATGAGGGTATGAACATCCATCAAAGCATAATTGGAAGTGGATTTTTGTCAGATGTTGTAGTTGCAAGTGCCATTCCAATCACCAAAGCCTTCACAAAAAACGTATGCACAAATTCTCTCTTGAATGATTTCATATTGTAAACAATTTCTTTGTAGCTTATAATGTGTGGATGAGATTGACATTCATTCTTGTTTCTTATGCCAATTAACTAAAGTGGCTCAAATCTCCAAACGTATAAGGTGCAGATTCATTTCAGAGAACTTGGAGTGCATGTACATTGTCCCGTACAATATGTTTGACAGGAAATTTGAGCAACTTTAGGCAATTATTAAAATAATCTATGTAGCTTGGATCCACAAACACTAAGTCAGAAGTGCAAGGGAATAACTCCTATGGGGGAAGGTGTTTAGGCATTTCATGGCGTTGTCCACGCTGACCCCCCCGCATGCCCCCGTAGGATGGAACCATGTGCTGTGCCAAGGTATACGAGCTGTTTAAGAATGGGCAAGTCCTGTGAGGTCACAGCTCGGGCTCCTTGGTGCAGGATATTTTCCGGGGACATGCGGAAGCGACCCAGATGCTATGCAGAGGCTCTGTGGGCATCACAGTTGGAACGGAATCGTCATTGGATGCACTCTCGGAACGGTCCCTTTACATTCCAATGCCGTGACCTGATACTGGGATACCTCGGTAGGGAATAATCTATGTAGCTAGCCTATTTTATTCCCGTATGCTAAGTCGGAAGTGCAAGGGAATAATCTATTAGTTAATTACTAAGAATTCCGATTTTCTGATTTCGTTTTCTGCTCAAACCATAATCTGAATTCTGATTTTTATTTCTAAAGTAAGCATAATGATGGGCAGCGAATATACATGTGCCAAGCACTCAAATAAACATGCCAAACATGTGTGCTTATGAAGACAACATCAAACATGAATCCAACCACAGAATACAACCATCCAAATGCCAAACATGTGACAAATAGAGCTGATTTCTGAATGTAGAAGTCTGCTGCTACAAATCTGAATATTCTTAATTGAATTTACCATAAATTCATGGGCTCAAACATGCCAAACGTAGCCCAGATTTCTGCTCATACAAATCAGACCTAAAATAGGTTTATACATACCACAAAATGGCGAAAATGACATCAAAACATCAAACCCTAGATGGTAGGCGCTTAGGGTTTTATGTTCCAAAATTGTGAAATCACCCTCCGACTTAGCCTACGGTAATAAAATAGGCTAGCCGACTCCATTGACTGATCACTAGGAAAAAGGGGACATTACAATATATTATTTTACTTATACTAAGGTATATCATAGTATTTTAAGGCACCTTTGAATGGCTGTTTTAAACATCATCCACTTCAACAATCAAAAGTTAATTTTGGCCAATAAAAATAGGACAAATATTTACCACTTTTTGTAGTGGATGAGGTGTAAAATTACTATTCACTGTTTGACCATTGATGTTTGACCATTGAAGTGGATGATGTTTAAGTAGAGCACCTTTGAATAGATAACCGTCATTAAAAAATCACTTGACAGGCAAGGTCAACCGTCAAATTTAAACCCTGGGTTACATACACCAGGGATCGTGGAAGGATAGGGGAGTTAACTTGTGAATGGGGATGCAACCAGGACATGGAAAGGCTGGGGGTGCCTAAATTTACAAAAGTATGTTAATTTAAATTCACTCAATTTTAGATTTTAATGTCCACTAAGTACAGGAAATATAATTTATTCAGGCGTTAATGTGTTTTAGCTTATTCTGAAATCAAATGCACAAATGGGATGCAGTCGTCATTACAGACATGAGATGTGTTGAGAATAAAAATTATGATAGACACATGGCATGAATAATGAGGGGGAAAGTGGATGAATTTGTTTAGACACTTACAAACTTCATTGCTTAAGCAAGGATTCATAAAAATCCTTACCTGCACCCATGCTCTATGGGAGTTCCTGCTCATTGCAGCACCACCATAGCTCTAACAACAGCATAAAAATGTTGCAATTGTGGCCCTTCCTATGTTGGGTTCTGTGAACAAAACAAATTCGAAATACACAGATTTAGTTTTTACTTTTGGAGAGAAACAAACTGAAATTGAAATAAAAAATAAATAATGGTGAGAACAAAAAAAATTAACGTCTTTCCCGCATGCATTACACTTCAAAAACAAATCATAACGAATAAGCCTATTAGAAAAAACCTTTGCAATGAGATATTCACTTCAAACGCAAAATTTCTCCAACGCCACTGGTAGAAGGAATCGAGGGTTGACAACCATTGACTTATAACGAAAAGGTCTGCATTGCAATAGGTAGCGCGCCGTAAAGCAGCTTGAAACTGGTTGCAATAATTGCTTTAGGGTTTTAACGAAAGATATTTTGTTTAAATATTTCCCTAACGCCACTGGTACAAGCAATAAAGGGTTAACAGCCATTGCGTTATAATGAAGGGGGTTTTGCATGAAACATGAAATAGAAATCCCCTTCACAGCTGTGTTGTTTGCTTGCTCTCCTTCTCATTACCAGCATTCCCAATATCATTCAAAAGAATGCCGTTTTGAAAAGCAATGGAAATAGGCAAATATGGCATACACAGATGTACAGGCCATTTTAACTCGCATGCAAAATAGCGATGATCGAGGGTAACATTAATTGAATGTAGCAGGGGCTGTAGCTGTCATGCCTTTTATCGATATTAATGAAGTCTGTATCGAGAAGCGAACAAATCTATCATCGCACAGGTAGTACAGTAGTAGTAATTGCTTTAATAAACGAAAGAGAATGATGGCAGAGAGGGCGTGTCTTCCAATCTATCAAGTATTTGAGAAGTATAATTTTTTGGGGGAAACAATTGAATTAGCATTTCTACATTTGAACCCGCCCACGGGGGAGCTCGTTAGTAAAACTCACCCACGGATTGAACCTAGATCAATCACACCTCCAAGAGTTTGAATTTTGATGGATGGTATAATCAAGGAACAAACCATCATCTTCACCAATTGTGCTCAACCAATTGACAAGCAGAATTATAATAGATTCGAGGGTTTCTATTTCTTTTTTTTAAGAAAAGAGTGTAATACAACATAGGCAAGTAGTTTCAAAAGCCTCTTGAGAATAGAGTGTCCATCCATAGCAAAAATGATGGTGATTGATTGAGTTTAATTGGTGAAGATGATGGTTTGTTCCTTGAGTATATCATCCACCAAGGTTCAAATCCTTTAGAGATGTGATTGGGCTAGGTTCACCCTATCGATGACTTTGATGAATTGGATCCCTTATTCATGGTAGCTTAGCCAAAAGATGACCTCTAGTTTAGATGTGTGCTCTCTCGTAATACTATATTCGTGAAAATTGGTTATCTTATTAGGCATTTTTCATTATAACATCTTACTAGCATAGTCTCAATTAACCACACTATCCCACATAACATGGTTTAGGTAATCAAACAAAGGACCTTATCTATTGGTATAATGCATTATGGTGAATGTGTCAGCATCCAAAAGTTTGCATTTGTGTATACTCTTATCCAAGACTTTACTCCTAGCCTATATTCCAGAGAAGAGGCTCTATTTGGTGGCTTGTCAGTTTACATAATTCTCCTCATAAACAAAGCAACTTGTTTTTAGTATAATAAAATTATTTCGACAAACAAACGAAGTAGTTGTCAATTAGCAAAATTCTCCCCAAAAACAAAACAATAATTTCAAAATAAACAAAATTCTCCTATAAACTACAAAGGAATTGCAAACATCTCTACAAAAATAACCTTGGTGAAGAAATCAATTGAAATTAAGTCTTGAACTAAGAAATGTATTAGATTAATTTGAGCATACCTGACCTTAAAGCCTTGTTGGCCCAGCACCTATGAGAGAATATACATGTAGAACACCATTCCCTACCTATTTTACATCTACCTTAGGTGACCATTACAACAGTACCTGTAGAAACCAAAGTCGTGACTTGAATGCCATGTTTATCACAAAACCATGAAAGTCATTTGCACCAAGGATACCTCAGAGAAATCGGGAATATGTAACTCTATTAGTAATGCCTGGGTAGAAGTAAAATAAAGTTAGAGGTTGAAGCAACATTCAAGTCTCCCCTAAAGCCTACAATTGAGATTGAATTAAATAAAGTTGAAACTAAAGCTTTTCAAGAGAAGTTGTCTTGTCCTTAACAAGAGCAAATAATTGTTTCATCTACAGGGTAAACAAGCAAACTAGCATCTAAAATTTTATTTCAAAGGGATAAGTAGTATGAGAAAACATGACAAGGCAATGAAGACACCAGATAAATTGCACAATGAGCTGATAGAAAGACTCTCAAACCACATTACAAGAAACAAAAATCCCTAAAAGTGTTTATTTCCAAGTCCATATATAAAGGAAAACAACATGAGAAGTAGAGGAAAGAGCAAACAATAACAAATGCACATCTGGACATAACCAAAAGACATGCTTCACAATTTCATGAAGATTGTAAAAGGGACAAGGCAAAGGAGTAGTTGAAAGGAAATGCAAACAACTGCCTATAGGTCGCTTAAATGAAGTAGACACCATGTTGTTAGCTAAGTCTATTTACCAAAAGAAGAATGCTACAAATGAGCATTAAAAGCAAACTAAGAAAATACAAACAAAAGCATTATTCCACTTAGCATTAAGACATGGAATGAGAGGTTGATGAAGGGGGTAAATCACAAAACACACAACAACAGAAATTGCACACAAAAAATAGAATGTTCTTTTATTTGTTTGGGCAACTCATTACATTACAGAAACTCAAATACAATCAAAGGATGAATCATCTACAGGCTGCAACACACTACAACTTCCCTATCTCCAAACTCTGGAATCATCTGCCTTTTGTAACCCTAAATTAGCTAAGGTTTTTGTTTTTCCATCTATTCTTGACTCTACACTTTCCCCTTTAACTCTACTGCTGCCCAGGGTTCCCAAAAATAGTCATAAATAACACTTTTTGGCGGCCTCCAGCGAAATTTTGAAATTTACAACTCCCTCCAAAAGTAGGTCAACTTT
This sequence comes from Cunninghamia lanceolata, assembly GCA_027924645.1. Classification (NCBI taxonomy): domain Eukaryota; kingdom Viridiplantae; phylum Streptophyta; class Pinopsida; order Cupressales; family Cupressaceae; genus Cunninghamia; species Cunninghamia lanceolata. Next base: position 4,233,731 of record BSBN01000328.1, on the reverse strand, counting down.
CAGGAAGCATAACTTTTGATCTGGGTATCCGATTGACGTACCGTTTGAAGCGTCAGAAAGGTCGCGAAGTGAACTATCATGCCAAAAATTCATAAATGAATTTCTATCAACTTTTTGGGATGTTATGGGATGTTTCAGTGCCTCATATTTGGTTTTAGAAATTTTCAAGGGGTTTCTAAAAAATGGAAACTTTAATATTTTTTAACTCACAAATAATCTTTACCTCATTCCTTCACCAAATTTCTTATATTTCATTTACAAAGCTTCTTGTAAATTTTCGCTTCCATTCGTGCCTAAATGCAAACTTTCCTAAAATGGCAATTAAACCTTCCAAAAATAGTAGTTTGGAAAAATTGAAAGTCCTACATCATTATTCAAAAGATTATGGAACCAGAAATACTAATTATGGAAAGAAATGAAAACAACTTCAATGATTTTGAATTAGCATCTTTTTAGGTGATGCAAGATTGTCTTTACACCATTGGATGCTCCTACATCAGACACCTAGGGTAATTTGAGAAGTGACCATGTCATGTCTCAGGTGTTTGTTTGAGGAAAACCCGAATGGTCAACCTCTACCTTAGACAATCAAGAAGAATATTCAACAGGCCTTCCTTTCCATTTCACCAGATATTCTTCATATTGTTTGTTCTGAGTACTTCTTCCCACATTACTATTTAAGATCTCTTCTATCTCCTCCATTGAAGTAGATACCGAAATACTCCACTATTTTTCTATTGGTCCATCATCTGTTCCACCTTCATGATATTATGTTAAATCAACAATGTTAAACATAGGGGAAATATTGATCCCACTTGACAGCTCTACCTCATATGCATTTCCTAAATCATGCTTCTTCAGGATTCTGCATGGTCCAAATTTCTTCATTTTCAGCTTATTATATGTTCCAATTGGGAACCTTTCTTTTCTTAAGTGAACCATGACTTCATCTCCTACCTGGAACTCCTTATATCTCTTCTTCTGATTTGCCTTAGCCTTGTACTGGATATTCATCTTATTAATGTGCTTTCTCACCTCTTCATACAAAATTTTTAGATGTTCTGCAAAGTCTTTGGCTTCGACATTTGTTGTTTCTCCCTTGTCCATCTTCCTTAACTCTGAAGCATTTCTTGGACTATTGCCATATACAATCTAGAATAGTGATCTACCAGTACTCTTATTGACAGAATCGTTGTAAGAAAATTCTGCCTATGGTAAAATCAAATCCCATCCCTTGGGTTTATCTCCTACTAAGCATCGTAGTAGGTTACCCAAACTCCTATTCACCACTTCCATCTATCCATCAGTTTGTGGATGGTGTGCAGAACTGAACTTCAAATCTATCTTCAACTTCTTCCACAATGTCCTCTAGAAATAACCAACAAACTTGGTATCTCGTTCTGAAACTATGCTCTTAGGTAGACCATGTAGTCTCACCACATCTCTCAAAAATAACTCTGTAATATGAACACTATCATTAGTTTTCTTACAAGGAATGAAATGTGCCATCTTCTAGAATCTCTCCACTACCACAAGAATGGAACCATGTCCTCTCTATGTCCTTGGTAAACCAAGAACAAAATCCATACTAATATCATCCCATGGCTTCTCTAATATAGGTAATGGATGATATAGCCCTATATTCTGACTTGTTCCTTTTGCCATCTGACACACTATGCAACTCTGCACAAATTTTCTCACATCTTGCTGCAACTGTGGCTAATAGTAATTATCACCAACAATAGCAATGGTCTTATCTTAACCAAAGTGTCTAGCTAAACCCCCACTATACTTCTCCTTAATCAGGTTCTCTCTCATGGAACTCCTGGGAATGCACAACTGGCTTCCTCTAAACAACATGCCATCTTGGACTATGAAATCCAACCATTTTGTCATGTCCAAAGTAACAGGTTCCAAACAAGATTTCCAAGCCTCTGCAAAATCTGGATCTTTAGGATACAAACTTTTGAGCTCATTGAACCCAACAACCTCTATCTTCATTTCTGTCAACAAATTTTGCCTTCTGCTCAAGGCATCTGCAACTCTATTAGACTTCCCACTTTTGTGCTTCAAAATAAAAGTATAACTCTACAAAAACTCAACCCATTTAAGTGCCTTTGATTTAACTTTTCTTGACTATCAAGATACTGCAAAGCTTGATGATTAGTATATAAAACAAACTCTTTGGCAACAAATAATGTCTCCATTTCTTCAAAGCCTGAACTGTTGCATAAAACTCTTGATCATAAACAAAATACTTTTTCTTGGCATCATTAAGCTTCTCACTAAAATAGGCAATGGGCTTACCTTCTTGACTCAAAACAACTCCTATAGCACTGCCACTAGCATAACAATCTACCTGAAATACCTTATTGAAATATGGAAGTGTCAAAATAGGTTGCTCTGTGACTTTCTGCTTCAATGTATTAAATCTTTTGTCTGCTCCTTTAGTCCATCTAAACTCTTTTATATCCCCTCTTATTGTCTCAGTTAAGGGTGCACAAATGCTACTAAAAATCCTGATAAACTTTTTGTAAAAACTTGTCAAACCATGAAAAGATCGTACCTCTATAGCACTCCTTGGTGTAGGCTATTCAATGATAGCCCTTACTTTTTTTGGGTCCATCTTAAGACCTTCCTCTGAGACAACAAATCCCAGGTATACTAACTCCTTTGCAAAACTACATTTCTTTAGATTAATCAACAACTTCTCCTCCCTCAACTTCTCCAAAACTCTTCTGATATGCATTAGATGCTCATCCCAAGTCTTACTGAAAATCAAAATATCATCTAAATAAACAGTGATAAAACTTCCTAAAAATTCTTTCAATACCTCGTTCATGAGTCGCATGAATGTGCTCGGTGCATTGGTTAGCCCAAATGGCATGACTAACCACTCATACAAACCCTCCTTTGTCTAATTCGAATCTGGTGATACCCACTCTTCAGGTCAATCTTTGTGAAGTACTTGGCTCCACTTAAACAATCTATTATGTCATCTATTCTAGGCAATGGAAATATATACTTGATCGTGATCTTATTGATGGCTCGAGAGTCTATACACATCCTCCACTCTCCATCTTTTTTCGGTGCTAGTATTGCAGGTACCGCACATGGACTTAGGCTCTCCCTTATCAATCCCTTAACAACTTCTGAAGTTGTCTGTTTAGCTCTTCATTCTCTGCATGGGTCATTATGTGGGCTACCTTATTTGGCAAACTAGCTCCTGGTATCAAATCCATTTGATGACTTATCTTCCTCACTGGTGGTAAACCTTCTAATACATTATAAGAGACAATATCCTAAAATTCTTCCAACATATCTGAAACTTTTGTTGGGACATATTCACATTTCTCTTGACTAATCTTAGGAACCAATGCAAAGCAATGACACTTATGCTTCATAACCTCCAAATATTTTCTACCATCTACCAAGCAAATTCTGGCAGTACTACATACCTTTTCTTCCACCTCCTTCAAGGACTTCAACTTATGATGAACTCCATCCTTTGTTAGGGAATATGTGTTTGCACGACCATCATGGACAGCGCACCTATCATACTACCACGGCCTCCCCAACAGTATATGACATGCATCCATCGGTATGATATCACACATCACCTCATCATGGTAGTCCCCAATCTTGAATTTAACTAAACACTACTCATTGACCAAAGCTCTATGGTCCTTCTGCAACCATGCAATCTGATATGGATGTGGATGTTTTCTTCTTGTCAACGTCAACTTGTCAACCATCCCCTCTGAAACAAGATTGTTAGTGCTTCCACTATTAATAATAATATCACAACACTTACCTTCACATTTGCACCTTGTGTGGAATAAACTCTTCCTCTTATTGGGTTCTTTCTCCTCATTCAACAAAGTTTTTCTAACAAATAGGGTTTCTCTCCTTTCAACATCTTCAGAATGCTCAGACTGTGCATCTTCATCTATATGTGCAATTTGTGCATTACCCTCAGGTATTTTGTTTGTCCTTCCTTGATGTTATGGACACTCATATGCTCAATGTCCTTCTTCTCCACATTGGAAATAGATTCCTCTGAAACCTCCTTTTCCAAGTCCTTGCCCAGGTCGACCTCTTCCTCTTCCTCTTTGCTCACCATTGTTTTAGTCACGAGAGCGGTAGGCATTATCTCCTTTCTGATTTCAACTGGTTCCAGCTTTTTCACTTCTCTTTGGATCTTCATTTTGGCCTCCATAGGACCTTTCACCAGTCCTTCTACCTTGACCTCTTCCCCTTTTCTTGCTTTCAAATATTTTGTTCAACTTCTCTTCCACCTTCAGGGAAAACTGGTACGCATCTTCTATGGTGGTCATTCTGAGCAGGCTCAACTCCTCTTGAATACTTGGCCTCAACCCATTAATGTAATGGGCTACCTTCTCCTTGTTGGCCTTTGCATGGTATATCCTGATATTAATCTTATAAAACTCTTTTGTATACTCCTTGACAGACTTATTACCTTGCTTCAACCCTTGCAGCTTCTTCAACAACTCTATTTCATAGTCCACAGGAATGAACTATTTCTTCAGTTTCTGCACCATCTGATCCCATCTGGTGATCTTTCATTTTCCTCTTCTATTTCTCTCTAATTGGACCTCCTTCCACCAAATACCGACATGGCCCTTCAACTTTATTTTTGCAAACTTGACCCGATCTGGGTCATCCACGTCTTCATACTTTAAATATTTCTCCATATCATTGATCCAATCAATAAGTTGTTCTGGATTCAAATCTCTAGAATAGGTAGAAACTTCGATCCTGGGCCTCCTTTCGATCTTCGAAATGGCCCTCAACAACTTGACTTCTACAAGATCTCTTGTAGCTTCTTGTTCTTCATCAGATAGCTCTTCTTCAGCTTCATCTTCACTTTCTTCTCTTGTCCTAGACTCAAACCCTCTTTGCAACTCCTCTTACAATGCATCGATTTGCCTTTGAAGGGCTCTAAAACCCTCTTCTGTCAAAGCGTTCCTCCCAATACGATTTCTTCGTGGAGGCATCTTGATCTCCGCAACAAACCCACAACTTCAGGTCCTGGTGCAAACTACCTCATGGTCGTCGATCTGTCTACACACTCAAGAATCCTTGCTTTGATACCACTTGATGAAGGGGATAAATCACAAAACACACAACAACAAAAATTGCACATAGAAAAATAAAATATTCTTTTATTTATTTGGGCAACTCATTACATTACAGAAGCTCATATATAATCAAAGGATGAATCCTCTACAGGATGCAACACACTAGAGCTTCCCCATCTCCAAACTCTGGAATCATCTGCCTTCTGTAACCCCAAATCAGCTAGATTTTTTGTTTTCCCATCTATTCTTAACTCTACACTTTCCCCCTTAACTCTACTATTGCCCAGGATTCCCAAAAATAGTCATAAATAGCACTTTTTGGTGGCCTCCAGCTAAATTTCAAAATTTACAACTCCCTCCAAACGTAGGTAAACTTCCAAGAAGCATAACATTTGATCCGGGTGTTTGATTGACGAACCGTTTGAAGCGTCGGAAAGCTCACGAAGTGAACTATCACGCTAGAAATTCGTAAATAATTTTTTGTCAACTTTTCAGGATGTTATGGGATATTTCAGTGCCTCATATTTGGTTTCAGAAATTTTCAAGGGATTTCCAGAAAATGAAAAACTTTAATATTTTTCAGCTCACAAATAATCTTTGCCTGATTTCTTTGCCAAAGGTATTATATTTCATTTAGAAATCTTCCTTTAAATTTTTGCTTCCATTTGTTTCCAAATGAAAACTTTCCTAAAATGGCAGTTAAACCTTCCAAAAATAGTAGTTTGTTATTTTTAGCAATTTGGAAAAACTGAAAGTCCTACATCATTATTCAAAAGATTATGGAACCAGAACTACTAATTATGGAAAGAAATGAAAACAACTTCAATGATTTTTAATCAACATCTTTTTGGGTGATGCAAGATTGCCCTTACACCACTGGTTACTCCTGCATCAGAGGTAAAGTGGGCCGAAGCAAGTGATAGATAGGTTTGACAAGGAAAATAGTGAACTAGGACCTAGAAGGTGAGTGCTAATCCTTGGTAAAGCTACAAGCATAAGGCATAATAATTAGATCCAACAAACCATAGGACACCAATGTAAAAAAGATCTTGAACCAGTAGAAGTTTAGTTGGAAGAAGATGAAATTCAAAACAAATTTATTGCATCATTTTCCATTCAAAGTTTCAAAAGTTCCATAGATCACAAAAAGTATGAATTCTTTTGTATGCAAATTGGGTAGATTTGAAATAAGGTCAAGGGTCAAATGTAGGTCATTAGACTAAAAAAGACAATTCCACCACACAAACAAAGAAGAAAAACTGAATCAATGTTGAACAGACTATGCTTACCAAATAAGAAGTGGTGACATGTGTTGTCATGCCTTCCAAATAGAAGCAAACTACATAGATGCTCAAGATTTGAAAAAGGAGCAAGCAACAACTTATTATACCTATTATCAACTAGGATTCCACTCGTGATGCAAAGCTGTGCAGCTCAGCAATCCTGTGTAACATGGAAATACCTTCAAGTTGTGGGTGCCCTATGGTGAAGGTAGACCTCCAGATTATGGACTGGTTCCCTTATGATTGATCTAATAGTAAATTAATTTTATAGGAAAAAGGATAGAAAGAAATGTAATGGAACAACAAACTAAATTTGAAATTGTGGTGATGCACCTATATGATGATAAAACTTTGTAGAATAATTCACAGCTATTCTCAGAGACATTGGTTACACAATTCAGAAATTATGACTTAATCACAAAAGTGTTTCTAAAGTAGGCCAACTAGTTTGTCGTTTCAAGAGGAAAATAATTTTTCATAGTTTTTAAGGCCAAAATGAGACAAGCACAACTTGAGACATGTGATGGATGCACAATAATAAATGAGACAAACTTAAAGGCTTTAATGATTAAAACATGATAATTTCATCAAATCATTCATGAAGGCACTTGCATATTTCTGAAAAGGCAAATTTTGGTGTACTCTAAATGAAAAAATAGAAGGAAAAAGCACTGCATAAGACCAAATATGAACCTGTAACTTGTTGTACTGTATAGATCTGAAAATAATGAGTTACAAACACTCCTATTCTCTTCAAAGTTTGAGAGAAAAAAGAAGGCAAGAACTGAGAAAAAATCCTAAGATTTCTCTCCCATATACAAAATGAACTCTCAAGTACATGGAAAAAGCACTGTAGTTCAACTGCACTGTAAAAATATCTCCTCTCAGTGGATTCACAAGCAAAAGAGAAAAGCCTAAAGATGAGGCCTCATAACTAATCTAAATTGAGCAAAAATAGCTCCAAACTGCCTCTCACATCCTGTTTGACTATCTAGGACTTTAAACTCATTATAGTTTTACCATAAATCAAGGAAAAGACACCAAATATCTTAGTCAACTCAACCTCATGACCAGGGCTTAAATTTGACAGTTGTATAGCTGTATTTAGTCATTTTTGTTGTAAAATACAATCAAAATTTTAAAAAGACTGTATCATATGAAAGGAAAGATTTTGGACAAACTGTCAAAATTTATATAGGATTATGCTAATATATATATTTGGTTTTTATATAATCTACTTATATTAAGGTATGTCATAGTATTTTACAGGCAACATTGAATAGATAACTGTCATAAAAAAATTGCTTGACAGACAAGGTCGACTGTCAAATTTAAGCCCTGCTCATGACTTTGCATGATTTTGGAGATGAAGAAAACAATGTGAACAATTAATAAAATAATCGGCATGATTTACTTTACTATTTGTTATGCATTTGACTATTCTTGCTTTTACATTTTCATGACAAATAATAAAGTAATTTATAATTTATTACTTTATTATTTGTTTACATTTGTACATTGGTTTCCAAATCATGATAAACTAAGGAGATTCTAATTATTTTTCTATTTCTTTTATTCTCCCTTAGTTTAAAAGTCAAATAATAATATCCTCCTTATAACTCCCCTTTGACTTGCATAATCTCCTCCATGCTTCTTATGATGATGCGAATAAAACATACTCTCCTCACATGCAAAAGCAAAACACATTATCAAATGTGAGATATGATCTATAAAATCATGGATTAATCCCTTATATCTCCCATGCCATAATGCTATATCATTGCATTTCCATGCATATGCAAATCACTACACCCTCATGACTCCCATGTCACATCCATCACCATACATATACCTGTGATACTTGATTATATTTCTAAGGTCAAAAGACCTTCAAACATAGGCAGTGGCAAAAGGCATCATTTGATTTGGAAATGACCCTTCACGGGTTCTTTGGCATCATTAGGTTTTATCACTTGGAGTCTTGACCTCGAGCATTTTTTGGATAACAATGATTAAATAAAAATAAGAAGTCAAAAAGCCCACAGTCGGACTAAGGCATTCAACAAAAAAGAAGTTGAACCCTAAAAGTCTTCATTTCATTCTTTGCTTCTTCTCCATTATGCTCTGTCCCACCGCCATGCTAGGATTTCACTACTTTGTGTGAGGTTCTTGAAGGATTTTGGAGGCTTCTAAGACTATTTTTTTGCCATATAATCTTGCAACTCTGCCTTCAATAGGTAAGAACACTATCTTTGATGTTATATCTCTGTATTTTGCTTTTTTTACTGGTATAAGAAGGTGTTTCCTGCATACTATGCTTGAAGATTTGCTTGAAAAGCTCTGGAATGAGTTAAATCACTGTTAAAACACAAGCTTATTTTGTTGTATCTTATATAGACATGAATAAATCCCTGAGACTTCATTTCTCTTCTCCATTTTTGGCTCCCTTGCTCTCAGCATGAATGGTATTTGCTTGGTCTTCACTTTGAGAAAAGAGGGTCCTCTCTGTGGTTAACCCTAGCTAGGGTTTTAAAACTTTGGATATACCATTTCTCACACACTCTTTGCAATACTTTACCTCCTATATTCTCTGCACTATGTGATGAAAGGTATTAAAACAACAGTTACTTTGTATTTTGCTAGATATGAATGGAACTCTCAGGCTTCATTTCTCTTCTCCTATTTTTGTGAACTGAGACAATGCATTTATCCTGAGGTTCTGTGCTCATAAAGTTATGAAAGATTCAATGAAATATACTCTAGGGTTTTGTGATTGAAGGTTTTCATGGCTATGAGGATTTGTATTCTTTTTCAGCCTTCAATACTATTAATGAGACAGTGACTTATTTATATTTTTTTTCAAGCTCACTATACCCCTTAAATGTTGCACCCATAGCAAAGATGAAAATTGTTACCTTTGCTTGGGTTTTGAAATTGGAAACCCTCTATTTATGACTACTACTTGACTGCATGTTGCTCCTGGAAGATGTAATGGATAGTCCTATATGTTCTTTTTGGGCACTGATGCTAAAAATATGAAGGAAAAATACCCCTTTTCGCTGTCTCTTTTCATGGCTGAGGTTCCCTACTCCTTGATATGAAAGATAAAAGAAATAATGAAACTCTCTATTGTATCTTCTCTTTTATCTTTGTCTCTCTTAACTTCAAAATTAAACCTTTAGTGATGTCTATTTGATGTGGCATGATGTTGCTCCATTCTTATGAGGTTAATGTGACATTTTGATTGTTACCTCGTGTAATGCATGACATAATAGCTAATACCTTTGTATGTATTGTACCTACTCTTATGCCTTCACCTTGTATATGGTTCATTGGGATGCTTCAGATAGACCTTATGACTGTGCACACATATTGCTTTTGCACTGAAGTTGAGCCTCTGCATTTTTTCACTGTCTTTGCATTCCCAAATGCATCAATATCACCTTTTATTTCTATCACTCTATTAAGGCACTAAGCATTCACTGTATCTCTGACAAAGCACATTATTCCTGCTATGTCACATTTGCTGATGGTTCATTGGTTCCTCCATGCATAGATTTGTAAAGTTCATCCTATTGTGTTTGAGCATATACATGGAATAGCATTGTAACCTATCACCTTCAGTCCACTTGTAAATGGTGAATGCCAATGATTCCTTCAATGCTCATGCAATCACTGCTTTGTAGTATTACAACATTAATTCACTGTCTTGTTTCATGACTGCACCATGATGCTATACTTTTCCATGTTTATGGCCTGCATATGTGACTGTATTTTTTGACAGTGTCCTCTATGACATTGAGATGATAGTGTATATGTGATTGTCCTAACATTTATTAATTGTTCCATTATGTAGTTGTACTAGTCATTAATGATTGTGCCTATGTGATCAATACACCTTGATTGTGTCATATCTTGATCTCTTTGACATTTAAGCATGAGTACACTTATCTGTTAGTGATCTATGATTGTCCTTTAGTTGATAGTGCTATTAAATGTTGTTCATAGTGACAAAGTAGGCATTTATTGTCAATTTGACTGTGTCCAAGATGACTGTGGTGTCCATTGTCTATATCCTTGTAGATCATATACACCCATGCACTGTGTGTTCACTTGATGGCATCATTTGATTTCTGCATGATGTCTAGACAATAAAGAAACTTAGCTCTATACTTTGTCATTATGAATGGTATTTATGACTGCTCTACTTCATTAGCTATCCATGATGTATTGATTGCTGTCATCATGACTCTACTGTACTCTTGTATTGCCTACTATGGTGATTGACTATGTGCTGCCCATTGCGGCTATCATATTTGGTGTTTATTAATTACATCCACCACATGAAGGCAGTCACCATTCTAAGCATACACTGAAGGCTTGAAATAGGATGTACATCTGAGTCAATGAGAGGATTCTTTTTACAATGACACTCTAGTCATTGGTTTAGGGTGGTGATTGCCCTTCATGTGTTGGTTGTCTTTGTAAGCACTATCAATACTGTAAGCTGTAGTCATTACCATAGTCATCATCTGTACTTCATCCACTTTTTGTACTTTATGGCTGCTATGAATGGATAATGCTACATTGATTTTCAATCAGAATATGATTTTACTTGAAAAGCCAAACCATGTTTATCACTTGTACATATCCCTCTTAAGATTTAAGGGCAACATGCTGAGCTCAACCCTTATGGGAGCCCAATTTTCACCACATGCTATTATAGTGATTGATCTTGATATATTTCACCTATACCTGCACATTTAGCAAACATGTTAGAATATAAAACATACATTGAATTACAGGACATGATGCTTCCCTTCCTTGGTTTTTGTTCTCTGATTTGGTACTTGCATCTCTTGTCCAGCTACTCCTGCTTTTCTTTTTGTATCTATGATAACTAAACATATGAGTTTGATGCTTTATGAAAGTAGACTATATATCTGTTACTTTTGTATATGAAAAGAATCTAAACCCCGAGCTCTAACAACTCTCTTATGTAGATATTTTTGGAGCTCACCGGATGGAGGGAGCTGAAGATGGACCTGGTCAACCTTGGGATTCGTCATTCATAAGAAATGACAGGTCCCTATTCTCCTCATATGCTCTTTTCTTTGTTTCAGATGTATAGTTTAGTTTCATATTGCATCTTTCAGTCATTCCCATGGCTTGTGTGGGACATATTTAAACACTCTTTTGAATATAATCAATTATTTAATTTTATGCAATGACTTCTATATATTTTCTTTATGAATCAATTACATAGCATGAAACAAATGAATCTCATTTAAATCACATGTTTAAAACATGATGAAGAAACGACGTTCATAAATACCCCTTGCTTGAAATTGCACTGAAATGTACTGAATAATTAGCAACATCATATCTAAAATATGAAGTCAATTAGATACCTATCATTCTTTGGATGCCTACTTTCTTGCCTTTAGGACATTTTCTCTTACCAGGATGGTGTGACAGCCTAGCTTGAGTTGTTGCATGATCCTGATAAGTGATAATGTGTTAGTCTTTTGTCAGGACATCAGACATTGATTGGATGATCCTACACATAGAAATTTTTCTTTACCCCTTCTTCAACAACTACTATCCAGGCCTCACTAAATTAGCTTGCAAACATAATTTAGTAACAATACCAATGCACTGACAACCAAGATCCATGTGTCAATGATGTGGAGAGACGATGACATACCAACAATTGCCACAAAGCATCATTCTGAAAAGTGTGAGTAATCCACTTGCCAAGAAGATACACTCAAGTAAATGATCAATAAGACTCAAACACCCTTATCCTTTGGCTAAATGCAATGAAGCCAAGATGTTTTTGGAAGACCACGATTTTGATCCCATTTGGCCCACAAAAAAATGTTGATTGATTAAGTTTCCTATAGCAAGCATGACAAGAAAACCAATAAGAAGAGATATAGACATGACTAGGGGTGAGAATATTGTTTAGAACTTGTAATTGACCAATAAGAGAGAAAATGATTAGACCACAACAAAAAATTTAACTATCAACTTCTAATAAAATCACTTGCACATATCATACAAAGTCACTCCCAACCTAAAAGGAATCCTTGGATAATGTGTAATTGACACCATGCTTAATGAATTTCCACTCAAGTGGAATTCATGGAAAAGGCAGATGAGATTGAATCATAAAACCTTTATTTTGGACATAGTAAGTTTAGACCTAGGGATGAAGCAATAAAGATTAAAGACATCAAGGGAAATGCCAATTGCATTAGCTGAATTGTGTATCAATGAGAGGATACCATCTACACAACGAGAGTTAAGAACATGCCTACTTCAAGAAGAGAAATACCCCAAAGAAGATTATTAACAAAAGCATGTTGAGAAAGATAACCAAAGGAATCTATTGTAAGCACATAAAGAAAGGGGGCAAGAGGATCCTTGTCGAATGGAGTGTGTTGTCACATAGAATTGCACCCTGCTTGGAGAGGGTCCAAGCATTCTAATGACATAATGGGAATGATCTCAAAGTCTGGGACCTTGTGAATTGAGATCAGACCTCCAGAGAAGGTTGGTTCCACATTCTAAGCCTAATGCTTAAAGGAAAAAATCTAAACCTAGTGCTAATGCTTGCAGGGGAAAAGGGTTAGAAGGAAATTGAAATGAAAGGGGTGATATATCCACCAGATTTAGTGAGCAATAGTGATTCTGGAAGAGAGACACAACAATGATCTCAATAATGAAGGGAGTTCACACAGACTTATAGGGGAGCCATTTTACTCACAGAATAGATTATAACTTCAAGTAAAACACAGAAATCGAGACATAAGAGAGGCAGGAAATCATGCATATATTGATCATGAAGGTCAAAAAACCATTACAATACAGAATATTTAGTAGCAGAAATAGACACAACATAGATAATCACATTCATTTGGTGGATAAAAGGAAGACAACATAGGCCAGATTTAGGCATAGTGAGTCACATTCCCATACCCTGCAATTACACTAAGAGGTCTGACTACAGAAAAAATGACAGCATGACAACCCAAAATTTTACTATCCTCGTTTAATGAGGTTACATTACATTTTATAGGTCAAGTTCTTGTGCAGAAGGCACTGAAGTCGCTCCACAGGATTCGAGGTCATCAATGCAGGAACAAGGGCGTAAAGATAGGGGCATGGTGAAAGGATTGGAACCATGTCGTTGGTAGGTCTGCAACCCGAGAAACGGTTACCCACACGCAAAAGAGGGCAAAAAATGAAGTGAGGAGCACAAAATTTGTTGCAGGCCACGAGGATATCTACCAGCAAGCCAGAGGAACCCATGTGCATTGAAGAATTTGACCATCCACCATGAATGCACCCACAAAGCTCACCAACCAGAATTACTGTGAAAATATCAGCCTCTGCACACACCAAATCAGTCGTTGAGATGTCTTATCAGCCAAGCCTGCAAAACCAGATCGTATTTTGAAAGTGAGAAAATTGCCCTCAAAAGCCTGCCAGATGAAAGAGGAGGTAAAAATAAGCACTTTTGCCTTTTGAAGCATGTTGAAATTCGCCATAATGAGGAAGATATCCATGGTCAAAGTTGCAGTCAACTGCACCCTGCACTTGTATATCGCTTTGTATATGCAATTGTATATACACTTTATACTGCTAGGTTCACTTTATGCATTTATGCAATCTCTTCCCTTTCGCCTTTTGCATATTCAAATCGCTTTGCATGTGTTTGAATCTCCCTTTGTATATGCTTTTGTATGTGCAATTGTATATACAATACAATGGCCAACATACAAAAGCGGGCCTTTACCTTTTGTATCACCTTTTGCATCTATGCCCTTGCCATGTGTCATTACTCCATTGGTCACTGAGCTGAACCTGAGACCCATCGCTGAACAATTGCATCTTTATCGGTCGTCGGAGAGACCTCAAACTGAGCCGCCGATAAGGCTTGTCTCACCGAAAGTCCTTTGTATGTGTCTTTGTACATGTGATTGTATATGAGATACAATCACATGTACATACAATGCGGAACTCAAAGGGTTATCAACCAGAATGGAACTTTAGAACAGGTCCGGCCTTGTATCTTTTCTTTTTTGCATATTGGCATATACATGCACTTCAACATACAACTGCGGACCCCACCACTGAGTTTGCCAAATTTAATTTCCCAGTCGGATCCGCATTGTATATCCCTATTGTATCTAACTTTTGTATATGCAATTATATATAGGATTGTATATGGGATGAGACAATCGCATATACATACAATAGGCAGACCCCAACTTGAAATCCGCCACATTTGATTCTTCATTTGCGTCCAGATTGTATGTATTCCCTTCTTTGCATGTGACCTTTTGTATATCGCATATACAATGCGAATATACAAACAAAACTGCATACAACCGCATATACATACAATCATTGCATCTAACCTTTGCATGTGACTTTGTATATGACCTTGTATCTGCCCTTTGTATCTGCAAATATACGATGCAAACATACATACAAAGATGCATACAACCTCATCTGCCTTTCTAAACCAAAATGCATACTCTTTCGAGTCCGGGATTGTATGTATATGTGATTGTATATAAGATTGTATGTGCAAAGATACAATCGCATATACATACAAAAAATGGGCACACCCTTTGTATCTCCCCCTTGTATATTGCCTTGTATATGCGCTTGTATATTGAATTGTATATACAAAGATAACCCGATTCACTTTTGTATCCCGCCTTGTATATTGCATTCGCATCTTCCTTTGTATATACAATTGTATATACGATTGTATATGTGATACAACAGAGATATACAATGATACATACAAAGGTACATACAAAAATGATTAAGTATAAAACTGAGAATTATCTGCAATGGAAGGCACTTGAAGACAAAGGGTTTCTAGGTTTTCTGCAAGGATTCTCCAGGCAAGATTTTGAATTTTTTTTTTGCAAGGCACAACATGGGGAAATGTAGGATTTAACCCTTTTCTCCTTCTATTCAGGCTTTCTTTGATAGGATTTCTTTAATAGAAGGAGGGAAACAGGGATATTTTGGGGCCAGGCAAAATATGACAACAGAGTGTTGAATTGGAAACTAAGGAGCACCATTAAGTCCAGTATAAACTACCATCCCATGACTTTCAACATCTCAAAGAACTCATGTAGCAAAGATACAAAATACCAAGGCCCTCAAATGAAGAGATCAAGGCCCTTACTGATGTAACTGTCATGCAAGTTCAATGTAAATACTAGCTTAGAGGCATATAGGTAAATACCAGGAATGACAGTCAGAATGTAGTAGCACCAAAAATGTCAACTACATCTACTGATAAAGGAAAACAAAATGCAAACATTGCTGCTAGAAGAGGTGACATTGTAGATAAGATTGTGAGCAAGACTACAAAAAGGTCGGCACAAAAGAAAAGATTATCTACACCTAATACCCCTATGTAGAAGGAATATGTTCCAAAGAACAAAAATGCAGGTATACTAGTAGACGAGGTAGAAAATCCAACAATGAAAACAGTGGGCCATAAGCTAAAACAAGCATAGAAAAGCTCTCAAGAGGGATAATCAACCCAGGCAATTGGGAATAACATGGATAGTCAGCTAATGCTCATGCAACAATTGTGCCTTTGTCCACCACTCTATCTAATTATGTGTATATTGACATGGCTCTCACTTTAAGCGAAATGAAAGTTCGAGTACTAGTATGGGAAATGCTTAGAATCCTTGAACATAAGCATTGGGCCCTATAGTATATCAATGCTCCAACCACATTTGAAGATCAAACAAATCCCGTAGTTGATTCTACAGAAGGTATAATTGTTGAAACAAACACTCAAGAGATACCTGAGATATACCTTGGTACAAGGTCTATAAATAATCAAATCATGGTTGATCCCTTTTATACTTCATGATTGATAAAGGGATGGTTAGTGTGTAACTGCATGCTGGACTTTGGTGTATCAAATAATGTGATGCCATTAGAAGTCATGAACTTTCTAGGCTTGAAGGTTTCCAGATCTTATGGCAAGTGTTATGCAATGGATTCCAAGGAAGCAAATGTTATTGGAGTCATCAATGGTGTAGAGGTGCAACTTGTTGCATATCCTAAAAAATGTTTTATGCTGAACATAATCATTGTTGATTGTCTAGCCAAGTGGGGTATGCTATTATCAAGAAAATGGGTAGCTTTAGTGTTTGGTCCATGCCTATGCAATTTATTGCAAGATCCAATGGGATTAACCCATTCCCCATTAGGGGCACCTGTTGATCTACCTAAATATGTCCACATTGCAGGTGTGTCCGCACCCCAAATGTGCCCCAACTATTAATTTAAATTGTTGTAATCAATGTCAAAGGTTTGAAATTAACATAGAGCTCAGTCTTCATTCCACAGGTCACTGACTCTTCATTAACGGAGGCCTTCCCAACTCTAGATATATGGCTCATCGACTCCAAATGGATGGGAGGCCCCTATCCCTATCTAGCTCACCACTCGATAGCTTGGTTCTCTATCAGAATGGAGGCATGATCCCCTGCCTATATATATATATATATATATATATATATATATATATATATATATATATATATATATATATGGCTAAGCTTATCGACTCACGCCAGCCCCATGCCACCATATCCTGTTAACGGAAAATAAGTCCAGCTATATAGAGAAAAGAAAATGTTATATATTGTAGAAGACCCAGAGAAAGTGAAAGATAAGGTGCACTATGCAGAGAGTGAGCCTGACAACATAGTTGGGAACTTTGATGACAATGTTAACAATTATGTTGACGTGACCTAATGCCCAAAGCCTTCTTGTCCTGGAAGCAATGACATATGGAAAATTTATTTTGATGGTTCCCATTTAAGGGAAGGGAATGGTGCAGGTATTATTTTGGTCTCTCCACATGACATATCCTATAAGTTCACCTTTAGGTTGACTTTTGAGTGCACCAATAACATAGAAAAATATGAGGCATTGTTACTTGGCCTGAATGTTGCATCTAGGTATGGAATTAAATGTTAAATGTCTAAGTGTGCATGGTGATTCTGAGTTAATAGTATCTTAGGTTAGAGGCTCATATACAACAAAAGAGAAAAGATTGAAAATGTATTGGAATGTTTTGTGGGCTACCATTGAGATGTTTGATGCTTTTGATATCAAGTGGTTGGATAGAAATGAAAATGTTGCAACTAATGCCCTTGCTATCATGGCCTCAAAATTCGATGCCTCTTTATCATCGTCTCATTGCACTTACAATGTGGAAGTTCTCACTAGGCCTATCATTCCTAATAAAATATATAGCTGGCAAGTACTTAATGATGACAAGAAGATCTATGACTTCTTGAATAGAATGAGTGAATTTGAGAATTGATAGATTGATTGGTAGCCAACGTTTAAGGTATAGGATGGAAAGGAGACCTTGTTTGGAAATGAAGTCATTCAACTCAATACCAATGTTATTCCAAGAGGTCTTGTAGCTCTTGAAAGACCGTTTGATAGAAATGATTGCCATAAGATAAGGAGCACATCAATTAGCCTAGATGACATTAAAGGAGTGAATCTAGGAACTGAAACAACTCCAAAGATGATATTTGTTGGAAAGAAGTTGAAGCCATAAGAAAATCAATTATTGATTAATCTATTGAGAAAATTTAAGAAGTGTTTTGCATGGTCATATGATGAGTTGAAAGCATATAGGGAAGGTTTTTTCCAATATACCATTCCTTTAGAACCTAGTACGAAACTATTTAGGCAAAAGCAAAGGCTTATTAATCCTATATTGGCTCCTCAGATGCAAAAGGAGTTAATGAATTTAAAAGAGGGTGGTATAATCAAAGTAGTCACACATTCAGAATGGGTGTTTAACCTTGTCCCAGTGAGAAAGAAGAATGGGGACATAAGACTTTTTGTAGATTTTTGAAATTTGAATATTAAGTCCCTCGAGGACAACTACCCATTGCCTAGTATGGACCATTTGTTGCAGAAAATGACAAGGTATGAATTAATGTCAATGATGGATGGCTTCTCAGGATATAATTAGGTAACGGTCAAAGAGTCTGAGCAACACAAGACAACCTTCACTACCCCTTGGGGAACATTTGTTTATGTAAGGATGCCTTTCAAACTCAAGAATACAGGAGCCACCTTTCAGAGAGCAATAGGTGTCACCTTTACATGATTGATAAATGAAATCATGGCTGTATATCAGGATGATTTGACAACCTACTCTAAAGATAGAAATGACCATTGTAAACACTTGGAGTTGATTTTCCAATAATTTTTAGAATATGGGATTTCCTTAAATCCTAAGAAGTGCACATTTGGTGTTGAATAAAGTAAGCTTCTTGGGCATATTGTGTCCAAGGAAGGTGTAAGGATTGACCTAGAGAGAGTCAAAGCAATAGAACTCATTCCTTAGCTCAAAATAGTTAAGGCAATGCAGTCCTTTTTTAGACAAATTAATTTTGTTAGGAGGTTTATTTCCTAACTTTGTTGAAAAGACAAAGGCTATTTCCAAGTTACTTAATAAGGGATAGTCAATAGGTTGGGATAACGAATCAAATGACTCCTTCATGGATATCAAGGATGCACTTGAGAAGGCACCAGTATTGGCTAGTCCTGATTATTCTAGGCCTTTTCAACTATTTTATTTTGCTTCCTTCTACACCATTGTTACAATGTTGCTTCAAAAGAATGATGATGGATATAAGCAACTTATCACCTTCTTTAGAAAATCATTGCAAAATGTTAAGTTGAACTACTCCATCATGGAAAAGCATGCATATGCTCTTGTCAAGGCTATAAGGAACCTTAGGAACTAAAATCACTGCATATGTGCCTCATATAGCTATGAGGAACATCTTTATTAAACAAGAAGCTTCTAGAAGGAGGTGTCGATGGGTCAACAAGATCCAAGAATATGATATGGAGGTGCAAACTACAAGACTAGTTATAGTTCAGGGTCTAGCCAAACTAATGGTAGATACAAGTTACTCGATGCAACTAAAGTACATCAAGTAAGTTTTGGTCTAACACTTCCTCCTTGCTCTTTGAGAGGTGATCTTTGGTATAACGATATTGTTCTCTATTTGGAAAACCTGAGTTGTTGTCCAAGATTAAATGATCACCAAAGGAGAACCTTGAAGTTGGCAGCCCAAGAATATGTGTTGATTAAGGGCCAACTTATGTGGAGAAACCTTGATGGATTTATTCTCAAATGTTTAGATCACGAGTAATCTATCAAGTTCATGAATGAATGTCATCAAGGACTTTGTGGGGGACATTTCATGTCGAAGACCACTACCCACAAAATGATTAGAGCAGGATATTGGTGGCCCACACTATTCAAAGATGTGGCCAAGTTTATTAGAAGGTGTGATCCCTACTAAAGGTTTGCTAGAAAGATGAAGTTTGCATATTGTTGTTCTCAAAATCAGTTATGCTCGTTTTTGTAGACAACCCCCCATGAAACTTGTCCGTTTCGTGAATCTACACTCTAAGCTTGCGGACCGAGACAAGATTCTCTTGATCTCGCGTGAAGACATTTGACATTTTAGACTGGTTTATGACATCCCTTTGAATAGGTTTCTCGATATGCGCGAGAACGTTCAAGTTGTAAAGTGGTCAAAATGTCGATATTAGTCATTTCTAAGAGTTTGTAAAATTGAAGTCTTGATATGCAAGAGCGGAAAAAATTGCCGCCCCTGCATATCTCTTTTTGACTTTTCTTAACACCTGTGAAGTCGGCGAATTTTGCCGCTCCTTCATATCCCATTAGACTTGTTTTTCAAAAAACATGTAGTAGCAGCGTTTTTTACCGCTTTTTCATATACTTTTCGTTGTTTCATGTAGAGGCGGCAAATTTCGCCGCCACTACATGCTTTCTTTTGGTTTAATGTGAGGTCGGTGATTTTTGCCGCCTTTACGTGTTTTTTCTTCCTTTATGCGCTGACGGCCGAAATCGTCGCCCGAACGAGATCTCCGGGATTTTAATGTCGAGTGCCATTAATGGCCACTCGTGCCAGGCATTTAAACTCTGATTTCAACCTTTTAAAAGTGCTATTACTCCCATTGTCGCTCATCATTCCTCATACTAAAGTCTTTTGGTCGATTCACCAACGTTCTCAACGCTCGCTTGATCGTATGCTCCCGATTGGCGACGGATCTTGCGTTGAAGACTGAACATAGGGTTTCCAGTTCTAAAACGGGTAAGTACTCTTTTTGTTTTCCATTTGCCGCTCGTGCACGGATTTCGGTGTGTGTCATTTAGGTTTTTTGTTTTTCGTTACGTTTCATTTTAGTTTTTTGTTTCGTTTTGTAGTTTTCATTTTTTGTTTTCGCCTAGGGCTGCCCTAGGTTTTACCCCGAAAACCCTAGGGATTCTATTGCCCTAGATTACCCAACCCTCGCTACGTGCCATTTTTGTAACATCGGCAGAAACCGCTGATCCCATTTGAAAACCTCGTGACCCTTGCCGAGTGTCTAGTCGGCGAGTTTCCCGACCCCTGCACTTAAAACCTGCAAATTTCATCAAATGCAACAGCGGCAAAATTCGCCGCTAGAACCTCTATCATTCCTTTCGATGCAAAGTCGGCGAAATATGCCGCTCAAACATGTATGGAATTCTCTTTATGAGACGTCGGTAAAATTTGCCGACCAAACACCGAAAAGCATCAAAACCTGAAATGCAGCGTCGGCAAATTTTGCCGCTTCGACATAAACCCTGCTTTTCCTTATTTCCTGCATCGACGGCAAATTTTGCTGCTCATACCAATTCAGCCTTCTTTCAACATGCAGTGGCAGCAAATTTCGCCGCTAATACAAATAATGCAAAACCCTCATATGCAAGGGCGGCAAATTTTGCCGCCCGTGTAAAAATGTCTCTAATTTTCCTAACACTGGAAAATTTCCAATTTTGATTTTCTGAGCCCGCTTCTCCTCTGATTTTTGGCCAGCTCACACTATAGCCCTTTTTCAAGCGCATTCCCATAGTCGTGATCGTCAACATGCAATTTTCCCTGATTGCCCATATTTTCCCTGATTGCATGATCATGATTTTTATTGCAGTTTCTCTTGCGGAGCTTCGTTCAATATCTGGCTTCTTCTCGGTGAAAGTTCATCCAAATGACTGACTTGTCCCCGAAGAAGGCAAAAGCAATGAAATACAAATATCAAGGTGTTTTCCCAATCACCTCAGTCCATTCTAATGTTGAGGACATTAGAGATACGGAGATTGGCCATGTTGATATGGCTGAGTTTGTAGAGAGAACCAAGTCAAGCAACCCCAGTGTTATGAATAGAAAGATAGTGGAAAGTAATATTCATCTGGTATCCTCCTTCCCAGTGGCGGCTCACAATACAGAATTTGTTCTTCAGTGTGCCCATTTCTATAACAAAGATATTAGAGCTGTGGTGGATGCCAGTGGTAATGTGATAATCAGGTTGGATCTTGAGTTCATTGACAAGGTGTTCATGTGTCCTCTTGCGACAGAGGTATTAAAGCTTGACTTTGTTGAAGCTCAAAAGGAATATGACAAGAATCCAGAAAAAGCAAAGAAAGTGATCAACAACAAATGGTTGAAGACTGCAAGGTCAAGTTTGTCAAGGTGGCCACGCAGTTTTCCTCGAAGTGATTTTGTGGAAGAAGTCGGTGACTTGATTACCCTCCTCAGCAGGATAAGAGGTTTGTCCTCCTCTTCACAATTTCATGAATGGATGTATCCTTTCATTAAGGTCATACTCCAAGGCAAGCAGGTTATTTTCTAGGGAGAACAAATTAGTAACGCTTTGCATGATCAGCTGACGAAGGTATCCACTACCTCCAAGTTCTTCATGACTTCCTATCTGGTATACATTGCAGCCTCCATGAGGATTTTTCCAGGATTATCATCAGAAGGGGATAGGAGGGTAGTCCCAGTATACCAGTATTATTCTCAGCTAACATTGAAAGGTTCCATTCACCATTTTAGGAGGGTGAATGATGCGTTCTTTGCTGTATTCTTGTGTCTTTTTGATCCCCAGCTGGAACAGAGAAGAATTTTAGATGAGGCATGGACAGTGGTTAATAACTTTGGTTGCATGTTTTTGCAATTTCCATCTTTCTCATACTTGAGGGTTGGCTTTTTCCAAGGCTACCCTTATATGCTTCCTAGGTTTCCTTCAGATAGACTAGTCTTGATGGAGTTGTGCAGGCAAATGATTGTCGTGCATAACAAACAGATGGAACTCAAGAAGCCTGGCTTCAGATTTCCAGTGGAAATCGGCAGATACTCAGTGTTGACTACCGCAAAGGCAGAACAGCTGACTGCAGTGGTAAGAAAGATCACTTTGAACTCAGAAGCAGTTACTCCAGAGGCTGTATCTGTAGAAGACCATGTCATTCTGAAAGCAGAAAAGACTCACCTCAGAGGAAAAGTACTTGAAGAGTACTTAGACAGGATGCGAGCGCAAGGAATCTCTTTGCTCACAGATGTATTTGAGAAAACGGATAAGATGAAGAAAGTAAGGGCAGAACTCAATGATCTCATTGACGCCATCTCTCAAGATATTGAGCGCACGGAGGATACTCATGATAAGTGGGTGGAAATGAGGAAGCTAAAAATAAGCACTTTAATATCCATTGGCGCCATTTCCAACAAGAATTCATACACAGAAACAAAGGAAGCTCTGATGTACAGGAGCAATATGCTAAGAAATTTGATCAAGGATCTTGAAGCTGCAAAGGAAACTAGTGAAGAAAATGATGTTAACATTTTGCATAAGCTGGAGGAGTTGCCTTGTAAGTTGGTATCACAAGATAACCAGTTTCTTTCTGCAGAAGAAATGGTTAAGGAATTTGAAGACATGTTTCAGAAGGAATTTGAAGACAAGGCATTTTCAATAACTTCTGTGGACAACATCTTAGACAACCAGTTAACCTTGGACAATCTGAAAACCAGGTTAACTAATCATGCCAAATCAATCACTTCAGTGAGGGATGCCGTAGTGAGGGCCAGGATGATCTTCAAGAACGCATTCAACCCAGATAGCATTGAAATGCAAGCGGCCTTCACTATGTATGATCACCACATGAGAAAAAGTGGAGATACAAATTGAAGCAGTTATTTTTTCCCTTAGTTTATTTTCTGATTTTCATATGTACTTTCAAAACAGTTTTGGACATTTTTACATGTACATTTTTGATATGCAATTACATGTAAAAAATAGGAAGTCCCAAGTCAATAAGGACTCCTATTTTTGAATAAGTCAAAGTAGTTGTAGATTTCCTAGATTTTCTCAAGGTCTTTCCCTATAAATAAAGGGGACCTCTTTTGTAAATATTATCTTTTGTCTATTGCAAGAAAACTCTGGCGAATTGAAAAGCAAATCAAGACTTTGTGCTTTTTGTGAAAATCGATATTCAAATATTTATCAATACAAGAAAGCAAGTTCAATTCCAATCTTTGTCTTGGGATTATTTGTGTTGTGATAGTTTTGTTCTTATGTCTTGCTATCATAATCTTATTTGATAATAATTGAAGTGTGGAGTTTGTTTCAAGTGATTGAAGAGCGCTCTTAATTTGATTCTGATAAACTTTGTGTTATCAAATCGGTTGTGGGTTAAATGTTCATGTTTGTGAGAATACAATAGTTTGGAGACTTTGTGCTGCAAGTTGTTATATTTGAATTACTTTTATCATCTTGAAGAGGAGTGAAGACTTTGGGCTGCATTCTACTTCAAATAGTTCTGGTTACAAGTAGTGAGTGAGGTAACAGAAAACTTTGTGTTTCTGTGATATTGTGATAATTTATAAGTCTTATATCAAGAGTTTGAAATACAAACATCTATTCTAAAAGAAGAGAATGAGATGAGATGGAACCACCACAAACATAGTTTTTAGTGTACATAAATTTCATAAGTTGTTTGATTTACAAAAGTTAAGTAATTAGAGGGAACCTCCCCTTGCTGAGAGGAGAGACTTTGTCTCATCATAGCTGTGGCTGATATACCCATTTTGCCGTTAGCGAGTTAACGACAAAATATTCACCCAACACAGATGCACACCCCCTCGCATCTATATTAACTGAGGCTCCATTTTAGTAATGGGGTCTTGATTTTATTGGAGAGATTTTGGAAAAATCTAGTGATGGATACAAAGGGATCCTTGTAGCTATCGATTACTTCACCAAATGGTTGGAGGCAATACCTACTAGAAATACAACATTTGAAGTAGTGATTGACTTCTAATGAGAAATATCATTACAAGGTTTGGTGTGCTTGCAAGGATTATTACTGATAATGCAATGTGTTTTAGATCCCATGATCTTCTTGTCACATGTTCTAAGTATGGGATAGTTTTAACATATTCTTCCCCCTATCATCCACAAGGGAATGGTCAGACTAAATCTATTAATAAGAGCATCATGAATATCATCAAGAAGACACTTGAATCAAACAAGAAGAGGTGGGATGATAATCTCAAGCTTGTTGTTTTAGCAGATAGGGTAACCTTCAAGAAGGTTATTGGTAGGAGCCCCTCTAAGCTGGTTTATGGTGTGAAAGCTAAAATGCCAATAAACCTTGAATTGTTTGTATATAAATTGATGTAATAGATTGAAGGAAATGAGAATGATGTCATTTCCCTAAGAGTGCATGAGTTGACTACACTTGATGAAGTTAGGAGGATTACACATGAGAAAAAACTTGTTACATCAACATAAGGTCAAACATCTGTTTGATAAGAGGGTAGTTTAGAGGAGATTTCAAGGGGGTGAATAGTTCTCATGTAAAATTCTAGGGCTGAATATAAGGACAAGCATGGAAAATTTGAAACCCTGTAATTTGGCCCTTATCAGATTGCAAACAAGTGCAGTCAAGACATTTTTATCTCAAGAGTTTAGTTGGAGAATTTATAGAGCTACCAGTTCATGGTTTTCCTAAGTACGAAGGTATTTTATCTTGTATATAATTTTTGTTGTTCATGTTTTTCCCTATAAATATGTTTATGTTTTGTTATTTATCGTCCCTCACTGTTTTGTTTTACCTTTTGGTTTACTCTCAGAGATGGCTAGATTCTTGTTGTGCCTGCAAGAGACAAATGTACCCAGCCAAAGCCAATGTTGGGACCTAATTTGAAAATTCTAGATTCATCTTAGTCCTTGCTTATTTTTCCTGAGTCTTGCCTCTTGTATCTCCCATCATATGTTTAAAACCTTCAAAAAACCTTCAAGTCCTTGAGAAACCTTGAAAATTATCTCTTTCAAAATCTCCAAGTGTAGAAGCCTTTTGACAAGTTAGTAGGTTCATGAGCCTACCAAAAGCCCAAAAAGCCTTTAGATAAAAAATGTTTGAGCTTTTTGATAGGTTCACAAACTCGCAAACCTACCGAAAAGGTTCTTGGTTTCTCAAAATGCCTGAATTGCCAAAGAGATAAAGACAAAAATACAATTTCAACTTTTTAGTAGGTTTGTGAACTCATGAACCTACCAAAAAAGTTCTTTGCTTCATGAAAGGCTTGAAGGCCCAAAAGAAGACATGAAGGAAAAAGGAAGAATAAAGGAGAAAGTTGGAAAGATAAAATCCTCTCAGTAGGTTCATAGGTTCACAAACCTACCGAAAGATCGAAATCCTTTGTAAGATGAAACATTTCATCAAGGTCGCAAGTTCACAAACTTTTTGAAACATCGAAAGAACAAAGGAGAAATCCAAAAGATGAGCTTTTTAGCAAGTTCATCAATTCACAAACTTGCCGAATCACCAAAACAAAAAAGACAAAGAATTTAATGAGTTTGTGGGTTTGTGAACTTTGTGAAAAGATGAAAGAGTTCACGAGTTCATAAAAGTTTCACAAAACCAAAAGAAAAGAGGATAAAAGGAAAGAGAGAGTATAGAGAAAAGACCAGACATTTTGGCAAGTTCATTGGTTCACAAACTTGCAGAAATATCAAAAAGCTTTAAAAAGAAATTTAAAAGGTTGGCATGGTAAAGAAAATAAAGATTTAAAATTTGAAAGCATGCCAAAATAAAAGGTAGCTTTAAGAGATGGCGCTAATCACCACATCGTGCCACTTTACGAGATGGTCACATCGTGCCACTTTAAGAGATGGCTAATTCATGCTACTTTAAGAGATGGCGCTAATTACCGACCCTTTGGTACTAATCCAAAGTTTAGCGCTAAACCAAGGCCACATGGCGCTAAATCACCATTTAACCTAATTTTTCCAAAATTCTCTACGCTAATCCAAAGCTTAGTGCTAAACCCCACCCTTATGGTGCTAATCGAGAGCTTAGCGCTAAAGCGCCAATGGATGGCGCTAAACTAGAAAACCCTTAATTTCAGGCGCTGAACCAAATCTTGGCGCTAAAACCTGCTTGGATGGCACTAAACCATCCAAAAACCCCATTTTGCCTAGGGCATTGATCTAGAGGATCATGCTAATCCACATCCTAATGGCACCATTCTACCTAACTACCCATTTCCCAAGCCCGTAAACTACTCGAAACCCAAAATCATGAAGTTAGGATTGATTGACATACTTGTGGGTCTGCCTCTATCACTCTGCCATAGTCACGCACCCTCTTGGATCGATGTTGAAATCGTGCCTGAATATCGGATGTGCCATGTCTCCTTCTCCTCTTCTCTCGTCTAATAAGCTTAGAGTGTGGAAATGTGGCACTTTGGACCCACACTTTCTATATATAGCTGCCATGTCATACCTCCATACACCTTTTTCTCTCCCAGGTCACAAAAGTGACCTTTTTCATTTGTTTTTCTTCCTATCCACCTAATTTTTCATCCTCAATCCGTTTTCACCACTATTTCCTCCTTTCGAGAGTTCACCCAATTTTTTTTTAATTTTTCACCTGACCTCTCAAGGGGACATCCCTCATCTGTTTCACTCCTTCCAGGCAGCTGGGGCAAAATTCTTTGACTTGATGCCATTTCCCTACTAGGTCATGACGCCACATCATAGAGGAGCAAATGTAGACACCTAAAAAAAATTTAATCCTTCAACCACCCTTAGACTATCATCTGCATCACTAATTTCCCATCCAATTAATTAATTAATTAATTAGCCTAACTTACCCTTGAATCATCCATCAATTTACCCAAAAACTGAATTAATTAAATTAATTTAGCATCATACCTTACTAACATCATCCCAATTAATTAAATAAATATGATAAATATTTATTTGATTAATTTGTCCACTTTCCTAAACATAATTAATTAGGTAAATCACATTTATCTAATTAATCTACCCTACTAATCAACTTACACCTAGCTTAGTTGATTAAATAGCCAATATTTAATTAGCTACCCTAACCTACCTACCCCCTAGACCTGGATTAATTAAATAAATCATTATTTAATTAATCCTAAACCCTATTTAATCCATTCACTAATTTTTTCCAGCAATATTAATTAAGTTAATCACCCTGATTAATTTGGTCATTAAAGCATCATTAATTCATTCTCCTACAACCCACAAATTAAAAATTCCAACATAATCCCATGGGTCACATGACCCTTCCACCTCACCTTTCTATTTCCATGCTAAACTCTTCTCCATGCCATGAGCTCACACATGTGAGCTCCAAAAATGCTTAAGTGTCACATGACCTTCACCATTCCACATATAATGGAATTTTTAATTCCATCTCATCCCAAGGAAATTAATATTTAATTTCCTCACAAGTCCTAATCACATTTAATGCAAAACCTTCCCCAAACTGAATTTTAAATTCATTTTTATTCCTAGCCCTCCATTTTTGTTGATGAAATCTTGGCCTTTGATCTCATCTTTCATCCTCCACCATTGATCTCAACTTTTAATCTCCACCCTTGGATCAATCTCCCCCCAAATTTGCCTATAAATACAAGCCTCCACAAGCCATTTTTACATCAAAATTTAGAGCAAGCTTATCATGCCAAAATCCTTCCAAATCCTTCATTCTTTTAGCTAAATTAGGCTAGATTTTGTGTTGAATTTGATGAGCATTTTACATTGAGAAGTCTAGTTGGGTAAAGCCAAGGAGAATTTGGTGCATCTCCTTCCACCTTATCAAGGAGTAAGGAGGCTTCAAGTTTGAGGTATAAATTTGTTGTTTTACTTCTATTTCACATGTTTTTATGCACTTGAGTTTCCCTCATCTTCACTATCATATAATCCTAAATGTTTTAAATGAATAATTCACACACAAACCCACATATATAATTATTCCAATGCAATAAATTGTTTTTGAATTAATTTAAAAAACCATGCTTTTAATCGTAAATGCACTGCCCTTGATATCAACATCTTCAGTTAAACATTGGTCTTCCTTTAAATTAAATTTCAATTAGTTATTTGTTTGCTCTAGTACATGTATTCTTTGTCACTAGTAATTTGTCTATCTTTTCTAAATTATTTTAAATAGCTAAAATGTATTCATCATGTAATTAACAAATGATTATGACAAATATTATTAAAAAAACTATGCTTTTATCCCCTGATATCTACATCTTTACTTAGAACTTGTTTTTTATTCAAACTAAATTTCAACTACCTATTTGTTTGCTACTACAATGTTATTCTTTGCCCAAAGAAAAAATTATCAATTCATTCTAGCAAAGTCCATCATGATTTCTTCCTACCTTTCTCTTTACATAATTGTTATAATATGATCCATGATAGCTTTTGACAAATTCAATAATCAGAACAATATCGGCAAGACCCAGAGGCTTGTGTCACTTGTTCCAGTATGTTTTAATGATTTTATTAAAATAAAAAAAAATGAAAAGATAATGATCAATAAGGTGGGCCCTGTGGTTTTAAAAGGGGAGGGATATTTATGTAAAACCACATGCCTTTTGCAATCTCATGGAATAATAAAATAAAGATTTATTATATAGAGCGATAAGATAAAAACTATAGCTTGTGGATGAGTAAATGACGCAAAAGCTTCATTTAATAAAAGAAACCCATAAAAGAAACAAGAATAGAAAGAAAGTGAAAGTAAAAGAGAACATGGAGTTGTGGCCACCATGCAAACAGAGAATGAGATTTTTCTCCATCCCCCCTTTCTTTCTAATTTTTCCCTCTTCTTCTCATTCTTATATATAAATATGTAATGTTTATTTTAACTAGGAGGATTCTTTTACTAGAAAAATTCATCCACTTTGGCACTTAGGATTTTCAATCAAACCCTTTGCATCATTACAATGATCAATAAACAACTATGTGTCTATGTGTTTGGCCTTTCACATTGTTTTGTTAATTTATTTTCATGAATGAAATAAAAATTTATTGTTTGACTATGCACCATTTAATTTTGTTAGTGGATTTATCTTTATCTTCTTATCTCACATATGCAACCTTAGTTAATAAATCTAGAATCAATTAACCTTTTGAAAATTAATGACCATGCGATCTTCGCCTTTCATTATTGCACATATGTTTGTTTTGTTTCATAACCACGGATCATGTGTAAATCAGTCATATGTGAATAGGAGGGTTTCAGTTGGTATATCACCTTTTAAATAGGTTTCACTTTAGTTTCGTTCTTGCTTTTTCTCACAAAAGTTTGAAGTCATTGAAGATCCTACGAAGAGTTAGCTTCTAAAATCCTAGAGGTTATCTCCCAAGATGCGTCCCACGTTTACAAAATTTCCCATGTTGATGCAGGTTTACATATGGGTGCAAACTTGAAGATCAACAGTTTTTGCATGCCCAGTGGACACAAGTTAGAGGCTTCAGTAAATGCTTCATTTAATTTTTGTTTTAAATTTTGTGATTTTGGTGGTAAATCACAAAATATCGGCTCAAAGAAGCATGCATCTTCCACTTGGTGACTCCATTTGTGACTTTATTGGCCAAAAGATCCCAAATGTTCATAATTGCAGACTATGGTAGCTCACAATATTTATGTACATCTAAATATTCTAGCAAGGAATCAATCATTTGTGGCATGGTATTCAAGTGGCCTATTGCAACAACAACAAAGGTGTCAGATTCCTGAATCAAGATTGAAGGCATTACGTCATTTTAAGGAGATGGATCTGTTAGCCCTATAGATCATATCTAAGATATTGTAAATTTGTGTGATATTCATAATGTTATTGCATAGAATGTGGGTCTCCAATTGCTCACTTTGTCTCTCAAGGGTAAAGTGTGTGAATGGTTCAAAATTTTATAGCCTAGTTTGATTGCGAGTTGGGATCAACTTAGTGAACTCCTCTTCAATCAATTCAAAAGGAAGGTAGACACTAACTCACTTGTTCAAAGTCTCATCACAATCAAGAGACATCCTACATAGTACATGCATGATTCCAATGCATGATTTGACAAGGCATGTAAAAGGCTTTTGGTTAATGTCAGACCACCTCCAAGTTTTGCATTCCTATATTTTTTGAGAGCTTTAGATTCTAAAATTGCCATCATGATACAAGTTCTAAGAGATGAAACTTTGTTGCAATCATATGATCTAGCTATTAGAGCTAAATTAAGCCTTATAAAATCTAGTAAATTGCCTCCTTTGTCAGTAAAATCATTGGTTTCTTAAGAGAACATCCCTTCCCAAGTTGTCTCATATGATCAAATGCAAATTTGTAACTCTCCATCCACCCTCTTGTTGATTTTATAAATCCTAAATAGGTTCCAGAAATGAAAAGTATTGTAGAACTCTTTTCCCGTGAACTTAATGAGATAAAAAGCCAATGCATATACCAAACCAATCCAAATCTCATGCCTCAGAGCTCTCAAGAACAAAAACATGCATGCAATCAGCCTATAGGAAAACCCCTTGCTCATTCACAGAAAAAGCTCAACCACTTTAAAATTTGTGCTTTAAATTATTCTCCTATGGTTTCTAAGTTAAATCTTTAGCCAATGGAAATATCATATCAAGTTTTCTCTCAGTTGGATATCAAAGGGGAATGTCCTCATAACTCAAGTTTTAAAGATAATAATAAAATGAAATAATATGCCATTGTTTATCTAGTGTTTTTAGGTAATCATGAGTATCATGCACATGTGGAAATTTTGGAATCTTGCATAACATTGAACCCTATGTATTTTGGTTCATTTGAAGGGTTTTCTCATGCTTGTTATGAGATGTATAAGGGTAAAATGTAGAGGTTGCATGGAAGAAATATTTAGTTGCAAATAAAGTTTATGCAATATCATTTAGAGGTATTTATCAAATGAAGAAGAGGTTGAGGAATATTTTGATGATGATGACTTCACAACTATTCTATAAGTTGAAAAGTGCTCAAATGATGATGAGAATTAGATATCTCATTTATTGGAACATGTTTTGGAGAAATTATCACAAAACCTACAAAGAGTAGTTGCATTGATTTGCTTGATGAACTCCCACATTTTGTAGAAAATAATGTGCATCTAGGCAGATAAAAGATTGAGCATAATGAAGAGAACACTGAGAAATTATTTTCATTTATTCAATAGGGATATCATCTTCTTGATGAGGGAGATTGCATCAGAGACCATGTTCATGGTTTTTTTTTAAATCTTATTTCAGATAGTCACAAAGGGAGTGCAAATAAGGTATGTGCAAATTTTGAAGAGAAAATAGATCTATTTGCCATCATTAAGGATGTATATTCTCTCCTTCTCAAGGAAGACCATCAAATGAACTCAAAGCATTCTTGTCATAGCATTTCAAAGGTCATTTCTAACAACAAAGAATTTCATTTGGGCAACAATCATACCCCATTCTTTGTTTAGCAAGGGATTCCAATTAGATTCAAGACTATCATGGGTAGAATTGTTGCCTTCAAGATAAATTTTGGCATTCTCTTGAATGACAAGCATGAAGAATGAGATGAAAATGAGGTGGCCAATGGTCTCAAGTTGTCAAGCATCTCTAGAAGCAAGCAAGAGCATATGCACCAATGCTTGGTGTCTCCCTCCCACCATTTACCGAATCAAGAGCAACATGCACATCAAAGAAAATGGTGTCATAAATTAAGAAATGAGATACTCACCAAGAGGCCAAGAGATACAAGCTATTTTTATATTTCTTTGTACAATTTATTTGGTCTCCTATCATTTTAAAATTGATTGCATGGAGCAAGATCAATAGGTGGGGAAATTATTTTGCAATCATAGTGAATGAACATGTCCTCATATTTTTAGATTGTATATGATAGTTTGATTTCAGTAATAAGTTGCATTTGCGATAGTTGTCTTCAATTTTAATTTGTTTTGAATAAGCATAGTGACAATTGTTATCAGAGTGCTTAACACAATGTTCAATGTTGTCAGTTATTGGTAGTTGTAGTGTGTTAGTGTTCCATCATTTGGTGTTGCATCATCAACTTTGCATCAGTTGGGTTTTAGAGCATAGGTGCTTATTGTAGTGTTTTTGGATATGGGATTGTATCATGGAGTTCTCATTGGTTAGCTTCATTATTATCCATGACATGATATTTATGATCAATCTACTCTCTAAAGATCTTCATGTTGGGGTATCTTTACTCTGATGTCAAATGAAGTAAAGATATTTCCTCAAGGCGAGCACACTTCTCCATAAGTCACTAGAACTATAGTGTTGTTCTCATGCACTTGAATTTTAAAAATTACACATATTGATTGAGGAAGTTGTAGAATGTGGCTTTTAAACTTTGGCCAATGCTAAATTCATAGTATGGTGAAAGGAATCTACTAAATTCATTGTATGTATTGTGATTTGAATGGTAATGTGTTCATCTAGTGTGCATCACCAAATCCAACACACCCAATGCTAGAGGTACGCAACAAATATGAACATTACGCAAGCATAAATACTGATATGTGAAGGTTTTCAAATGTAAATTTAAGAACAATTCTTCCAAAGTGGTACGCACCACTCCAAACTTCAAACTCTAGCCATGAAAATGAAGCACAATCATTTAGAATGATGCATAGAAGTTTGGAATAGATCACAACTATGATAAAAGGTACACACGTATTTGAAAGATCACCTAAAGCTCTCAAAACAAAGTACAACCATATGAAGATCATGGTGCAAGTAATGAAACTCCAACACTTACAAATGAGGTGTAACCATATGAAACCAAGTGTAACATCCAAAATCAATGCATAGCCACCTCTAAAGTTTAGTGCAACATTATAAAATTAAGCGCAATTATCATATTTTAAGCACAATGCTCCATAATGGAGCATAGTATTTCCAAACTTGTGCTCCAACACCATGAAACCAAGTGTAAACATGGATAAATGAAATGCCTAGCATCCTCGAACAACAATCATTTGATCAAGGGAAGGATCGAATGAACAACACATTGTAGAGGAGTTTGTAAAAGAGGTTACTAGAGGTAGTTGTGCCATTGGCTAATGGGTGAGTTGATGTGGAGAGTGGGACCCCATGTAGCAAAACAATATCCTTAAAAACCATTCATCTCCCTTGTATTCAAGGGTTGGTGATCTTCCATGTTGCTAGAAGTACTTCAATTCAATTATTGCACTATTGGCTTCCTCAATCCAACTCAACATAAATACAACCAATGACACATCATTTTGATGCTATCAAATGTACAAGTACATTTCATAAGTGCAGCATTGGTCAATTTCAAATGATGTGGCAGTGTGGGGCATAGGGTGAAATGATTTTGGTATATAAAAAGATGAAAAGGTAGGTAATCAAGGACTTGGGGCCTAAGGTTTTTAAAAAAGGGAATATATTTATTTAAAATCATATGCCTTTTACAAGCTCACAAAATAACAAGTGTCACGTAGTTGCCAGTACTTGTCTTGTAGTGTTGTTATTATAATATTTGTTTAGTTGTAATTTTTTTTGTTGATTAGCTATTGGTTGTATATGGTATTTGTTTAGTTGTAATTTTTTTGTTGATTAGGTATTGGTTGTATAGACAAATTGCATTCCAAAAATTAAAAAAATAATTTTTGAAGAGTGTTGAAATGTCTTGGGTAAATAAAATTGAAATCTCAAAAATAATCTAATTTGGTAAAAATAAAATAGGACTAAAATATTTCCTTAACTATAAAACTAAACTTGACAAAGTCTATTAAATAACACAAATATTTCCATAAAATGTAATAATACTAATACTTTTATAATTTAAAATGCATTAAAATATTGTAAGTTTGAAGAATAAAATAAAAAATGTAATAATATGGTAAAATATTTTTCGTGATACTGTAGATTTTTAACTTTTGACTAAATAAAATTAAAATCCTAGATTTTCAACTCTTGAATAAATAAAATTGAAATCCCAAAAATAATCTAATTTCATAAAATAAAATGTGTAGATATTAAAATGTAATAATATTGAATACTATTACAATTTAAAATGCATTAAAATATTGTAAGTTTGAAGAATAATAACACAATATTATAACAATAACATATTCATATTTAGATCACTACAGTATTTTATCTTAGTCACTTAATTTTTTGTTTAAGTAATAATAGTAAGTACTTTAGAGAACATAATTTTAATTAGTCTAATATTGTGGTTTAGTAATAATTTAATTTGATAAAAATAAAATAGCACTAAAATATTTACTTAGCTATAAAACTAAACTTTACAAAGCCTATTAAATAACACAAATATTTCCTTAACTATAAAACTAAACTTTACATGCTTGCATATTTGTATTATGTGGAGAGCCTTGGCCCTACTTGAGTGTATAGAGATTTGAAATGTCTGATTAAGATATTAAAATGTAATGCTTGCATATTTGTATTATGTGGAGAGCCTTGGCCCTACTTGAGTGTATAGAGATTTGAAATGTCTGATTAAGATATTAAAATGTAATAATATTAATACTATGATAATTTAAAATGCATTAAAATATTGTATGTTTGAAGAATAAAATAAAAAATTAATAACATGACAAAATATTTTTTATGATACTATAGATTTTTAACTTTTTAGTAAATAAAATTGAAATACTAGATTTTTAACTCTTGAGTAATTAAAATTGAAATCCCAAAAATAATCTAATTTCATAAAATAAAATGTGTAGAACCCTATATTTTTAATAGTATTATTAATATTATAACTTTGTCACTCAGAGAAAAAGTTATAATAAAAAATTAAAATCATAAAAATTGATGATTCTTTCCTCTCATAATTATCACCATCTATTTAGGCATGACTTAACTAGTGGGAGACAAAATTTGTGTCCATAATTTGTTTATTTACCACATCCTCCCCTCATAATTTGTTTACTTCCCACATCCTCTCCTCAAACCAAAATTATCTCCGCATTTATAGCTTTTTGTTGCACTCTCCAACAATCCCCAGAGAAGAGGTCATTTTTTTTTCAGCGAATGACAATACAAATAAATTATTTTTCAATAAATTTTTGTTAGGAAAAGTACAAATTTAAATCAAATTTGCCCCACAAGAAAAACAGGTCATTTTTTTTTAATGGCAATATAGATAAACCATTTTTCAATAATTTTTTGTTAAAAATTTATCATGTTGACATAGGAAAAGTACAAATTTAAATCAAATTTATAATTTTGTCTTTTGATTGGTTTACAATCAATAGATTAATAACTAGATAAGTGTGAACTCATTGCCGAAGGTAGGTACTAATAAAAATTCTCTAAACAACAAGAAAACAATTAAATACAAGCAACGTGACAAAATAGTCTTTAAACTCTTGTCACAATTGTTTTATAAAAAAATTATTAGGGTGTATATTTATTATAATAGGAAATTGTTTCCTATGTATTAAATATTCAATGTTCATATTTTCACTTAAAAATTAAATATGAATTTTTAAAATTAAATATTAAATATTTAAATAATATAATAATAATGATTATAATGATTAAAGAATTAATTAATATAATAATACTAATACTTTTATAATTCAAAATGCATTAAAATATTGTAAATTTTAACTTTTGAGTAAATAAAATTGAAATCCCTAAAATAATCTAATTACATAAAATAAAATGTGTAGAACCCTAAAAAGTAAATTAAAATTAAATTATTTTTAGCTAATGAAACAAAAAATTAAATTCATAAAAAGTAATGATTCTTCCCTCTCATAATTATGGCCATCCATTTAGGCATTACTTAACTAGTGGGAGACAAAATTTGTGTTCATAATTTGTTTACTTGCCACATCCTCCCCTCAAACCAAAATTCTCTCCACATTTATAGTTTTTTGTTGCACTCTCAGGCAATTCGCAGAGAAGAGGTCATTTTTTTTAGCCGATAAATCATTTTTCAATAATTTTTTGTTAAAAATTTATCATGTTGACATAGGAAAAGTATAAATTTAAATCAAATTTCATGTTGACATAGGAAAAGTACAAATTTAAATCAAATTTGCTCGACAAGAAAAATAATCCTATCTTTGATTGGTTTACAATCAATAGATTAATAACTAGATAAGTGCGAACTCATTGCAATAGTACCAACCAAAGGCAGGTACTAATAAAGTGAGAAGATAAAAGTTATTGTTGGTGGATGAGTAAATGAAATGAAAACTTCATTTAACAAGTGGTGCCTTGTAGTGATGTTATATTATAGAATTTGTTTAGTTGTAATTTTTTTATTGATTAGCTATTGGTTGTATATAGTATTTGTTTAGTTGTAATTTTTTTTGTTAGATTAGGTATTGGTTGTATAGACAAATTGCATTCCAATAATTGAAAAATTAATTTTTGAAGAGTGTTGAAATGTCTTGGGTAAATAAAATTGAAATCTCAAAAATAATCTAATTTAGTAAAAATAAAATAGGACTAAAATATTTCCTTAACTATAAAACTAAACTTTACAAAACCTATTAAATAACACAAATATTTCCTTAAAATGTAATAATACTAATATTTTTATAATTTAAAATGCATTAAAATATTGTAAGTTTGAAGAATAAAATAAAATGTAATAACATGGCCTTTTGACTAAATAAAATTGAAATCCTAGATTTTTAACTCTTAAATTGAATACTATTACAATTTAAAATGCATTAAAATATTGTAAGTTTGAAGAATAATTACACAATATAATAACAATAACATATTCATATTTAAGTATTTTATTTTATTCACTTAATTTTTTGTTTAAGTAATAATAGTAAGTACTTTTAGAGAACATGATTTTAATTATTTTAATTAATCTAATATTGTGGTTTAGTAATAATTTTTTCTAAAATAAAGAATTGTTTATTATTTCAAATTTGTAACTATTATATTTCCAATTCTATTAAATTTATAAGGAAAAATTTATGTGAACTATTTTGAAATGTCTTGGGTAAATAAAATTGAAATTTCAAAAATAATTTAATTTGGTAAAAATAAAATAGCTCACTAAAATGTTTACTTAGCTATAAAACTAAATTTTACAAAGCCTATTAAATAACACAAATATTTTCTTAACTATAAAACTAAACTTTACAAAGCCTGCATATTTGTTTTATGTGGAGAGCCTTGACCCTAGTTGAGTGTAGATTTGAAATGTCTACTTAAGATATTAAAATGTAATAATATTAATACTATGATAATTTAAAATGCATCATGTTTGAAGAATAAAATAAAAAATTAATAACATGGCGAAATATTTTTCACATCCTCCCCTCAAACCAAAATTCTCTCTGCATTTATAGCTTTTTGTTGCACTCTCCAACAATCTGCACAGAAGAGGTCATTTTTTTCAGCTAATGATAATACAGATAAATTATTTTTTCAATAATTTTTGTTAAAAATTTATCATATTAACATAGGAAAAGTACAAATTTAAATCAAATTTATGGGACAAGAAAAATAATCTTGTCTTTTGATTGGTTTACAATCAATAGATTAATAACTAAATAAGTGTCAACTCATTGCAATAGTACTGGTACTAATAAAAGAAGCCGTAAAAGAAACAAACATAGAAAGAAAGTGGAATTTTGAAAGTGAACAATTGTGTTGATCAATAAACAATTACATGTCTGTGCATTTAGCCTTTCACATTATTTTGTTAATTTATTTTCATGAATGAAATGATCTTTTCCTTCTTATCTCACATATGCAACCTTAATTTGTAAATCTGGAATCAATTAACCTTTCATAAATTAATAATTGTGTGATCTTCCCCTTTCATTATTGTACTTATGTTTGTTTTATTTCATAATTGGGGACCCTGTGCCAATCATTCAAATGTGAATACAAGGGTTTTATTTGGTGTACCACCTTTTAGATAGGTTTTATTTTAGTTTCTTTCTTTTTTCTCACAAAAGTTTGAAGTGAATTCACTGAAGATCCTATGAAGAGTCAACTTCTAAAATTCTAGAGGTTATCTTGCAAGACTTGTCCCATTTTTGCAAGATTTCCCATCTTGATGCAATTTTACATACGAATGCAAACTTAAACGTCAACAATCACTACAAGTGTTTTAGTTTTTTATGCTAGCATTTTGGACATTGGTTTTTATGAGGCTTTAGATTTATTTACTACCAAATGTTATAAGTAACTCTAAATATTTATTAGTATCTTCCCTTTAACTCTAATCACCCACTTCCTCAAAAAAGTGGTTTTATTCTTAGTTAGTTAAGGAGTTGCTTGGTTTGAGAAAGTTGCAAAAAAGATCTATACAAGATCATGCATATTTTTTCCACCACCTTTGATCTTGAGGGTACCCATTCCATTTTCTCCTTCCATCTTCATGAAGGTTAATTTCAAGGATAGGTCCACCTTGATCCATAAAGTTTTTTCCAAGACCACAAAGATTATTCCTCCTAAGGCCTTGGAAAATAGTGAGTTCTCAAAGCTCTTAGAATTTGTCATCACATTCTTAGACCTCTCTTGGATAAATTATCATAGTCATAAATTAAAGCATACTGGTTCTCTCTAGAGTTGTGTGTTGGAGAAAGTTATGCTCCTGCCAAAGCTTCCTAGGAAAGAACAAGTTATGATCTATTTTGTATAAGCTCTCCTAGATCCACTCTAAAGTTCTAGTGAGGTGTCTTATGTTATATTTTACCACCTAGATGAACCTTTGTGGGGTACCCTTCTCTTTTTAAGGTATTTTCTTTATTTTTGTCCTTATATCACTTTTTTAAATATTTCTAATTTTGGAACCCATCACTTTGATTTGTGACCTTTCATAAGGACTTAAAGTGAAACCTATATATAAGGATTTCACTCTCTCATTTGTAATTATTCACCCACTCTGCTAATGAGAACCTAAAGTCTAAAATGTGTTTAGAGCTGAGCGGGTGCAAAGAGTTGGGGGGAAAAAAGTGACCAATTTGTTTTAAAAAAATTTAGATATAATGCGAGTGTGTTATGGCTTGGTGTTGTCAAGTCTACACCAAGCCATAACGCACTCGCATTATGGTCTGATATAAAAAAAGAAAAGCAATGTTTCATTTCATTATTTGACAGCATTTTACAAGAAATCCACGGCTTGAAGAGAGAATAGAGCGCGCTCGCGTTATCCAACATCCAATTGTCAGCTATTTCTCACCGATTCATCATCAAAATGCTGCCACAACGTCAGAAAAATTGAAGAAGTAAGTTTTATTTGCTTTCTTGTGTGAATTTGTTGCTAAATAGGTAGGTTAAAATAGTTTTTGATGTAAATTTCTTAAATTTACAGGAGTTGATAATGCACCTCCTTCTCCTCCTAAAAATCCACAAATTCCTCCATCACCTGAACAACAAATACCTGCTAAAGAAGAACCCCAACCACAAACACCTCCATTTATTCCTCAATATGCCCCTAGAACACAAGAAAATATAATGGGGCAAATTGAAAACAATAAGAAACAAATTGAGGACATAATTACAAGGTTGAAAGAACTGCAACTTCAACTATGCATAGATCCACGCTTGCTCAATCCCTTGAATCTATGTTATCAAATGTAGATTTAATTAGCAAGAAAATCACTAGTTGGATAGAAAAGAGGAGAGAATTTAGAGAGTATTATGCAGATAAGTTGTCATATGAACAAGTTAAAAATGAACAAATTACAAAATTGGACTTGTGTTCTATTTTCACAAACCCATGAACAAATCAACCTCTACCCCTTACATGCAAGAGGTTCCCTATCCATTGGTGCAACAACCAAGCGATAAGGGAAAATTTTGCGTAGAGGTGGTGGATGGTTTTTGACCATCCTCCATGCAACAATAATGAGGTCCCACAATATTTTTTGAGGAAACTCTACTGCGAGTTTGTCAAAAATAAAGTGCCAAATTATTTTGATATGCGGCAGTTCTAGGGTAGAGGTGGGGGTCAGCACAAGATAGACCAGGGGCACGTGTTGACCCACAATGGCCAACAAGACGAGCACTCACCACACCAGCCCATGAGCATGTTTCTATCCCTTCCATTGTGAAGGAGAGTGTTGAGGTCGAGACACTTCAGTCCATTAGTGCCTTGACCCAGAGCATCATACAACATGCTAGTCCTGCAGCACAGTGTGGGCCGAGGGAGAGTTCGAGTAGGGTTCCACCCCATACTTGTCGGGCTTGCGGGTCAGCATGTGGTTATGACCCCACGGATAGTCATGATGCAGGTGCACAGGCTACATCTGCAGCTGAGTAGATGGTGATGACAAATGCCCTCTTGAGTGAGACTTTCAAGCTTGATACTCAGGTAAATCTTATCAAGTTCATTGAATTTAATTTATTAAATTTTATTTTTGAAATGCAAGATTAACTAATTTAGTTTGACGATTTTAATGTTTTTTTTAATCGGTAAAAGGCCGAAGCCATAAATATATAAAATCAATTAAAAAATACAGCTCTGTTCAGTGCGGGCACCGGTAGGAAAGAATAGAGCGAAGAAAACCTCCAGTCTAGCTCGGGACTTTAGCAGTCCAATATAGTACAAACTATTTATTTATGCTAGGGTGGGCCTGACAAGGAAACATATTTTCTTATACAATTGCTGAGAAACAAATACAGATAGTGCCCTTATACATGATCTTTCTTTTGAATACTTCTTACTGTATGTCTTTAGGATCTTTGACTCATGGGAAGACCTCCAAGGCTTATAAAAAGGCATCTTCTCTCTTGCTCCTACCAGCATGCCTATCTAACCTGTAACCACATGAAAGCTACCACTTCTTTTCGAATGTTAGCTATCCAAAATCATAACACCTAATCTCCTGCAAACATCTGTTAGTTCTATAATAATCTTTGCCTGAAAAGGAAGAGAAAATACTTGATTGTTGCCAAGCTTATCCAAATTAATCAAACCTACTTGTTTCAGTGTTAACTAAAATCTAGATTATGTGGGGCATCCCCTTCTGGTTGGCTGATTCATTGCTTAAGCCGGTACCTGGATATATAAACTGTATTGTATATCTACCAAAGTAACCAATGTAGCACCGGGGACTATCAATCATCGGCAGGAGTATTATCGTCAGAGAGAAAAAACACAGGGTTTCCAATACCCTAGAGTCTCCCCAAATGATGATGTGTGCTTTAGCAAAGCTTTCACCGATAAAAATGCATGTCGCGGAATCAAATGATTATGAAAAAGGTTTAATTGTTGTATATTTTGAGCGTTGTATGTGAGGTTATACAATTCAATCATACAAAGCATCTATGAATACCTTTCTGAAAGTAAAATAAACAAGGTCCTGTTTGCGTTGTACCTCATCGGGACCAAGGGTGTCGGCGTGAGAAAGTTGGAAGCTTCCGAACTGAGAGGTCAGGCCGACAGTATCGGCATGCAAGGGAATCAACGATTCGGTCAAACCCAACGAATGCATGTTGCGAATGTACACCGTAAATGTACATCAGGTTACATACAAAGGAATTCAATAGTCAAATGTACATTTTGCGAAGCTAATGTATCTTCCGATTGTATGTTGCAACATACATTGTGTTAAGTCATTGGTAGAATGCATGTAGTGAATGTATATTGTGAATGCTTCTTGTGAATGTATATTGAAATTTACATTGTGCATGTACATGCAAAGCGTGACCGGTAGCAGCGGTAAGGGGAACCGGGAGCAGCAAGTCAAGTCTTGCATATCGAAGGGTAGATCAATGGCATATCGGCTGGAGGTTTCAAGGGTCTGCCAATGGCAATATACCGATAGTCATGTGGAGTAAAGGGACAACTTCGCATATACATTACTTAACTTTCTATTGCCGGTTCTCCTCACCGCTATTACCAGTCACTCGTATCATTCGACATGTACATTCACTCATACAATCTTTGACATTCAAATGTAGGATACTCACGAAATGATACTCGCATATAATTGTGATATACACAGAAAATATTCTTCAACATACAATAGCGATATACATAGGAATTGTATACCCGAAATACTTTAGCGATATACACAGGAATTGTATACCCGATATACTTAAGCGATATACACACGAGATGTATCTTCTCATACATTTGTGATATACACACACATTGTTCTTCAACATACAATTGCAGTGTAAACATAAAATGTATGTTCAGTGACACACTGCGAATCTTAAGCCGATATTCTCCTCTGCAACCTGTTGTAACCGAATGTGTGTACAAGCTGAAATGCAAGCTGGTATACAAGATGTTCTATATATTGTTTTTAAACATACATTGCATATTGGGCTTGTATAAATAGCCATGTACATCTATGATATACAAACCGATATACAAGAAACTTTGTATATTGACATGTGTAGCATAACGATGAGTATACAGGCCAATAAACAACTTTGTGTA
Source organism: Cunninghamia lanceolata (assembly GCA_027924645.1). Classification (NCBI taxonomy): domain Eukaryota; kingdom Viridiplantae; phylum Streptophyta; class Pinopsida; order Cupressales; family Cupressaceae; genus Cunninghamia; species Cunninghamia lanceolata. Next base: position 4,190,696 of record BSBN01000328.1, on the reverse strand, counting down.
TAGATAAGTGTGACAAGACAATGTATATACAATTGCGATATACACAGGAAATGGTCTTCAACATACATTAGTGATATACATAGGAATTGTATACCCGATATACTTAAGCGATATACACAGGAATTGTATACCCGATATACTTTAGCGATATACACATGAGATGATTCTTCTCATACAATTGCGATATACACACACACACTGATCTTCGACATACAATTGCAATATACACATAAAATGTATTTTAGTGACACACCGCGAATTTTAAATTGATATTCTCGTTTGCAACCTTTTGTAACCGAATGTGTATACATGCCGAAAAGCAAGCCGATATACAAGATGTTCTGTATATTTTTTGTAAACATACATTGCATATCGGGCTTGTATAAATAGCCATGTACATCTATGATATACAAGCCGAAGTACCAAAAACTTTGTAGATTGACATGTGTAGCATTACGATGTGTATACAAGCCAATAAACAACTTTGTGTATAGATAAGTGTGACAAGATAATGTATATACAAGCCGATATGCAAGCCGATATATGAGATGTTCTGTATATTATTTTTAAACTTACAACACATATCAGACTTGTATAAATAGCAATGTATATCTATGATATACAAGCCAATATACAAGAGAAACAATGTGTATACAAGCTGATATGCAAGCCGATATACAAGATGTTCTGTTTATTGTTTTTAAATATACAATGCATATCGGGCTTGTATAAATAGAAATGTATATCTATGATATACAAGCCGATATGCAGGAAACTTTGTATATTGACATGAAAACAATGTGTATACATGCCACTATACCTACCACTTTTGTATATTGATATGTGTAACAAAACAATGTATAAACAAGCCAATATGCAAGCCAGTATGCAAGATGTTTTGTTTATTGTTTTTAAACTTACTATGCATATCGGGCTTGTATAAATAGTATTGTATATTTGTGATATACAAGCCAATATACAAGAAGCTTTGTATATTGCCATGTGTAGCAAAACACACCATGCATATCGGGCTTGTATAAATAGCAATGTATATCTACGGTATACCAGTCGGATTACAAGAAACTTTGTATATTGACATGTGTAGCAAAGCAATGTGTATACAAGCCAATATACAAGCCGCTATACAAGATGTTCTGTATTCTAAACATACAAAGCATATCGGGCTTGTATAAATGGCAATGTATATCTATGATATACAAGCCGATATACAAGAAACTTTGTATATTGACATATGTCTCAAAATAATGTGTATACAAACCAATATACCAAAACACTTTGTATATTGACATGTGTGACAAGACATTGTATATACAAGCTGATATGCAAGTTGATATACAAGTTGTTCTATATATAGTTTTTAAACTTACAACTCCTGTGTAACAAAGCAATGTATATACAAGCTGATCTGCAAGTCGAAATACATGGAGCTCTGAATATTGTTTTTGGTTCATGCATTGTATATACCTTTCAATAAACAAACAATGCATATCGGGCTTGTATACCAGAAACTTTGTATATTGATGGGTGTAGCAGGATACACGCCAATATACAAGATGCTATAAGCAAATTTCAATGTACAAGCCAATATACAATATGCTTTGTATATTTCAATGTACAAGCCGAAGAACAAATATAAGAGAGGGTTTGTGTAAAGTTCTAAGTGTTCATCTCTTTGAGGTGATCTATACCTTATAAAAGAGTCTAATTACAACTCCACCGATCTTACCATTTCCCAAGTTGTCCTAAGACTCGGACTCTACAAGGACTCAGAATTAGTTCGAATAGGTGTTAAAACTAGTGGAGATCGTTAATAGTTCCAAAAAGGTATATGCATCTGATGAGACTTTAAGCAGTACTAGATAGAAAAGTGAGCATCCCTTCTGTAGATTTTCAAAAGCAGTTTCAAAAGTCTTTAGGGCTGGCCTATAGTAGAGAGGTATATGCCGTAAGCCCCTTTATTAGCCAAGGAGTCAGCTTTACTGTTACCTTCCCTGTAAATATGGTTAAATGTACACCTTCTAAAAGAAGCAGTGAGGTCTAGGGCAATAGTCAGAAGGGAATTTAGTCTCCAATGAGGCATGCTCCCTTTACGTAAGGCGTTAATGATAATTGTTGAATCTCCTTCAACCTCAACTTTTTCAATTTTCAGATCTTTGCAGATTTTCAGACCTTCAATCAGAGCAGTTAGTTCTGCTAAATTGTTTGTTGCTTCTCCTAGAGGTTTGGCTAAGGATGCAGTTACTCTCTCTTCAGAGTCATGAATTATACAGCATATACCTGCTACTCCCGGGTTGCCCCTTGAAGCCCCATCAAAATTAAGGTTGAACCAACCTTCTTTAGGAGGTTGCCACTTACAGTCTTGTCTCTTGTTGGTGGTGTTACTGCTGCCTGGTCCCACAAAGGAGGGTAATCTTAAACCTATCCATAACTTGCGCATCTTTTCATCCCAATGAGACATTGAGGAATCTTTTTTAGGGTTACTACTCACCCTGCTATTGACAATTTCTATGATGACAACTTCAATTTTACTAATAAGCTGTTCAGAAGACATTTTTCTATCTTTGAATATCCTTCTATTCCTTTCTTTCCAAATTTCCCATATCATAATCGACGGGGAAATTGTCCATAACATATGGTAAATGCTTTGTTTGTGCATATCAAGCCAACATTGGAATAGGTTTAATATGTTATTGAGAAGGGCTGTAATCCATCCCAACTTATTGCTTAGCCAGTTCCAGTATTTATTAGAAAAATGACAATCTAGGAGAATATGATCTGCTATTTCTTGCTCATTTTCACATAGGGGGCATCTGCTTGGCCCTTCAAAACCCATCTTCATGAACCTATCTGCTGTTAAAATTTTCTTCTGTAAGGCCAACCATGAAAACATCCCAGCTTTTGGAAGATAGTTCTTATCCCAACAAAGTCTCATTGGGATCTCTGATTTTGGTCTGAGCTGTTGTTTGATTAAGAGTTTATAACCATCCTTAGTTTTATAGTTTCCTGATTTGGCCCCATCCCAAACCAATCTATCTGAGCCTCCTTTGAGGGATACCTTCCTGTTTTTAAGGATGTCTATCAATCTCTTTTTTTCATCAGACTATCCCCATTATTGGGGAAATCTATGTAATCTTTTACTTGCTTTCCCCATTGGGCTTCTAGGATTCTTTTAGCATTCTCTAAGTTACCCAAACTACTTATTATCTCAAACCCTCCCCAAGAGTCATCCCAAAAAAGTGCTTGATTTCCATCACCTAGATTCCAGGTCAGTTTGTCCATAATGAGTTTTTTGCATTCCATCATGAAATTCCAAAGGCAAGAGCCTTTAGGGGGATTGGCCATTCTAAATAGGAAGGCTGGTTCCTCACCTCTAAGGTATTTGTATCTAAGGATTTTGACCCACTTTAAATTAGGGTGATGATACATTTTCCAAACAAGTTTAGCACCTAATGCCTTGTTCTGCTCCTTGAGATTTTTCAAACCCAAGCCACCCTCCTCTTTTGGTCTACAGACTTTATCCCACGCAACAAGTGCCATTTTCTTCTTATCCTCCGAGCCCTGCCATAGGAAAGTTTTTAAAGTTTTGTTGATTTCTTCACATTTTTCCACTGGCAGATTCATACAGGATAATTGATATACTGGGATACCTAAGAGAACCGAATTTAGCATTGTAACTTTGCTTGCTGATGATAGCCACTTGCCTTTCCAAGATTCTGCTTTTTTATTGATCTTGGAAGTGATATGGTCCTAAAGAGCAGTAGTTTTGTTGCTTACACCCATAGGTATACCTAAATATTTACAAGGCATTTCCCCTCTTTTGAAAGATAAAATTCTACAGATTTCCTTTTCAATTTCCAGCTTTGTATTGAAGAAATAAATTGCTGATTTATCAACATTCACCTCTTGTCCAGAGGCCCTACAGTAAGAGTCCAAAATTTCTTTGAACGCCTTAGCTTCTTCGATGCTTCCCATACCAAAGAGCATAGTATCATCTACAAAATGTTGATGGGTTGTAGGATCTACACCCGAGGTGATTTTGATTCCCTGAACCTTCCCTTCTACCCTTGCCTTGGTGATCATTCTCCCTAGAACTTCTGCCATTATAATAAAGAGAAAAGGGGAGATAGGGTTCCCTTGTCGCAATCCTCTTGATATACTAAAAAAACCTTCAGGTGTTCTGTTGACTAAAACTGAAAACTTGGGGTTAGAAAAGCATGCGTAAGTGAGGTTTATCCATTGTTTAGAAAAACTGAAGGCTTCTATGTTGGTGTGAATAGGGTTATCACCTAACCGGTTTTCCCCATTGTGGATAATTCATCTTATTTAACTATTTACTAGTTAAATAATATTCACACATCACATATTAATCACACATGTTAAGTTGACTTAGTGAGTCTTCTAGATGTCTAGTTGTGTGTTGAGTTTTTGATAGTTGGAGTGAGTTGTCTTATCCTCCACATGTGCAATTAGTTATCATCCTCTAATTGGCACATGTTGTAGGAATATCTCCACTTTCCACTCCACCTTTCACTCCACCTTCCTAGCTCTCACATTGTCTTTATAAGCAAGGCATATCATGTACATTGTAACAACAATAATCTTTTGCATTCAATGATAGAATAGCATTATTCTCTCAGTTGATCTCTCTTGTGCTTTCATGAAGTCCTAGATCCTAGGTGGCTCCAATCATAGCCAAAGGCTATGTAAATCAAGCCAGAAAATCATCATAAACTCAACGGTCCATATTCCTATCAGCGGTCAATCTGCAACAGTTGGCAGTCATTTAAATTGCTTGGGCGACAACTGTTAACCCCAGCGGTTTGTAAAACTCTAAGTCGTCGGTCATCTAAACTCTCAACTCCCTGTGGTCTGAATTCAAAATTACAGAAAATATCTCCCTCGACAACATACACTTTAGGGGTTTTATCTGCAAAAACAACGGTTTCCCATTCCTCCAAGGTGGTTTTCACATACAGATAAGTGGTTTCAAGTGGTCGAAGACATTTTGTCAAGGCAGTTTTATGCCCTGAATCCGTAGTCTTCCATCTTCTAGCAGTTTCACCTTCAGACAAGCTGTTTTCTAGGAAGTTTTTTTCTTTTCCATTAGGGGGGGATTTTTTTTCCGCCAAGAAGGAATATTCTGGGAATATTCTGCCAAAGGGGCCATTTTTGCCCTCAAAGCCCTAAAAGGGGGCTTTTTTTCTTTTTTCCATAACTTTTGCCCACGGAGGCGAAATCGGGAAAACGAGATATCGTCAGAAAGCTGACAGTGAGAACTTCGCAATGGTGTCAATAGTTTTCTAAAATTTTGTTGCAGGTGACTGCTATAGTGGTTCGAAGGTAGATCTTCATTTTTCACTTCTGAGCTCACAACTTTCTGCCACAATCTCTGATTTTCGTGATTCTTTCAGCATCCGAAAGGTAATCAGGAGCTCTTCAAATCCATCCATGCACTTTCTCAAATTTTGCTCCAAGTTTATTTTATTTTGTTTGTCAATTTTTTGGCTTTTGGGTGATAACTTGGACATTTTGGAACTTGAGATAGTGAAACTTGTTTTGAAGGGATCTATTTGATGTGGTTAACCATTGTGAGCAATTGTAATCTCCCTTGAATCTTAGTTTTAAGATATTTTCATGTTTTCCCAAATTTGGTCCTTGAGGACAATTGTAAATCGCATTAAGTATAAAGTGCCACAATTATTCTTTTTTTGGGGGGTGATCTCTTTGATTTAGTAACAGGGGGTTGTCTTGTGTTCTTTTTTGTACTCTTGCACCATGGATTCACACAAACTTCCTCTACTCACACCATATAACTATCATGAGTGGAAAACTAAAATGGAGATTCATTTAAGAAGTTTGAAAATTCATAGAGCAACAATGGGTACAGAAATTAAACCAACAACAGCTGCAGAAAAGAGAAAGTGGTATAATAGATGTGATCAAGCCTATGGAACACTATGCTTGTCTATCTCTCCTGATCTTCTTTTTCATATTGAATCTTGTACTACACCTAATCAAGTGTGGACTACCTTAGAAAATCTATTTGGTAAACAAGATATAATGAGAGGTTTCAAATTGGAGAATGAATTAATTGGTTTGAATCCAACCAATTTTGCAAGCATCCAAGACTTCTTCACAAAACTAAAGTCACTTAGATTGTAGCTCAAACAATGTGGAATTGAGAAAGAGGACACTCAATTGATTCTTTCAATCCTTGCCAAGCTTGGTCCTGACTATTCAGTTTTTGTTTCTACCTTTTATGCTACGATGGATGCACTTGGGAAAGCTTTCACAATGCCTTCACTTGATGAGTTTGCTGCATCACTCACAAGGGATCAAGCTAAGTTAGTACACATGGGCAAATTAAAGTCTCCTAAACCTCAAGCACTTCTTGCTAATCAAGGTTCTAAGGATCAAAAGGCTTCAACTAGCAAAGGAAAGAAACAAAAAAATAAGAATCTCAAGAACAATGAGCAAGCACAGGAATCAACCAAAACACCTAAGTCCTCATCCTCTCCCAAGGAGGAATCATCTAAGAAGGAGAGACCAAGGTGTGCATATTGCAAGAAACTAGGACATGATGAGCATAAGTGTTATGAGAAGAAAATTGATGAGTTGACTCACATTATTCAAAAGCACAATATCCAAATGCCATCATCATCACCTAGTAGATGCTCTTCTTCGATGCCATCATCATCTAGACATACAGGGACAACAAGCATTGCAAATAGGATAGATAAAGGAAAAGGACATGTACTCTTTGCTTCAACAAGTCTTCAGTCAGAGAGATGGCTTCTTGATTCAGGAGCTTCTCATCATATGGCATCTTCACAAGGGATGTTCTCTTCATTTGAGTCATGTACTTCGACACCTATTTTGACGGGTAACAATACATACATGCATGCATTTGGAAAAGGGACCGTTGATATTGGTGAGGGCACTTTCAACAATGTGTTGTGTGTACCTTCCTTGACATCCAATCTCCTTTCCATCTACCAGTTACTCATTGTGGTGCCGGGAAGACAATTGAGTTCATCCTTGATTCAGTGATCATACAAGACTTTGAGAGCAAAGATATCATTGCAGTTGGGATGGTAGATCATGCATCTCACTTGTATACTTTCTCCCATTTTGTTTCTTTTGATGATGTAGATCCATTGATGGCTATTCACACTCATGCATCAAGTGTGAATCATGTTTCTGAGGAGAAGTTTGGTCACTTGAACCTTGGTGTTCTTTCATCCACTTTGGTTCATAAGACTAGTGTTGAGCTTCCATCACCTTAGCCTCCTGCTTCTTCAGAGATCGACATCGCAATGGTTTCATCTACATCAGTTGAGCAGGATCATTCCAGTCTTTCAGACATAGCTTTGTGGGATACTTTCTTGGCAGGTATATCATACTTGTTTTGTGAGTCTCATATTGCAGATTTGGAGGACACACTTGAGGGGATATCTCTCCTCTTTGATGACAGTTACAACACAACTGTTATCCCATATACTTCATCTTTGGAGGTTGTTCTTCATGAGTCTACCCAGGATTTTGGATTGGACACACCTCATTGCATTGTGCCATTCTTTGATTCTGACATGTGGACACTTCAGCAGTCTTCAAAGGCATACATCATGAGGCTTTTTCCCTCATTTCTTGAGATGGAGTTTCTTCGACATTAGCCTTTGGACTTGTTTCTTCCTAAGGGGAGAAATGTTGTTTGTAGGTACATGACACTTTCAAGCGTTCTTCTTCAGACATTCACCATCGGCACATGAGCTAATTCATTGTGGGGGGACCTACAGTCTCACACTTGCTCTCCTCTGGGGGGTATTTGATTGTATATATATGATAGAAGTTGTCCTTGGGGGGTCATGTTGAGTCCTTCCTACTATCACTTCTTTCACTTTCATGTTTCATGCATTCTCACTTTTGGAGAGGAGTTTTTTCCCATGAGGTTTTCTCCTTTTCTCCACTTGAGATTTGTTGTACATGGCTACTTAACATGGCCTAGTAGCCGGGACCCATCCATCATTCCATCTTGCTTTAGTCAACTACTCCCTAAGTTGCACTTAAAGGGGGGTGTTGGTGTGAATAGGGTTATCACCTAATCGGTTTTCCCTAGTGTGGATAATTTATCTTATTTAACTATTTACTAGTTAAATAATATTCACACATCACATATTAATCACACATGTTAATTTGACTTAGTGAGTCTTCTAGATGTCTAGTTGTTTCTAGTTGAGTCTAGTTGTGTGTTGAGTTGTTGATAGTTGGAGTGAGTTGTCTTATCCTCCACATGTGCAATTAGTTATCATCCTCTAATTGGCACATGTTGTAGGAATATCTCCACTTTCCACTCCACCTTTCACTCCACCTTCTTAGCTCTCACCTTGTCTTTGTAGGCAAGTCATATTATGTACATTGTAACAACAATAATCTTTTGCATTCAATGATAGAATAGCATTATTCTCTCAGTTGATCTCTCTTGTGCTTTCATGAAGTCCTAGATCCTGGGTGGCTCCATTCATAGCTAGCTCTAACATTCTAAAGATTTGCAAAGGAAAAGCCAATCAACCTTGTCATAGGCTTTGCTGATGTCTAATTTAATTAGCATACTGGGCTCTTTATTTTGCTATATAGAGTGAATGGCTTCTTGGGCTATAATCATTCCATAAAATATGGATCTCCTGAGTACAAACCCTGTTTGCTCATCACTTATGATGTCTGGCAGAACTGTCTGAATCCTGTTAGCTAAGGTTTTAGTATCTTATATATAGTATTACATAGAGAAATAGGTCACAAATCCCCCAGATTTTTTGGCTTCTCTTTTTTTGGTATGAGAGAAAGAAATGTATTATTTACTTCTTTTAAAAGACTGCCCAAATTTCTTACCCCTTCTAAAGCATTGACTATTTCATCTCTTATGAAGTGCCAGCATTTCTAAAAAAATAATGCTGGAAAGCCATCTGGTCTCAGAGCTTTGTCCGGCTGCATTAGAGAGATCGCCAGTTCAATCTCAGTTTTAGTAAATTTACCATTGAGGTTTTTGTTTTGATCCTCTGAGATAATCCTTGGAATGTCTTTCAGTATGGCTTGTTGATGCAGCCAATTAGATCCTTCCTAATTGTTAAGAATGTCCTCAAAGTACCTAACCATTTCATATGCAATTTGTTGAGGATCTTCGATCCAGACATTATTCACATCTTTAATTTTAAAGATCCTATTGACATTTTTGCGTGCTTTCGTGCTGTTGTGGAAGAACTTAGTGTTCTTATCACCTGCTTCTAGCCATGTCTCTCTGGACTTTTGTCACCAGAAGATTTCCTCTTTGGCTAGGATATCTTCATACTCTGTTTTCAGCTATTTTTCTTTTGCATAAGATTCTGTATCCATGCCTTTAGTTATCACACTTTTGTTGAGGTTTTCAAGTTCCTCTTCTAACTTAGATTTGATTTCGAAGATATTACCAAAGCTAGTCTTATTCCATCTGAGAAGCTTACATTTGATAGGTTTTAATTTGGATACTAAACAGAAAAGCTTAGATCCTGAAACTCTAGTTTCTTTCCACCATTGCTCAATTAAGGTTAAAAGGTTATTGTCTTTGACCCACATTTGTTTAAATTTGAAGGGGCACCATTTGGGTTGGTAGTCTTCGGATAGACTTAGCTGGACTGGGTAGTGATCGGAGCCCAAGTATGGTGAGATCTCAGCCTTCAGAATAGAATAGTTGTGCCCAATTGCCCCAGATCAAGAATCTATCCAATTTTTCTGTAATATTGCTAAAGCCCTTCCTTCTGTTGTTCCAAGTAAAACCTTCTTGTGCAGTTTTTATTTCCAATAAATTGTTCTTAAGAACCCAGTCCTTAAAGTCCATAGCTATTGTTGATAATCTGACAGATCCTCCTAACTTTTCTTTAGGGTCTAGGATCACATTGAAATCTCCGCCCAGAACACAAACCTGATCTTGTAAGGTACCCAAAAATTATTCTATTTCTATCCAGACTAGTCTCTTGTCCTGGTTCTGGGAGGGACCATAGATGTTAATAAGATAGAAATGTAGATTACTTCTGATGCTTCTGATGTTTCCCACCATCTAGTTCTTTTTACAACTTATTACTGAAAATGAAACCATTCTAGGATCCCAAATTACCCCAAGGCCCCTCGAGGCACCCTCTATTGGGACTCCTACTAGTTCCCAAATTTCAAGCTTCCTATTTAGAGTGTCTATCTCATCTTTATTTAGTTTGGTTTCTTGGATCATTAGTATGTCTGGTTTTGTGTTGGTTAGATAGCATTTTATGATACACTGTTTGTTAGGGGTGTTGAGACCCCTAACATTCCAAGTATGTACTCTCATGGTGCCATGGGAAGGCACTTCCCCTTCCCTGCGTAGAGCATTGTGGTGATCTTAGTCTGATCAGTAGCCTCTCCTGCTTTCTCTCTTAGTTCCAATAGTGATTTCCTTCCCCTTTTCTTGTTGCTTTTGGCACAGTCTGGGGTATCCCTACTGAAGTCAGTTATGGTAATTCCCAGCCACAGATATGCTTCATCCGCCACTTTGTCTCCCTAATCTTTTGGGTCCTCTGTCTGCCCTTTCTCCCATTCTTCAATTTCTAGAATCTTGGAGATAAGCTTTTCTTTCTCTTCGTTGGCTACCTCAATTACCTCTTCCTCTATTGTCTTATCTAGGATCTCATCACAAATCACCTCTAGATCCAAATGGCTGAGCTTATCTGTAAGTTTCTTTTGATACTCAAAATCTTTATGGTTTTCTCTTGATTCAAAAGTGTTTGGAACCCGTTATAGGGTCTCTGAGGCCTCTGGGTTTACACTTCCTTCTACATCTGTTGGGTTATTTCTTCTGCCATCTTCTGAATGCACTTCCCCTTCCTCTAATTCCAATTTCTCTTTAACTAATTATGTTTCATCAGTCTGGTTCAGAGGCCTAACCGCAGTGATAATTTCTTTGCCTGATCTAGCCTGTGCATGGTTCATCTTCTGTGTGGTTACCTTAACATTGTGATTCTGAGAAACTTCCTTAGGTTTAGGGCATTTCTTAGGCTAAGCTGATACCACACTCGAGACCCGATCTTGTCCAGACAGATCCTTATTAGCATTGGGGTGCTTTTTGACGAGAGAAAAGCTAGTCTTCTGATAATCCATAATAAAACTGCCTTTATTCTCATTGAATTTGATGTTTACCCCCCCATACTGGAGAGTAGATTTCATCTCCGCGGGCCTCTTTGGAACTTTGTTGCTAGTATTTATACTGGAAGGGCCATGGTGGAAGGCTGGCTTGATGCAGTATTTGGCTAGATTAGTATTTATTTCCAGGGGTTCCAGGTCTTTAGTGTCTAAATCTATTTTGACTAATAGGAGCACATCTGAGTGAGACAAGAAGTCTTTCTCCAATCCCATGAACTCTCCCAGGTGATTCCCAATTTCCATTAAGATTTTGCTATGGATGAGCTCAACCAGAAAATTTGGTAACTTGACCCATCTAGCTATTTTGAGTTTAAGTTTACTGGGATCAAAATTAGGTATCCAATCTAGGTACTCAAAACCATGACCCTTATAAAACAGACTTTTGCTATTTAAGATTTCTTTTTTTAGGTTTGGGATTTTGCAAACAATGAAATGAAATCTTTAGAAGTGATAGTGGTACTTACCTAGTCTTTGTAAAGGCCTTGGACCCACTCCGTAATATCCTTCACTGGTTGCCCTATTCTGCCCTAGCGAACATAGAGGCCATGAGTTTTACAGTGCATCCCCAGACCATCTATATAGATATTTTTGATATCTATCAAGGCCCTCTTTTCCTTTGCCCCCGATGTTTGATAACACATCGGGCAAGTTTGTGGTCTTGACCACTGGGTTTTGGGGTTTGCCTGGTCTCGAATTGTTACCAGATCCTTGCCTTTCCCAAGAGTGTATGGGGCTAAATTACCAAATTTAGGGTTTTTGGGGATTTGCCCTTGGTAGGGTGCCCTGAAGTTCGCCCTGTTACCTGTATGGGGATTTGCCTTTGCGCAGGTGATTCTGGGGGCTGGTTTTAAAAAACCCTTCGCATGTATTTGTCTTGGATTAGAAGGGTAGGGGACAACAGGGGGTTGCTGATCACTGCAGCTTCTTTCCCGGTCTAGAGTGGTGCGATTTGCTCCTGTTGCAAATGTTGGAGTAGTTGTGGTAATTGGGATAGCCCAAATTCCTGACCCTCTGGCTTGAGCTATTCGTCTTGATGTTGCCTTTGCCCTAACTCCCCTCTGTTGCCTTCTACTCTTCACCATTTGCCCGCCCTATTCGTCAGGATGATGCGGAGGGGGAGCCCCGCCCCCGTAGACCACCTTCTCCTTCCCCTGTATGATCCTGTCTGCGTTTATTTGCATTTTCACATTTTTTTCCTATTTGCATATATTACTATATTATTTAATTTATTTTTTAATGATGGAAGAAAAAGGTAAATTTAGAAAATGTGAAGAATAAATATGATTTTAATAAAATTTTAGGGTCATAGCATTGATGCAGTTTTCAGTGGTTCTCCACCTGCATATTACACTACATCATCTACTGTCGGGGTATGTAACTAGTAAACAATTATAAATATTACATGTGAATAGCATCGTTATATGAATGGTATTCTAATATCTAATTTTGGATGTTGAATAGGTTAATATTGGAGATTTCACATCAACACCTGCCAGTGGTGGTGGACTTCAAAGCTTCACGGAGGTAATAAAATAAACAGTTTAATGGATGAATTATACTTACTAGATTTTTGTATTTTATATTCATATTGTTGGTTACATTTCATTACACATCTTTCAAACTCAAAGCATTACTATGCATTGCATAACTAATAACTAGATGTTGATAGATGACAAAATTTCAATTACAATATAGTTATTTGAAAAAATGCCTCAAAGAAATGTGGTCTCATGGAATGTCATGACAAGCAGATGCATAGACGAGGGCATCACCATGAGACTACATTTATTTGAGGCATTTTTTCAAACAACCCACTGCCTTGTCTATGCTACCACATTTTCCATACATGTCTACCAAAGCTTGTTGATCCACTCCACACTATTCTTCGACAAATTCTCTCTAATAAACTCATCTAATTACCACCAATTAGACCCCAGAACATGACACCAAAGAGGGGTATGAGCCTATGACATCTTATATAGCATATGATTGACTCCAACATCATCTAGGTCCCTCCTTTGTTGACTCTAAAATTTCCCATGATGGTAATGTCTTCACCATTTCTCATAGCCCATACCAACTAGTTGTTACCTTAAGACACTTCTCCTTAGATTATTTTTTGTCAACCCCTTTTGGTCTACCTCAACCACATACGAATTCCCTCTTTCACCTTTACCTATCTTATGCCTCTAAACGCATTGTTGTCCCAACCCCACAACCTCTTTCTATTACTTCACCTACTCCACTAGCTATGCCCCTATCTTCCCCACCATATATCCACCTATTACTACTTCACCTTCCTCATTGACTTCTATCTCCCCTCTAACACCCCTCCAAGATAAAGTAAAAGAAAAAGTGTAGGACCTTTCCCCATCCACTTCCAATAGTAGGCCTAAGAAACTTCTCCAACACTACACCTAACCTACTAACCAACACATATCTACCCTACCCATTTCCTAATATACCCCTACTAGACGTCCCAGACCTAGTTTGCTTCCAACCCACCCCCTGACAAACCTCAAGACAAAGAAAATGATAAGAAAATTTTAAAATAAGGTTTTTCTTCTCCTATCTAGTATCTTTCCTCCCTCATATTATCCCACAAACTCTTGATATGCCTCCTTCCTGTAAACCCATAAAATTACCTAATGTCTATGTGATTTCTAGTTTAGGCATTATCCTGTAAAACCACAAACTCTATCTTAGGCATTGTCCTACCTCCATGACTACCAAACAAACAAAAATTTGAGCACAACCCTACCCCACCCTACCACCAACCTAAACCTAAACTAACACCTTCACTCCCTCTCTGACTTCTTAAACCTAAAATTTGATGGTACTATGGTCCCTCCTTTGTTGACCCTTATAGCACACAATAGTCATGAATCTTCATCTAATTTGTATATATGCATGTGACTTGTGTGCTTTATTGTGTGTACTTCCATGTTTAGGTGAACGTGTGTGTATATTAGGAGCCATGACTTGCATCACTATTATAGTTTTCGTAATTGAATAATGTTGTTTTATTTTCAGATGATGCAGGTTGTGGAGACACCTCCCAATGTTCATAGGGCAATGGAACATGGTGTGTCGTTTGCGATTCATAGCTCCATGCCATTGATGGGGGTATGAGGCAGATTAGTAAATTTCAATTTACATTCATTGTTATAGTTGTTTATTTTTGAAAAATCAAATGATTATTGATTTGAAGTTTAATTTCTATCTAGATGGTTTCTATAGGACATGACATCACCATAGCCTAATGCTGCTACTAAGGCAAATGAGGAGATAGATTATATGGTAGCAGTAAGTAATTATTTTGTTAAATGCTTTATTTTTTATAACATGTAATTTCTATATATTAATGTCTATACTTTTTATTGTAACAACTACAGATCTATGAACAACTAAATAGGAGGAGCAGCCCTCGGGTTCGTAGTAGACCACCCTCATACGCGTGTCTCCATCCCCTAGAAGATCAAATGCTACCCTTGATCTATTTTCTTCACCGGACAGAGGGGAATGCCTTTTTATTGTGTTCCTTTGTTGTATGCCTATATGGCATTTGTGGACATATATTTTGTATTGCATATAGTTGACATTGTATGCCTATATGACATTCTTGTAAGCCTATATGGATATTTTGTATATATGTTATAGTTATATCAATAGATATTGATGTATGCCTATATGGATATTTGGTTAATACAAATTTTTTTATTGATGGCGTCCATATTTACATTATAAATCCATATTTCAATGGATATTTGTAGATGGTTACTTCAAATATTTAAAGTCCAATTGTATTACATAAGATGTTTGTTGATCCAATAATTTAGCTATTGTTATTCAAGTATCACCTAAACCTCATTCTTGAACTAAAAGATAAAAGTTGTATTTAAAATAAAAATGAATCATCATGTTGAATAGAAAATATTCATATTCTTTATGAGTTGCTCAATTGAAAATATTCAAATGAGTATGCTGATCCATATTCTTTATGAGTTGGTCAATTGAAAATATTTCTTAATTTCTTGTTATTATACCATATTGGGATGTAAAGAGTGTGTTTGTTGTTGATAGTCAAAATCATATGCTTATGATCGCTTGATGACCATTGTGGTTATTAAATGCAATTCGTCTTGCATATAAGGTGAGGTTATGAGAATACATTGAGTCTTACCTAATTTTAGTATGCAACATAACATTGGGGCTATAGGCTTCCATAAGTCATCAATAATCAAGGTTCAAGGTTGTCATTGAAGTCAAAGGGTCAAGGTTGTTTGTCATTGATGTCAAGGTTGATGCCATGATGTTGATAAGGTGATATAGTGATTCAAGGTAGGTGATGGTCATGAGGTGCATGATGTTGTGAATATGGTTTTCATGATAAGGTCTCTCAGTTCATGTTGATGTTGCACAAGACAAACATGATTCATATGATGCAAGGTTCATGTTTATGGTGGATGTGGTTTTGTTCATGCAAGGTTTTGTTGTGAATATGGTTTTCATGATAAGGTCTATCTTAGAAGGTTGAAATGATGCAAGGTTCATGTTCATGGTGGATGTGGTTTTGTTCATGCAATAAGAAGTTAGAGAAGACACAAGCTTTCATAATCATAATTCAATCTCATCATCAAGAAGAGTTATATTTATCAAGGGGACTCATGAGTTTGATTCAAATGTGAAGTTGTTCATGTCTTAGAACCCTAAGCCTATGATAAGTGTCATACTCTAATGTCTTTCTTATGATGTCCCTAAGGTCTCTGAACTGTCCTAGATATCTCTTGATGAATGTTAGAATGTTTAAGTCTTTCTTATTGATAGTTAGGGTTTGCATATTGGGCATTAAACCCTAAAAAGAATATACTTTTCTTAAGACTTTAAAACCCTCAATTGTCTGTCATGTGTAAAGTGCATTTTTGTTTTAATTTAATATTGACTTATAATCACATGTTACTATCACTTAAGTCAACCTACTAAAGGGTATTTAAGTCATTAGTTCACCAGCCCTTCAACCTAACTCAACCGGCCTCTCCGATAAACTCTCATAAGCCCGAGCGCCAAATCATAATCGAAGGTCATATTGATATGAGGGCAGAAAAAAGGATTGGAAGGTCAGTATTTAAAAGGAATTTGGAATACAAATAGTCATCTCTATGTGGTTGAATTTGATGGGCATGCCTTTATAAAAGGCTAAAAGATAGCTTTATGCAGGATATCATGGTATTTGTAGTGTTTGAAGATTGAAGACTAGTTAGTGTTTGTAGCTCGAACTGTTTTGGCATGTTTGGGTGCGAAACAGGACCATACCTAGCCTAAACGTACCCATCCAGACACGTTGGAACTATCCATTTGGCCACACAAGGAGAAGAACAAAAGTTACACTCCTTTACAACTTTACACTACCTCTTGACGATTTTTGGGGCAATAGAAAACCTTTCACCACGAGCAAACACCTCAGAGATATAAAAACTGAGAGAGGTTATTGTAGAGGGACCCTATGTGATCATGCTTCCTTAGACAAAATATATCTAAGTGACACGATTTCTGAGTAACAACTCGTCAAAGATTGCTGCCTTTTTGCACTTTGGACTCTTTAGGGATATCGCCAGTACAATGCAGCTCAGATTGTTTCGGCATGTTTGGGTGAAAAAAAGACCATGCCTAGCCTAAATGTACCCATCCAGATGCGTTGAAATAGTCAGTTTGGTCGCATCAGGAGCAGGATGAAAGTTACACCCCTTTGCAACTTTACACTACCTCCTTTTGACAATTTTTGGGGCAGCAGAAAACCTTTCACCACAGGAAAATGCCTCAAAGATATAAAAAACTTAGAGAGGTTATTGTAGAGGAACCCTACGTGATCATGTTTCCTCAGACAAAATGTTTCTAAGTGACAGTTTCTGAGTAACATCTTGTCAAAGATTGCTACCTTTTTGCACCTTGGACTCTTCAGGGATATCGCTGGTACAATGTAGCTCAAACTATTTTGGCATGTTTGCGTGCAAAATAGGACCATGCCTAGCCTAAACGTACCCATCCAGATGCGTTGGAACTATTAGTTTGGCCACACGAGGAGAAGAACAAAAGTTACACCCCTTTGCAACTTTACACTGCCTCCTGACAATTTTTGGGCAGCATAAAATCTTTCACCACAGGTAAACGCCTCAGAGATATAAAAAACTGAGAGAGGCTATTGTAGAGGGACCCTACATGATCATGTTGCCTTAGAAATAATGTATCTAAGTGACATAGTTTTTAAGTAACATCTTGTCAAAGATTGCTGCTTTTTGCACTTTGGACTCTTTAGGGATATCGTTGGTACAATGTAGCTCAGACTGTTTCGGCATGTTTGGGTGAAAAAAAAGACCATAGATATCCTAAATGTATCCATCTGGATGTGTTGGAATAGTCAGTTTGGTCGCATTAGGAGCAAGACGAAAGTTACACCCCTTTACAACTTTACACTGCCTCTTAACGATTTTTGGGGCAGCATAAAACCTTTCACCATGGGCAAATGCCTCAGAGATATAAAAATTGAGAGAGGTTATTGTAGAGGGACCCTACATGATCATGTTGCCTCAGATGGAATGTCTCTAAGTGACATAGTTTCTGAGTAACATCTCGTCAAAGATTGTTGCCTTTTTGTACTTTGGACTCTTCAGGGATATCATCGGTACAATGTAGCTCAGACTGTTTCAACATGTTTGGGTGCAAAATAGGACCATGCCTAGCCTAAATGTACCCATTCAGATGCATTGGAACTATCAGTTTGGTTGCATCAGGAGTAGAACAAAAGTTGCACCCTTTTGCAACTTTACACTGCCTCCTAACAATTTTTGGGGCAACAGAAAACCTTTCACCACGGGCAAATGCCTTAGAGATATAAAAAATTGAGAGAGGTTATTGTAGAGGGACCCTACATAATCATGTTTCCTCAAACAAAATGTCTCTAAGTGACATGGTTTCTAATTAACATCTCGTCAAAGATTGCTGCCTTTTTGCACTTTGGTCTCTTTAGGGATATCATCGATACAATGTAGCTCTGACTGTTTTGACATGTTTGGGTGAAAAATAGGACCATGCCTAGCCTAAACATACCCATCTGGATGCATTGGAACAGTTAGTTTGGTCGCATCAAGAGCAGGATGAAAGTTACGCCCCTTTGCAACTTTACACTACCTCCTTTTGATGACTTTTAAGGTAGCAGAAAACCTTTCACCACAGGAAAATGCCTCAGAGATATAAAAAATTGAGAGAGGTTATTGTAGAGAAACCCTATGTGATCACATTGCCTTAGATGAAATGTTTCTAAGTGACAGTTTCTGAGTAATAGCTCGTCAAAAATTGCTGCCTTTTTGCACTTTGGACTCTTAAGGGATATTGTCGGTACAATGTAGCTCAGATTGTTTCGGCATGTTTGGGTAAAAAACAGGACCATGCCTAGCTTAAATGTACCCATCCAGACGCATTGGAATTGTTAGTTTGGTCGCATCAGGAGCAAGACACCAAAAATACAAAAATACAAAAGTTGCTTTGTGTAACTTGACAACATTGACACTTTTTTGCAACAAGACTCAAAGACTCAAACTGACCCCAAATGACTCAAACTGACTCAAAAACATATGAAATGGTCTTAAAAGGCCTTATTACATACAATTGACTCAATCAAAACAAAATTTCACTTTTTGACCCCTCTTGGAGGCATGACAACCTAGGTGCCCCTGCACCATGAGGACACTGAAGTCGATAAAGTTTTCCTATTAAGAAAAAGAGCTTCCCTTAGCTTCAAGAAATATAAATATTCTATACTGACAAGGCCAACCACGTGAAGGTGGAAGCTCATGTGGCCTCACCTAAGACCTAAGACACATATATTCTAGTAGACGTAGGTCACCTAAGACACCTATTATATAGTATGTATCGAGATTTTATAGACATAGTAGACCTAAGACACCTAGTCTTCATACCTTATTGTAGTCTAGACCTAATTCAACTAGACACCTAGATTATAGTTCTACCTAAGACACCTATTGTGGTAGACCTAGTTGACATATAGTACCTACCTAAGACACCTAGATTAAATTATAGAAGACACCTACCTAGAAGACACCTAGATCTTTCTAGATTTTACCTTATTCTAGTCTCTAGATAGGTCGTTGATATATAGTATCTACCTAAGACACCTAGATTAGATTAAATAGCTTTTTTCTAGTCTCTATCTACCTAGTTGACATATCATATATACCTAAGACACAAGTAGAGACACCTATTATCTAGTTAGAAACCAAGACACCTAGAGACATCTATATTTTATACATTACCTAGATTTTATACATTACTCTCAAGATCAACTTCATCCATCACTTAGGTCTAACCCCATGAAGCATAACATGATGATGTAAAAAAGTGTATATGTGCAAAAATGCAACAACAAATAAAAAAAGACAAACCTATGTAAACTTACAAATTAATGTGCATACTTACAACTTAATGTAACATAACTTTACAAAATTAATGTGAATACTTACAAATTAATCCAATGAACCATCCAGGTCTGCTCTACTCTTTATTGTGTCAAGTATTGTCTCATGGTCAGACTCACGCACCTTCCATAAGGTCTTGTTCAAAGGTCTACCCCGATATTGTATCAAATGAACATTAGATGCCACGACAAGGTTTGAGTAATGGAGAATCTTTCGATGCGTATCAAAGTCTTGAAACAACCAAACGTTAACACTCTTATGTGGGTACCTTCTAAGCCATGTTTCAATAACAACCATTGAGCCTGTAAGGTATTCGATGTTTTCTCCCTCTGTAACTGGGGCCTCCAATTTATTTTTGGTAGGCAACACAATGACACAAGTAATAATTTGTTCCCTCTTCATTATCTTCATCTGTAATAACTGCATATACATGCCCAACATTGATATGTGTAGCAAATTAGATGAAATTAGTCAACATTACAAAAATACTACAAAGTAAGATAACATTAGAAATTTCAAAAACTATGCAAATAGATATATTACTTGGTTGAACTAGATCTGATACGTGGTCAAAGTCAATTGATGATTCCATCTATGTTAGTTCTAGTGCCATCGGGGGTCGATATGTGTCAAGTGGGCTAAGCTAACTTAACTGCCATTCATCAACCCACTCCTTTGACTCGCACTCATCCCAGGCTTGAATTGTACAGGAAGAACAAAAGCATGACATCTTTCGTGTATAGATACTCCATGAACCTGCAATTGAGCTTCTAAAAGAGTGCATCTCACTTGATCCTATCAATGTACAATAGTCCTCATATGGTGCAATGTTAGTATCATCTATCAACCAAAAAAATCTACGAACTGAAGACTTACCTCCATTACCTGCACCCATGGAAGCATTACACCAATCGATAATTGATTTTGCATCTGCCAACTTTGCATTGTCTTTATACTTTAACTCTTCTCGTGCTATGGTTCTTTTGATACATGCTCCTGCACCATCATGCTCCCCCTTTCCATGCCCAACCTCACAAAAGTTCCACATATGCTGAATGCCTGTAAAATTATGTCTCTTGCTCAGCCAATAGAAATTCTATGAGTTCTTGAATTGTGACGCATAGTTATCTGACCATATGATATGTTGACTGAACGACATGCCCCTTTTAGCTAAATCATTGTAGAACACCTGAAAGCAACCTTGCACAAACTCTGTAGAATGTGTGCGATCATCACTGATATAGAAATGATACTTCCTTATGATCTTTTTGTCATCCTTTGTACTATCATTCGCATGAATGAATGCAATGTGCACAAATATAGAAACTTGTGTTGAGTTGTAATATTGATACTGCACCTCACGATGTGGCTATAGACTGTAGTTCTCTTCAAAGTCAACGACTGAAACAATGCTACCAACTGCAAATGTGTCCTTGCATAACTTGAATTGTAAGTCCAACCATCGAGCTCTATGGGCATGTCTTGCATACTCATACACTATGCTATCATGAAATATAGGCATAAATTGATACACTAGAATCTTTTCAATAACCAATCCACACATCTTTGCTTCTTTACCATCTTTTGTATTGTATGCCACTATTTATACTTGCCAAACTCTACTAGTTCGTTTCCAACCGCATGTGTTCTTTCGATATGTTCACATATTGGCATACGTTGCAAGCCACCGCAATGCTGACATGTGCCATCCAAGCATAATTTTTTGTAGAATATTTGACCCTCCTCTCTTTCACATAAAATTCTTGATATGAAGTCTCTTGAAGATGTTGGTGGGGTATGTATGCCACAACCCTGCAAAACATTGTTAGTATGCAAATCTAAACATATAGACCGATAAACATCAAAATGGTTAGAAAATTCAATATATAATCTACAACAATAAGTAGTGCGTGTGTGATTTATCTTGACATAGAAAGGTTTTAGCATATCAAAATATCTTTGACAAATTTTAATTTGAGGATACTTCTCTAGAAATTTATCAAAAAACTGTGTTTGAGTCATATCCAAAAAATGCTTTAGATGTGGCTCACGGTTCCAACTACTGATTCTCCTTCTTACCACATCCCTTTGATTCAGAGATACCCTTGTGTAATTCTTCCAAAAGTCTTCAATTAGTGATCTCAATACTTCAACAATTGGTTTATCTTTTCATAGTAGTCTCCCTGAGAACGCCCATAATTTATTGGCATTAGTGTCCTCAATTCTTTGGCATCTTCCAATGGCTCTTGGTAAAGTTTTCCTATTAATTCTCAATGCTTGGCTCGTCTTTCTAATGAGACGAGCTTTCCTCGTTTGACTACTTACTATAGTCGATGTAATCACATGTCGTGTTGCATTACTATCTTTTGTGCGTGAGGTGTTACCCACACTCTCATATGCACTCATTAGATTCTTGACAATAGATTTTTCACTTGAAGCCTCTGATGTTCTCAACCCAAGAATAAACATGATGGACCTATACTTTATACTTCGCATCATTTCAATGAATAGTTGACATCTTGCAGTCTCATTTAACTTTTTAAAGAACAATCTCCAAATCTTATGAGCATATCTTCTACAAGTGTGTTTTGGAATCTTACCTTCCATTGGCTGCAAAATATTCTCATCAATATCAATCAAATACTTTGTCTTTCTATGCAAAATTCTAGGTGGTGTTAAGTTAGGTAAATTCATCTCAACATTAGGAATTTCATCAATATTTAAATGAGATGGGCTAGATGGCATACCTTCGATTGAAGATGGAATAGATGACATACCTTGAGGTTGAGGTGGGAATGATGGAGTACCTCCTTCATCACATGTGAGTGATTATGTACTCTCAACTTGAGATGCGGTAGATGGTGTCCCTACATGTTGACTTGCGGCAGAGGATGTGTCTCCAACTACGGTATTCAAATCTTTCATAGCACGAAGTTTTTGTATTTGTTCTCTTTGTGCCGCCAATACCATATCTCTTTGTGATGGTTGTGGTTCCTCTTCAATTGGCATGTCATCATTTATCGTGTCCAATTTCCTCTTCTCACGAAGTTCCCGCCGCTGTTTTCTTTGCATTCTTAGCTTCTATCTCTTCTTGTGTTGGTTTAATTCTTGATCGTTTCCTCGGCATGATGAAGAATTTGTCTATAGCATGATAAAGAGACCAATATCAGTTCCTAAGAAATGAATCCATACAAATAACTAAAATATATGTCATTCAACCCTTCATAGTAAATGTACATACAATCATCATGTAGAAGAGTAAATGTCACTCAACCAAAATAGGTACAAAGCATACAAAACATTATTGCAGCCATACAAAGCATTATTGCACAATGTTATTGCAGCCATACAAAGCATTATGGTACAAAGTTCACTTCAATCCTAGATGAGGATAAGGTCAAAGGAGAGTCACCTATTGAGGCTACAAGTGAAGAGTACATGGGACTTCATGTTGACTACTTGTTGATAACCATCTAGTCATGAAAGGATATGTGATTGAGATCATGGGATACATCACACTAGGGCATGGTTTGGATTAGTGTAGAGGGTGAAGAAGGGATATCAAGAGACAATTATGGGACTTCATGCTGACTAAAAGTGACTTATTTATGATGCTTTTGAGTAGGGTTTTGATGAAGAGCATTGTAAAAGTGTGGATGACGGTTTAGGAAGCATAGGCAGACATATTATGATGTGTTGGCAGCATTGGTAAGGTGAAACAGAGCCTAAGGTATTGAGTTCCAATAAACCCACCTTGAGCATGCCTAGAATGGCCTAAATGAGGGTTAAATGATTTGGTGAATAGGGAAGTAATCTAGAGCATAATTTTTTTTGATTCTAGCTATTTGAGACTTGGCTGAGATCAAGAAGTTGAAATTTGGAATTGAGAAGGTGTTTTGTTGGTACTAGGACTACTAGGATTTGGGTGGCTTGTGAAGGAATAGACATTAATTGAAGAGTGTAGACTTGAGTAAGGGTTTAGAATGGTTGTGTCCGAGTTCCTAAGGGGTAAGAAGACCTCTAGTAACCTTGTTAGGTTTTGAAGTATTGAAGACCCTATTTGTGCCTTTGTAGAGAGATATTGCTTGAGAGGAAAGATTATGAAATTTGAAGAAACTATTGGTATGAGCCCATTGTTGTGAAATATGCCTCCTTTGGATTGAGTTGAACCCTACCTCTGCATCACATACCTAGGACTATCATAAAAATCATTAGACTAATCTCTGTAATTTAGGGTATTGAATGGTATATAGTCGATCAAGGTAACCGCCATCATGTGCTAACAAAGGAAAATTATAAAATTTTGAAATATTGTTGTGTCATGTGCATACAAATCATCATGAATAGGTGCATAAGGAATGTCCTAGCCCAAGATATGTGCAAACAATTCATCATGAATAGGTGCATAAGGAATGTCCGAGCCCAAGATATGTGCAAACAATTCATCATGAATAGGTGCATAAGGAATGTCCTAGCCCAAGATATGTGCATAAAAATCATCATGTCATGTGCATACTTGTATGATCTTGGCACCTATTCATTTGTATTTTAACTTGTTAATATGACAAGATAATAGTGGGATTGTATATTTATATGTTGTAAGGATTTATTCTTGTATAGTTTGACATCATGGTATGTTAAGGTCTGTTTATTACACATAATTATTAAAGAGCCCAAGTGTAGAAAATATACATGGCATCATGTGAGATTGTAGGTTGCTTTCTTGGTTGTGATTGTGTCTATTTTAATTAATGTTGACCTTTGAGATACCTTTTATTATGCATACCATGAACTAATTTAAAACATAGTCTATTATATAAACACAATCTATATGTATACATAGTCTTTTATTATGCATAATGGATACAAGTGATATAAACATGTATGATAAAGCATGATAAATAAATTCAAATAGAATTAAGGAAAATGTAAAGAACATGCATGTAAAGACTTGACATACCTAAAAAATGAAGATTCGAATGGAGAGAGTACCCAATTATGTAGTGTTTTTTTCTTCTTGCATCAAACTCCACAACAATTTATTTTTTTCACCAGTTGCTTCCTTTTCAATGTTAAATTGAATAACACTCAAATAGAATTAGTAACAACAATACTATTAACCAATCTATAATGTTAAATTCCTAAAATTCAATCACAATTAACATTGCAACACTACAAAAATTGAAACTTGAATAGATATATATCAAATTCAATGTGAAAACTATGTTATTTCCTCCTTCTCAAGTTGGCAAAGTAGAAAAGGTGGTGGAAAGATCATGCAAAGGTGGTAAAATGTGCATGTGAACTTCCCAATAGCATGGAAACACTTTTTTTTGTCAGAACACACACATAAACAACATGAAAATAGAGCATGTGGGCCTGAATCACGAGGGTCTAGGCCTTTTTACCATTTCTATAGCAGGAAAAAATGCGAGTGCATTATAACGTGCTTGCATTTTATCCTGCTATAGATTGATCCATAAATATTTGTGCCTATCTCACCTTTCATAGCACCTTTGCAATATCTCACCTCTAGTTCCATTAGCTCCTTCTCTACCTCTCCATCCATCCTTAGCCATCTAGGTCTCACTTAAACCTAAACCCTAAAGCCTCAACCCTCAACCCTTAAACCTTAAATCCTAAAGCCTATCCCTAAACCCTCAACATTTTACCTTAAACCCTATTCCCTCAACCATAAACCCTAATCCCTCAACCCTAAACCCTCGACACTCTACCTTAAACCCTAATCCATTATCCCTAAATCCTATCCCTCAACCCTTAATGCTTAAACCTTAAACCCTAAAACCTTGACCCTCCACACTATATCTTAAACCCTAATCCCTTAACCCTCAGCCCTAAAGCCTCAACCCTCAATCCTTAAACCTTCAACCCTAAACCCTATCCCTAATCCCTATACCCTCGACACTCTACTTTAATCCTAAACCCTCGACCCTTAACCCTATCCCTAAACCCTCAACCCTCAACACTCAACCCTCAACGTCAAACCCTAATCCCTTAACCCTTAACTCTAATCCTCAACCCTAAACCCTATCCCTAAACCCTCAACACTATACCTTAAACCCTAATCCCTAAACCCTAAACCTTAAACCCTATCCCTAAACCCTAATCCCTCAACCCTCAACCCTAATCCCTCAATCCTTAACCCTAATCCCTCATCCCTAAACTCTAAACCCTATCCCTATTCCTAAACCCTCAATGGGTTCGATACTATACCTTAAACCCTAATCCCTTATCCCTAAACTCTCTACCCTTGACACTATGCCTTAAACCCTAATCCCTCAACCCTTAAACCCTCAACTGTTAAACCCTTAATCCCTATAACCTTAAACCCTTAAACCCTAAACTCTCAACCCCTATATACCCTTAAAAACCTAAACCTTAAACCCTTAAACCCTATACCCTATACACTTAACATTAGACACTCAACCTTGAACATTATGCCTCAACCTTCAAACCTCTATCCTATACCCTATACTGTATACCCTTAATCCTATACTTATACCCTAAACCATCAACCCTCATCCATATGCCTTATACCCTCAACCTTAAACCCTAAATCCTATATCTTTGAGACTCAACATTGAACATTATCCCCCAGTTGTAAACTCTCAACCCTCTAACTTATACCCTCAACCATTACTTAAGCCCTAATCCCTCAATCCTCAACACTATACCTTAAACCTTGAAACCTACACCCACAAATCCTCATCCCTATACCCTATAACCTCACCCTTATACCCTAAATCTTGAATATTGTGCCTCAACCCTATACTTAAAACCTAAACCATACACTCTCAACCCAAGTCACCCTATGCCTTAAACCTTAAACCCTCAACCCTTATCCACCCCTCTCCTCCCCTATCTGCCTCACCCCCATCTCTCCCCTATCTCACACACCCCTCTCTCCCTAGGTTATAGGTCTCTCACTTGTATATCTCTCATGACTCTCTACATATTTCCCTTCCTCTCCACCTCTCTTCCTCCTCCTTACCCATCTTTCCCTCATGTTGTCAACTTCACTCTCTCATTTTATTATATCTCTCCCCTCGCCTCTCTATTTCTCACCTTTGTCTCCCCCTCACCTCTCTACCTCTCCCATCTCTACGTCTCTTAGTCACCTCTTGTCTACCTCTCCATCCATCCTTAGCCATCTAGGTCTATCACTTAACCCTAAACACTAAACCTTATCCCTAAAGCCTCAACCCTCAACCCTTAAGCCTTAAATCCTAAACCCTATCCCTAAACCCTCAACCCTCAACCCTATACCTTAAACCCTAATCTTTTATCCCAAAACACTAAACCTTATCCCTAAATCCTGAACTCTCAACCCTTAAACCTAAAATCCTAAACCCTATCCCTAAACCCTTAATGCTTAATACTATACCTTAAACCCTAATCCCGTATCCCTAAACTCCAAACCCTATCCTTAAAGCCTCAACCCTCAACCCTTAACCCTTAAATCCTTAACCCTATCTCTAAACCCTCTACCATCGACACTATACCTTAAATCCTAATCCCTCAACCCTAAACCCTTAATACCTCAACCCTTAAACCCTCATCCCTTAAACCCTAAACACTTCACCCTTAAACCCTAAAGCCTTAAACCCTCAACCCTTATCCACCCTCTCCTCCCCTATTTGCCTCACCCCCATCTCTCCCCTATCTCTCTCACCCCTCTCTCCCTAGGTTATAGGTCTCACTTGTATATCTCTCGCGGATCTCTACATATTTCCCTTCCTCTCCATCTCTCTCCCTCCTCCTTACCCATGTTTCCCTCAAGTTGTCAACTTCACTCTCTCATTTTATTATATCTTTCCGCTCACCTCTCTATCTCTCACCTTTGTTTCCCCTCACCTCTCTACCTATCCGTAAACCCTAAACCCTATCTATGAACCCTCTACCTTGACACTATACGTTAAACCCTAATCCCTTAATCCTCAGCCCTAAAGCCTCAACCCTCAATCCCTAAACACTATCCCTAATGCCTCTACCCTAAACGCTATCCCTATTCCTAAACCCTCAACCCTCGACACTATACCTTAAACCCTAATCCCTTATCCCTAAACCCTAATCCCTATTGCTCAACCCTTAACCCTTAAAACTTGAACCCTAAAACCTATCCCTACACCCTCGACACTCGACACTATCTCTTAAACCCTAATACCTTAACCCTCAGCCCTAAAGCCTCAACCCTCAATCCTTAAACCTTAAACCCTAAACCCTATCCCTAATCCCTATACCCTCGACACTCTACTTTAACCCTAATCCCTCGACCCTCAACCTATCCCTAAACCCTCAACCCTCAAACCTCAACCCTCAACCCTCAATGTCAAACCCTAATCCCTCAACCCTTAACCCTAATCCCTCAACCCTCAACCCTATCCCTAAACCCTCAACACTATACCTTAAACCCTAATCCCTAAACCCTAAACCCTAAACCCTAATCCCTCAACCCTCAACCCTCAACCCCAATCCCTCATCTCTAAATCATAAACCCTATCAATATTCCTAAACCCTCAATGGGCTCCATACTATACCTTAAACCCTGATTCCTTAGCCCTAAACCCTCCAACCATATCCCTAAACCCTCTACCCTCGACACTATGCCTTAAGCCCTAATCCCTCAGCCCTTAAACCCTCAACTGTTAAACCCTTAATTCCTATAACCTTAAACCCTAAACTCTCAACCCCTAGATACCCTTAAAAACCTAAACCTTAAACCCTTAAACCTTATACCCTATACACTTAACATTGGACATTCTACCTTGAACATTATCCCTCAACCTTCAAACCTCTACCCTATACCCTATACCCTATACCCTCAACCCTATACTTATGCCCTAAACCATCAACCCTCATCAATATGCCTTGTACCCTCAACCTTAAACCCTAAACCCTATATCTTAGAGACTCAACATTGAACATTATCCCCCAGTTGTAAACTCTCAACCCTCTAACTTATACCCTCAACCATATACTTAAGCCCTAATCCCTCAATCCTCAACCCTATACCTTAAACCCTAAAACCCACACCCACAAACCCTCATCCCTATACCCTATAACCTCACCCTTATACCCTAAACCTTGAATATTATGCCTTAACTCTATACTTAAAACCTAAACCATACACTCTCAACCCAAGTCACCCTATGCCTTAACCCTTAAACCCTCAACCCTTATCCACCCCTCTCCTCCCTTATCTGTCTTACCCCCATCTATCCCCTATCTCGCACACACCTCTCTCCCTAGGTTATAGGTCTCTCACTTGTATATCTCTCATGACTCTCTACATATTTCCCTTCCTCTCCACCTCTCTCCCTCCTCCTTACCCATCTTTTCCTCAAGTTGTCAACTTCGCTCTCTTATTTTATTATATCTCTCCCCTCACCTCTCTATCTCTCACCTTTGTCTCCCCCTCACCTCTCTACCTCTCCTCTCTCTACGTCTCTCAGTCACTCCTTGTCTACCTCTCCATCCATCCTTAGCCATCTAGGTCTGTCACTTAACCCTAAACACTAAACCTTATCCCTAAAGCCTCAACCCTCAACCCTTAAGCCTTAAATCTAAAACCCGATCCCTAAACCCTCAACCCTCGACACTATACCTTAAACCCTAATCTTTTATCCCAAAACACTAAACCCTATGCCTAAAGCCTCAACTCTCAACCCTTAAACCTTAAATCCTAAACCCTATCCCTAAACCCTCAACACTCAATACTATACCTTAAACCCTAATCCCTTATCCCTAAACCCCAAACCCTATCCTTAAAGCCTCAACTCTCAACCCTTAAACCTTAAATCCTTAACCCTATCTCTAAACCCTCTACCATCGACACTATACCTTAAACCCTAATCCCTCAACCCTAAACCCTTAATACCACAACCCTTAAACCCTAAAGCCTTAAACCCTCAACCCTTATCCACCCCTCTCCTCCCCTATCTGCCTCACCCCCATCTCTCCCTTATCTATCTTACCCCTCTCTCCCTAGGTTATAGGTCTCACTTGTATATCTCTCACAGCTCTCTACATATTTCCCTTCCTCTCCATCTCTCTCCCTCCTCACCCATGTTTCCCTCAAGTTGTCAACTTCACTCTCATTTTATTATATCTTTCCCCTCACCTCTCTATCTCTCGCCTTTGTTTCCCCTCACCTCTCTACCTATCCGTAAACCCTAAACCCTATCCATGAACCCTCTACCCTTGACACTATACGTTAAACCCTAATCCCTTAACCCTCAACCCTAAAGCCTCAACCCTCAATCCTTAAACCTTCAACCCTAAACCCTATCCCTAATGCCTCTACCCTAAATGCTATCCCTATTCCTAAACCCTCAATCCTCAACACTATACCTTAAACCCTAATCCCTTATCCATAAACCCTAATCCCTATCCCTCAACCCTTAAAACTTGAACCCTAAAACTTATCCCTACACCCTCGACACTCGACACTATATCTTAAATCCTAATCCCTTAACCCTCATCCCTAAAGCCTCAACCCTCAATCCTTAAACCTTAAACCCTAAACCCTATCCCTAATCCCTCTACCCTCGACGCTCTACTTTAACCCTAATCCCTTGACCATCAACCCTATCCCTAAACCCTATCCCTAAACCCTCAACCCTCAACACTATACCTTAAACCCTAATCCCTATCCCTCAACACTTAATCCTTAAAACTCAAACCTATCCCTACACCCTCAACACTCGACGCTATATCTGAAGCCTTAAACCCTCATCCCTAAAGCCTCAACCCTCAATACTTAAACCTTCAACCCTAAACCCTATCCCTAGTCTCTCTACCCTCGACACTCTAACCTTAATCCCTTGACCATCAACCCTATCCCTAAACCCTCAACCCTCAACCCTCAACTCTCAACATTAAACCCTAATCCGTCAACCATCAACCCTTAACACTATACCTTAAACCCTAATCCATCAACCCTCAACCCTAAACCCTATCTCTAAACCCTCAACCCTCGACACTATACCTTAAACCCTAATCCATCAACCCTCAACCCTAATCCCTCATCCCTAAACCTTAAACGCTATCCCTATTCCTAAACCCTCAACCCTCGACACTATACCTTAAACCCTAATCCCTTATCCCTAAACCCTAAACCCTATCCCTCAATCCTTAACCCTTAAAACTTAAACCCTAAAACCTATCCCTAAACTGTCAACACTCAACACTATATCTTAAACCCCAATCCCTTAACCCTCAACCCTAAAGCCTCAACCCTCAATCGTTAAACCTTCAACCCTAAACCCTATCCCTAATCCTTCTACCCTCAACACTCTACTTTAACCCTAATCCCTTGACCATCAACCCTATCCCTAAACCCTCAACCCTCAACCCTCAACTCTCAACATTAAACCCTAATCCATTAACCCTAAACCCTAATCCCTCAACCCTAAACCCTGTTCCTAAACCCTCAACCCTCAACACTATTCCTTAAACCCTAATCCATCAACCCTAAACCCTATCCCTAAACCCTCAACCCTCAACACTATTCCTTAAACCCTAATCCCTCAGCTCTAAACCCTAATCCCTAAACCCTAATCCCTAAACCCTATCCCTAAACACTCAACCCTCAACACTATACCTTAAACCTTAATCCCTCAACCCTCAACCTTAATCCCTCATCCCTAAACCCTAAATGCTATCCCTATTCCTAAACCCTCAACCCAAGACACTAAACCTTAAACGCTAATCCCTTACCCCTAAACCTTAAACCCTATCCCTCAACCCTTAACCCTTAAACCTTAAACCCTAAAACCTATCCCTAAACCCTCAACCATATACTTAAGCCTTAATCCCTCAATCATCAACCCTATACCTTAAACCCTGAAGCCTACACCCACAAACCCTCATCCCTAGACCATATAACCTCACCCTTATATCCTAAACCCCGAATATTGTGCCTCAAACCTATACTTAAATTAAACCTAAACCATACATTCTCTCAACCCAAGTCACCCTATACCTTATATACCCTCAATCCATATCATAAACCCTAAACCCAATATCCTAAACCCTAATCCCTGTGCCTTACACAGTTAATCTTATACACTCAACAACCTGAATAGTAACCCTCAACTGTAACCCTCAACCCTCTAATCTCTACCCTCTACCCTCTACCTATTACTTAAGCCCTAATCCCTCAACCCTCAAAACTATATAGGCTCAAGTCCTTATATGTACCCTAAACCCAAAACACATACATACATACATACAAACATGCATGCATACATGTATATACATACAAGCATGCATACATGTACATGCATACATACCTACAAGCATACATATATACATCCATGAAACTTGAACATAAATCATTCAAAAGAAGACATATATAACGCGCTCGTGTTATGTCGAACTGGGAAAACACTGACAAACATGCAAAAAAGGAAAAAAACTAAATATAAAACGAGCGTGTTATAATGCACTTGTTCCAACCCAAAGGCTTGGAGTGCCTTCTCAACATCCACAGACGTGATTTTGCAAATTCTACAAGATTTCATGTTCAATAATTTTGTTCGTGCTAACCCTCAGATTTGCATGTGTTTCAAGGTCAAACAAATCGAACACCTGGGTAATGTTAGGATTTCTCTTAGCTATTTTTTTCACATTTTGACAATGTTAAGCCTTTCATCTTTAATTTCTTTTGTTTGTGTGTCCGGTTTTGGGCAAAAACCACTGTTTGGTCTTTTTTTCATTGTAAATTAACCATTCATTGAAATTTCAAAAAAATTACATATTTAAAAACTAGACTCCATTCTACACATATTAAAAAAAAAATTTTCAATTAGTTTTCAAAATTTATAGGGGTAGCATGGCCAAAATTCTATTTTTTAGAATGTGTCTACTTTGAAAATTAGTAAAAAATCAAATATTCATAAAAAAATTATCAGAAAAATTAGACATAAACTACATGCTGTTAGCTAAGTTCTCACCTAAGTGATTTTAAAAATACCAAAAAAAATTAACCTTTTGAGGGAGCCACAAAACATGCTATGTTATGTTTTCTTGACAGAAACAACACTAATTTCTGTGGCTCCCTCTTTTGAACCCCTTAATCTATACCATTTTAAAAAAAAATTAGTAGTTTAGAAAGTAGGCTTGGAGCACTACAAACATTGTTTTGGTTACATCTCCAAATTTTGAGTGTAACTATGCTCAATTTCTCATCCAAGGTCAGCATTTCTTGATTTCAGAAAAAAAGTGGCCACTTAAGACCCTTTTTTGGCCCCCCATCTTCTTGCACTTACCCAGCTAATCATTACAAACAACTTTGTTTATCAATAATTGTCATGCCCAAAATATTCAATTAAGAACATAACACAAAACAACCATAACAGATGACAAATATAAAATTATCCCACATAAGTTAGTTTCAAAAAACACATGATTCAAACAAACATAACGAATTTGAAATTAGTTGCATAGATATACAATATAAAATCCAATCAATATGCAAAGAGTACACTCATAATGAATATCATGCATACTTCCACTATCAGGAGAGATAAGTTTAATTAAATTGAAAGGAAATCTAATTCCTAAAGAACATCATTCTATCATTTAACTCAATAATTGAGAAAGAAATTAAACGATTAAAATTGTGTAACATAATCTTAATCACGGATATTGACTTAACCATAAAGAAATTTTGATAAGAAAGGAAAACATGCTTCATTATTCATTTAACTTGAAAAGATTCTAGATTCAAATATAGTTGTAAACTTGTACTGAGATTTAAGGAAGAGATATGATTGACAAAGAATGATTAACTAATACCTTCGACCTTTTGTTTTACCTTGCACCATCCCAAATAACTCGCCTTGCTCTGATACCTGTACACTTATGAAATCACGATTTTGCAACACTAGATGTAAGAATTAGTCCCCAAATAAATAAAGTAATCATGATGTAAGTAACATATAAATAATTAAATTCCAGATTCCAAAAGTAAGATATAGAAGACCAGGGCCTTAGGGCCAGACCTAGGCCTCAGGGGCTCATATAATATGGCCTTGCCTAAGTAACGTGATCAAAGGCTCCATAGTTTGCCTACTTGTATTTTCAACCTAATTAGGTCAACTTAAAATACAATTATTCATATAGGAACAAGAAGTAATTCTTAACCACATTCATAACATAATCTAGGCTCTCTCTGTTGGATCTAGGGCATACAACTGAGAGGGGGGGGGGTGAATCAGTTGTATAAAACTTGCTCTTACTTTAAACACTTGATTCTTCTTTGTTAGTTAACGGCATATCAATTAACCATCTATGGAAGCATAATGCATAAACACAAGAGCAGATAAACATCAACACATTGAACACCAAGATTTTGACGTGGAAAACCCGGTTAAGGGAAAAACCATGGGGTGATTAACCCAAGAATTATTCTCTGTTAGAAGAATAAAGAAGAATGAATGGCACATGCCAATTAGGGCTCACTGCCCGAGCACACTGCTCACAAAGAGGCCCACTGCCTATAAGGAGACACACTGTCTACAAAGTGTTAAGAAACATAATCTTGAACTGGAGAATGACATCTCTACCATGTCCGGATCAGTTCCATTTAAGCCCAAAAACCTCTGCTCTGCCTTTTGCACTTCTCTCCGCTATGCCACACTCATCCACACAATCCACACTTCGAAATGAACTCACAAACCTTTATTTATACAAGACATCGACTTAGGAACAATCATCTAAGTCGGCAATCAACCATAAGGATATCCGCAAGGTGAATAACACATCCGGTCGGCCACCACAAGAACATTCGCAGGATGAACAACTCATCCGGTCGGCTAGTCGGAATAAGAACTTCATCCAGAAGAATATCTTCAATTCCGGGCTCTACCATCAATGCAAACCAACAACACAACCTCAACATGATCCAAGGACCTTCACAAGCCTGCCTGAATGATCAAGTACATCTGCACTTCCTCTACTTACTAGAATCTCTTCTCTTCCTCATCCGGAACTTCAAGAACACAGTCTGTCGTCACTGTCACAATGCAAAAGGTACTTCCAGACCTCAAAAGCATACACAACTCAAGATGACACATCACAAGGACATCCTAAACACTCCTTCCAATCCGCAGATTAGGATTACACAATTCCGGACCTCACCGGACGTTTCTATGATCCTCTGTCACCTCTGAACACTTGCCGGAACCGGTTCCATACCGACAGCCACAACTCCTTCAGATCTTCATGCGGACCTCTGAAATCTTAACTGAAGCATCTCAAGACTCATATCTACAAACCCTTTAATCCGCATCCTCCGGTTCTCATCCTATACAGTACATTTGCCTTCTTCTCATCACTGTTCTTCACTGTTCCTGACTGAGGCTAATTTTCTCAATATCCTCAGCACACTGCTCATCCAATCCGTCTTGTCAATGCAATATGAGTATGTTGACATCAATGAAAACACTGGTTCACCTCATACTTGCAACAATCTCCCCCTTTGTCATTGATGGCAACATATGATGTGAAAAACCATCAAGACAAGAACTTCTCCTTTCTGTCATAGCTCCCCCTATCAGCAACATGTCTTCTCCTCATTTACTGCTCCCCCTTTGATCATCAGCTACTTGTTTTTCACATGTCTTCTCTCCCCCTTTGACATCAATGGCAAAGGGCTCATACTTGCAATTCTAACACATCAGAATCATACCAGCTGCTCCCCCTTAGTAGCAGCTCCCCATCATCAATCCAGATCACAAGATATGACTGTGATATCCACCGGACTGATGCACATAAGTGCATCCTAGTTCATCACCGAAGGGGCCATGACCCCTAACTTCTCCTGGAGATATTCAAAAGAGTCCTTGGGAAGAGGTTTAGTAAAGATGTCTGCAATCTGATCCTTGGAAGGAACATACTCCAATCTGACTTCTTCCTTGTTCACTTGTTCTCTCAAAAAGTGAAACTTTATAGATATGTGCTTAGTCTTAGAATGCAATACCGGATTCTTAGAAATATTAATTGCACTTGAATTATCACAGAAAATTGTGATAGGCTCCTCATATTCAACTTTAATGTCTTTTAGCATCTGCTTCATCCATAAGATTTGAGTGCAACTACCTGCTGCTGCAATGTATTCTGCTTCTGTTGTAGACAGAGATATTGCATCTTGTTTCTTGCTTAGCCAAGAAACCAATCTCTTCCCCAAAAAGAATGCTCCACCACTGGTGCTCTTCCGGTCATCCACATCTCCTGCCCAATCTGCATCTGTGTAAGCATGAAGAGAGAAATCTGGATCTCTAGGGTACCATAGACCATACTCAGCTGTTCCTTTCAAGTACCTAAAAATTCTTTTGATTGCCATAACATGAGATTCTTTAGGATCAGCCTGGAATCTCGCTACAAGACCAACAGCCTGCATTATATCTGGTCTAGTCTGAGTGAGATACAACAATCCACCAATCATTGATCTATATTTTGTCTGATCTGCCTTTGGGGAGTCATCATCTTTGCTCAACTTACATCCGGTTGCCATGGGAGTGTTCATTGGCTTTGCATCTTCCATACCAAATTTCCTCAACAATTCTTTCACATATTTGGTCTGAGAAATGAAGATTCCTTTTTTTGTTTGAGTAATTTGCAGACCCAAGAAGAAATTCATTTCACCAAGCATAGACATTTCAAACTCACTTTTCATCTGATTTACAAAAGTTTTGCACATACTATCTCTTCCTCCAAAAATGATATCATCCACAAACACTTCAACAATCAAAATGTTTTCATGATCAATTTTGAAATATAAGTTGCTGTCAGTAGTACCTTTGTTGAATCCAATCTGCACAAGATGCTTATCCAACCTTTGATACCATGCTCTTGGGGCTTGCTTTAATCCATACAATGCTTTCTTCAACTTGCAGACCATATCATCATTATCAGACAATTGAAATCCATCCGGTTGTTCAATGTAAACTTCTTCTTCCAGATCACCATTTAGGAAAGCAGACTTGACATCCATCTGATATACCTTGAAGTCTTTGAAGGCAGCAAATGCAAGAAATAATCTGACTGCTTCAATTCTTGCCATCGGAGCAAAGGTCTCTTCAAAATCAATTCCTTCTATTTGAGAGTAGCCTTTGCAGACCAATCTAGCTTTGTTTCTGATTACTTCACCAGCTTCATTCAGTTTGTTCCGAAAGACCCATTTGGTTCCAATCACATTCCTGTCTCTAGGTCTGGGAACAAGATCCCAAGTATGATTTTTCTCAATTTGCATCAATTCATCTTCCATTGCTTTGGTCCAGTTTTCATCATTGCAGGCTTCATTTATTGTTTTAGGTTCAATCTTTGAAATCAGACAACATTCATCCTGATTTTGAGCAACATTCCTTCTAGTTTGCACACCTTTGCTTCTGTCACCTATGATCTGATCTTCAGAGTGGTTCAGTCTTACATACCTTGGAATTTTGGGAGTATCCTGCACTGCTGCTTCTTGATTAGGCTCATTCAGACCTATCTCTTCTTCTTGATTTACCAGATCAGGCTGATTTTGACTTACCGGAGAGGATTGAGTTCCTTGAACCTGAACATCACCTTGGTCATCTTCATCAAACTCATAAAATCTTGAGGGCTTCTCAATTCCTTCATCTACTTTCACATTAGTGCTTTCTATCATCTTCCTCAGTCTCTTATTGTAACACCGGTATGCTTTGCTTTGAGTGGAGTAACCCAAGAAAATTTCTTCATCACTTCTAGCATCAAACTTTCCTAGATCTTCATCTCTTTTAATATAACACTTGCTACCAAATACTCTGAAATATTTCACAGTAGGAGTGATGCCAAACCAGAGTTCATAGGGGGTCTTACCGGTATTGTTTTTGATTTGAACTCGATTGAGAGTGTAGACTGCAGTGCTAATAGCTTCTTTCCAAAACATCTGAGGAACATTTGCTTCCAACATCATTGTCTTGGCAGCTTCCTGGATGGTCCGGTTCTTTCTCTCAACTACTCCATTCTACTGTGGAGTCCTAGGAGTAGACAACTGTCTCCTTATACCCTGCTTCTCACAAAAGTCAATGAACTCACCAGATGTAAATTCACCACCTCTATCAGACCTTAGACACTTCAGTTTCAATCTGGTTTGATTCTCTACCATAGCTTTGAAGATTTTGAACTTCTCAAAGGCTTCTGATTTCTCTTTTAGGAAGGTGACCCACATCATCCGGGAATGGTCATCAATTAGCAACATGAAATATCTATCACCTTGCAGACTCTTGATTCTTGTCGGACCACAGAGATCAGTATGTACTAATTCCAACAATCCGGTAGAGGACTGATCTTTGCTTTTGAAGGAGACTCTGCTCTGTTTGCCTAGCTGACATTCTTTGCACAAACTATTTGTAGGTTTCATCAATTTTGGAAGATCTCTTATAGCCTGAATATTGCTTATCTTGATTATGTTATCAAAATTTATATGACACATCCTTCTATGCCATAACCAACTCTGATCAACTTGAACAAACAGACAACTTTTATTTGAACCAACTAGATGAAAGATATTACCTTTTGTTTGAGTACCAGATGCAATTTCAGTTCCGGAGCTTGTAAAGATTCTGCATTTTCCATTCTTGAACCAGAGATCATAGCCTTTGTCCACTAACTGACCAACACTGAGAAGATTGTGCTTCAATCCTTCAACATATAGTACATTACCTGTTTTGCTCTTTCCATCAAGAGAAATAGTTCCCCTACCTCTGATTCTGCCAGCAGAATTGTCACCAAACTTTACCATTCCTCCTTCATACCTTTCCAAATCCAAGAACTTATTCTTGTCACCAGTCATATGGTGAGAACATCCATTGTCAATAACCCAATCATCCTTTTCTTCCACTTGAGCAGCTAAAGCTCTTTCCACAACTTTGTGATTGACAGATTCAGAGGACATTGAATCTTCTTCCTTGATGGCAATAAACACCCATTCATTTCCGGCTTTGCTTCCTGATTCTGATTCATCATCAGTTACTCCTTCATTGTCATCTTCTTCATGAACATAATAGCAGTTCTTTTGAAATCTTTGTCTGTTAGTATTAGACCTTGCAGATCTTTCCAGACATCTTGAAGCAAAATGACCAATCTTATTGCAGTTGAAGCACTTAAAGGGTAGTTTTCCTTCATACTTACCGGATCCTCTTGGCAGTCTCTTTGCAATGAGGGCTTCAAGTTGAGCTGTTTCTGCTTCTTCTTCTTCCATGTCTCTTCTTGCTTGATCATACCATGACATCTTCCTTGATGAGTTTTCTCCCGGATCAAATCTCTGTTTGCCTTTCACATAGGCACTGGCTTTGAAAGTAGATTCAGTCTTGGGAGGATCATCTCCAAACTCGGTCATTTCAAATGCAGCTAGTTTGTCAGCCAGTTGTTCTCTTGTGACAGTTGTGTGGGCTCTGAATTCATCAATGACAGCAACCTTGATTTTGTAGGCAACAGGAAGGGATCTTAGGATTTTGCAGACAATCTCATTTTCATCTAGAGTTCCACCAGCATTTCTAATTCCACATACCAGCTCATTCACTCTTGGCATAGAGGTAGTGATGTTTTCATCATCTCTCATCTTCAATCTTTCAAATTTCCCTTTCAGACTTTGCAACCTTGCACTTTTGACAAACTCATCTCCTTCATACAGAAGTTCCAGTTTAGTCAGGATCTCATATGCAGTTGGTAGGTCAATAACATTTGAGAGATCTGAATCATTCAATGCGCTTAGTAGGGCTTCCTTGGTCCGCAGATTATTTTCAGCATCTGTGATTTCATTCAGAGTTGTTGGACCACCTTGTGGAGGTACATATGGTTTTGAGACCATAGCCAAGTATGCTTTTCCCATACATTCCAAGTGACACTTCATGCAACCTTTCCAGAGAGTGAAGTTGGTTCCATCGAACTTTGGACTATCTTTCTTGTATGACGACATCCTGGATCTCCTCAAGCGGTTAAGCTTCTTTCAGAGGAACTTAGCTCTGATACCAATTGTTGGATCTAGGGCATACAACTGAGAGGGGGGGGTGAATCAGTTGTATAAAACTTGCTCTTACTTTAAACACTTGATTCTTCTTTGTTAGTTAACGACATATCAATTAACCATCTATGGAAGCATAATGCATAAACACAAGAGCAGATAAACATCAACACATTGAACACCAAGATTTTGACGTGGAAAACCTGGTTAAGGGAAAAACCACGGGGTGATTAACCCAAGAATTATTCTCTGTTAGAAGAATAAAGAAGAATGAATGGCACATGCCAATTAGGGCTCACTGCCCGAGCACACTGCTCACAAAGAGGCCCACTACCTACAAGGAGACACACTGTCTACAAAGTGTTAAGAAACACAATCTTGAACTGGAGAATGACATCTCTACCATGTCCGGATCAGTTCCATTTAAGCCCAAAAACCTCTGCTCTGCCTTTTGCACTTCTCTCCACTATGCCACACTCATCCACACAATCCACACTTCGAAATGAACTCACAAACCTTTATTTATACAAGACATCGACTTAGGAACAATCATCTAGGTCGGCAATCAACCATAAGGATATCCACAAGATGAATAACACATCCGATCGGCCACCACAAGAACATTCACAGGATGAACAATTCATCCGGTCGGCTAGTCGGAATAAGAACTTCATCCGGAAGAATATCTTCAATTCCGGGCTCTACCATCAATGCGGACCAACAACACAACCTCAACATGATCCAAGGACCTTCACAAGCCTGCTTGAATGATCAGGTACATCCGCACTTCCTCTACTTACTGGAATCTCTTCTTTTCCTCATTCGGAACTTCAAGAACACAGTCTGTCGTCACTGTCACAATGCAAAAGGTACTTCCGGACCTCAAAAGCATACACAACTCGAGATGACACATCACAAGGACATCCCAAACACTCCTTCCAATCCGCAGATTAGGATTACATAATTCTGGACCTCACCGGACGTTTCTGTGATCCTCTGTCACCTCTGAACACTTGCCGGAACCGGTTCCATACCGACAGCCACAACTCCTTCAGATCTTCATGCGGACCTCTGAAATCTTAACTGAAGCATCTCAAGACTCATATCTACAAACCCTTTAATCCGCATCCTCCGGTTCTCATCCTATACAATACATTTGCCTTCTTCTCATCACTGTTCTTCATTGTTCCTGACTGAGGCTAATTTTCTCAATATCCTCAGCACACTGCTCATCCAATCCGTCTTGTCAATGCAATATGAGTATGTTGACATCAATGACAACACTGGTTCACCTCATACTTGCAACACTCTCTTCCATAAAAAAGAATCATTAGTTGGAAAAAGTTATGTAACATGAAATAACTTTCAATAGATATCTAACTCACTAATATACTCAGACCTTGGTACACAAGGTTGAAATCACTGATATATAAGGTCTACAGTTTTAATTAAATCATATAATAATATGGATTTTAATACTAAGAATCTAATGATAATGCTCAAGATTTTCAAAGAACAATACATATGATTTAAATTCCTTAAAAATTCAATAGAACTTCTATGGATCCTTCAAAATCCTATACAACTAAAATAATCCATCGAATTCCTTAATTCAAGATTAGATACAATCAATAGTGAAATCTTCCTATTTCCTTCTATCAAACTCAAATCTATTCCTTACCATTACTATTGATACAAAACACAATTTACTCATTTATATGTGAAGTAACAAAATTAAATGTAATACAATTAATGATTAGCTCCTCGAGCCCCACTTACCATGAAATTGTAAGCTTTATGATGTATTCAAAGAAAAACATATGCATACAAATTAGTTTGTCTTCTATCTAATCACAAACTTAGTGAACAATGAATTAAATTAGTTAAAATAAAAAAGTTCTCTTGACATAAAAATTAGACAGTAGTAAATCTACCTTAACTTTCTTGTTTCTAAACCGAATTCAAAAATTCAAAATGCTTCGGAAACAACATAGAATAAAACTCAGAAATAAATTAAGAAAGTTATTTAAGAGGTGAGAACAATTTTTACTACAATCAACACACTGTTACGAAAATGCAACAATTCTAAGACATTTTCAAGAAATTATATCAAGGCACAAAGTATAAACTGCCTGAATAAATTAGTCAATAATTTATGAAAGTAAAGTCATTGTTTCTTTTAATAATACAACTTTGCTATGACTCACTACCAAAACTCAATTATGAATTTAAGATTCTCTACTTTGAAAAAATTGTTACCATATTAAGTATCGGAGTGAACAAATCATTTCACCAGCAAACCAAGTGGTGAAACAAAAAAACAAAACTATAATGTTCTATTAATAAACCAAAAGAAATTCTTCACCAATTTAATGATTCCTGTCAAGATAATAATGTAATTACTGTTCATTGGCGTCGATGCTTACCTTCTCATTAGCTGCCAAAAGCTATATACATGCCTACCACTAGAATCATTTATCCAATCCAAACTATCTCCTAGTTTTATATATATATATATAAATGATCATACTATGTAACAAAGGTTTAAAATTAGCTCATAGCTATTGCATGTTAAGCATGTTAATTCCTCATTGTAGGATTTATTAAGTGAATACTCTTTTATGTTGTTGAGTGATACCTTAAGTTAAAATTTCACCTCAAGGCCATATTATTATTATTATAATAATGT
This sequence comes from Cunninghamia lanceolata, assembly GCA_027924645.1. Taxonomy (NCBI): domain Eukaryota; kingdom Viridiplantae; phylum Streptophyta; class Pinopsida; order Cupressales; family Cupressaceae; genus Cunninghamia; species Cunninghamia lanceolata. The sequence continues at coordinate 4,148,284 of BSBN01000328.1, read as the reverse complement.
AGATTCTACCAAGACTTACTAAATATAGAAAGGATAACAAACATAATAAACTAAATTCTAATCCCTCATATAAAATGCTCAAGAAAATGATATAATAACTTTTTAATAGTTGGCTCTCAACAATGATACCCACATGCTTGGTTTAAACCCAAGCTTCAAAAAAAATTTCAAACATGAATGTAATCTGTGAGAGCATTAGCAAGGAATTATTTTGACCAATTATTTATGAAAATTCAACCTACAGAAATATTCTGTTTGACAAAATGCGTAAATGAGCTATGACATTTTGTAATGCAATAATTTATAGGTATGCACAAAATGGAATGCAATAATTTCTAAGTATGCACAAAATGGATTTGATGGGAGGATGGTAGATGATCTTAATAGAGGTAATTGGTGGTTGTAAATCTAGATTTTATATGGTATTATCTAAACTGTATATTAATTGCCCATGAAAATGCCTTAAATGAAACACAATAAGGGAGAGGGCCAGTAGCCTCCATCCTAACTTCGTGCACGTCAAGCTCATAGTTAGATATATCAGATTTCGACAATTTTTTTTGAGTTTCTCCATATGCGACCGAAGAGCTTAAAGCCATTCTTTCAGCTTCTGGACACTTATACATTTCCCTGTAGGATGCGTTATGTGCACATGGGTCGAAACAGTGTCATTTCAACATGTCGCCCCATACATGCGCAACAATGTGCCAATAACCGCTTGTCATCACATTTGTGCACTTGTCTTAATTTCATTGGTTAATTTATTGGAGTTGTGAACGTGTATTGGTGCATTTGTGTTAATTTATTAGGTTGGTATTTTACATGTATTGGTTCTTTTTAAAATTTTAATTGGGGGGTCAACTGCACAAAAACATAGTGGTTATTGGGGTGTGGGCAGCAACTGGCCCCTCTCCCTTAGTGGACGAATAAAATCAAATATGGACATATATACATTACCATGCCTTCTGCATAATAGCGTACCTTTGAAATGTCTTGAATGTAAACACTACAGGATAAACCCAATCATGGAAATATACGTTTGATCACATCACGCCTTTTACATATTATAACACCTATTTATTGTCTTATAAGAACATAAAAATTGTAGGCTAATCACAAAACAGATTATATTCTAACAAATATGAAATGCTCACCCCATGTTTCATAAGTTGAATGTAAAGGCTTTAGCAGTAAGTGCAAAAAGTATGTATATATCCAACGTATCATAACAAGAGGGGAGTCTCTAGCAGAGGGTTCTACTTAAACATCTTCCACTTCAGTGCTCAAACAATCAATAGCAATTTTACACCTCATCCATAACAAAAAGTACTAAATATTTGTCCTATTTTTATTGGCCAAAATTGACTTTTGACTGTTGAAGTGGATGATGTTTAAAAACAGCCCTGACAGACTGTCTCATACAGAGGCCAACCCAGAAACACATAGCCACAATGAAATCAGCCCAAGATGCTCTACTTGTAAAAAGAGACATTTGGATAAGTGTGAGTTTGTTTGATTTATTTATTTTTTTAATGTGTGAGGAAGTAATGTTGTTTTATTACTGCAATGCCTATAGAAAACTTCAAGTGATTTTAATTGGTAGAAATGAAGCCAAATTTCATTATTCTTATTTATGTACTCTTTACTATACCCACCTTGGAGCTTTGAAAGGCTTTAATTAGCTCTATTGAAACTTAACGTCATATAGATCTAATCTTCTGTATAGTTTTGAAAACTAGTTTTGGGTCAAATCTTTTCACCCAAAATAAAAAAAAATTGAAGAATTTTGGCGTCATTAGAATAAAGAAAACTCAGTCTACAAAGCCACAACCAGTATCTGATCAGCAGCATGACATAAAAGAAATTTCAAGACTCAAGCCATTGAAGATTCTTAAAGCATACCAAACTAGCTTAAGAGGAAAGAAAGAGAAACAATAAATTAAATTTACCAGCTTCCACAGTCTCCCAATTTGGTAGAAATTAAAAATGATGTCTCCCTTCCATTTCCCTTTCCAGGCAACCGAACCCTCTCTCCTCTTTTATTGGTTTCTTTCTCCTGTTTCCCAATAATGTTGTTTCTTTTCACTATTCACAAAGTAAAGAGACACTTGGCAACCAAAATGGTGGAGCAGCAACGACGGTGGAAAATAGGTGTAAAATAAAATAGTATGAGGTGCTACTTAAGTATTAATGCTTTCATGAAAACATCATTTCCATAAATACTCCCCATAATATATTACTACAAAGGTTCAATAAACATCATACATCATACATCTGTTTAATAAACTTAAAAAAGTTCAATACAATTCCACCATGAATACGAGGGGTTCTTCAAGATAGAGATTCAGAGCACTCTACTTAAATATCATCCACTTCAATGGTTAAACAGTCAATAGCGATTTTACACATCAATCACAACAAAAAGTGGTAAATATTTGTCCTATTTTTTTGGCCAAAATTAACCTTTGACTATCGAAGTGGATGATATTTAAGAACAGCCCATTCAGAGGGGAGAAACCTTTAACTGTTGAAATGGATGATATTTAAGAATAGCCTCTTCAATGCTTCAAAATCAGACGTATTCTATGAAATCTTGGTGCATTTAATTTACATCCTCGTCCTCGTCCTCATCCCCCTGCCCCTGGGAGTCCTCATCTGAGTAAAAGAGTAAATTCTGGGCTTCCAAAATAGGGGAGAAAAACTGGTCAAATCCTTCAAAACCAGGTGAATAGTCAGGGATTATGAAGTCGAAATCGTGAAGCTTCCTCCTCCCCTCTTCATCCACAGATGTTGATGTGCTCACAATACAAGTTTGAAGACGCTTCTTCTTCAGTTGGAGGCGTGCGTGGTAATAATATAGCAGGGAATAGCAAAAAAATAGCCTGGCCCTGTTGTCAGGAGCAATCCAAGCACGGGTGCCGCTGGGTAAATGGGGGAGGGCTTGCCTAACACGTGTCTCGCTTTCCTCCCATGAACCTCCCATCTCCACTATTATCATCTGCTCCCCCTCCATTTCCATCCATTTCTTCTTCACTGCTTGCAAACATCTGCTATTTGATGGTGATGTCAGATCGCACGCCGTTAACAAGAGCCACAGATTTACCCCACCTGCCGGACAGGGCGACTCCCCAAACTGCCCATTCTCATCAAGATAGAGAAATTTTGACTCAATGTGAAAAAATGCTCTACACATTACATCTGCATACGGGAAGCTTCCATACCAGTATTCCTTTACAACATTAGGTGCGAATTTCTGCAATGCAAGGAATAATCCCAATCAAGAACAAGGATGAACATAACCAGTGAAATAAAAGTCTCAGTTATACACAAGAAAGTGTGTTACAGCGATTACCTGTCTTCCGCACAACATTACTGCCAAAGAATATTGCTCCTTCACTTGTTCCCACCGCTTTTTCAACATAGGGCTTCCATCTATATCCACAATCATCAATCCCCTCATCTTCGCTAACTTGTCCATTGTATTTTCCTCCAGTTGAGAACATTCTGAAGCCTTCATAGCAATCAGTGAACTCAAACATTCAAAATCACCAGAGAGTGTCTGTAATACCCTGCATCCATGTATGCTCACATATTTTAAACACTTCAGCTGACCAAAATTTTGAGGTAGATTCGAGAGCTTCTCACACTTTCGCAATATCAACAGCTCCACAGAAGCGAGGTTTCTGAAACTTTCTGGCAACACAGACAGCTGTGTACAACTGTTTAAATATAGCTTTACCAAACTAAATAAATTGCCAAAGTTCTTTGAAAGGTTCACCAAGCTGGAACAATTGTTTAAATTCAACTCTTTTAAAGAAGATAAATTCTTAAAGCTGTCTGGAAGGCTCACCAAGCTGAGACAATTGCTTAAATTCAACTTATTTAAGGAAGATAAATTCCCAAAGCTGTCTGGAAGGCTCACCAAGCTGGAGCAATTGCTTAAATTCAACTTGTTTAAAGAATATAAATTCCCAAAGCTGTCTAGAAGGCTCACCAAGCTGGAGCAATTGCTTAAATGCAAATTATTTAAAGAAGATAAATTCCCAAAGCTGTCTGGAAGGCTCACCAAGCTGGAAGAAAATTTAAATTCCAACTTATTTAAAGAAGATAGATTCCCAAAGCTGTCTGGAAGGCTCACCAAACTGAAGCAATTGCTTAAATGCAACTTATTTAAAGAAGATAAATTTCCAAAGCTGTTTGGAAGGCCCACCAAGCTGGAGCAATTGCTTAAATCCAACTTATTTAAACAAGATAAATTCCCAAAGCTGTCTGGAAGGCTCACCAAGCTGGAAGAAGACTTTAAATCCAATTCTTTTAAAGAAGATAAATTCCCAAAGCTGTCCGGAAGGCTCATCAAGCTGGAGCAATTGCTTAAATTCAACTTATTTAAAGAAGATAAATTCCCAAAACTGTCTGGAAGGCTCACCAAGTTGGAAGAAAACTTAAAATCCAACTTGTTTAAAGAAGATAAATTTCCAAAGCTGTGTGGAAGGCTCACCAATCTGCAGCAATTGCTTAAATTCAACTTATTTAAAGATGACAAATTCCCAAAGCTGTTTGGAAGGCTCACCAAGCTGGAACAATTATTTAAATTCAACTTACATAAAGAAGATAAATTCCCAAAACTATCCGGAAGACTCATCAAGGTGAAACAATACTGAAAATTCAACTTTTCCAAACCAGGTAGGTTCCCAATAGTTTCAGGCAGGTTATAAAACCCTCTGCAATTGCACAATGTTATAGAACGCAAAGACTGAAGTTGGGAAAGGGTGGTGGCAAGATTAACTAATGTAGCACCTGCTATAAACATATATCTCAATGAAGAAGCGACACCCGAGAACTGCAAAACAATTTCCCTGTTTTGAATTAACAATGTCCTATGAAAAACATAAATTAATAAAGTAGAAGGAAATTTTGGGAAAAGGTCAAATAAAAAATTAGGCACAGTTTGTAGAGTTTGCCTCACAAAATTCATATGTTGCGTAGAAGTTCCCAATGAATACTGCTAATTTTGGATGTTTACTGACATCCATCTGTGAGTAATGATAGTTGTCGAGGCTGAGCAACCTTAGATTTTCAAAGGCTCCTTTGCATTCTCCATTTACTATTCTTGTCCATATTCTCAAGATCAAAACTCTTAAACTTCTCTTCATTAAGTTGAGATGACATGCTTCCAGCTCGAATTCTTCAGAAATATAAATTCCCTTCACTTTCTTAATCCTCTGCAAAAGTGTTTGTAGCTCAAATGTACATTCAAATACAGAGCACTAATTGAATTTTTTATGTTCTTCCTAAAATTGGTTATATGTAAATCTCTACAAATTTTGGATTACTGAGTTATATACAAATCTAGAATTCTGGTAATGGGGGGATAGAAAACATACCTCTACATCGTGGAGAACATCTGTGAGAGATTGTAGGTTGGTGATTCTCTCCCCATCTGGTGACAACATTCTCCCTCGTGCTTTCACTATATCATGAACATTCACTCTGCCTTCATCTGTGATATTTACAAGTGCAGCCCTTTCAAGCTCTTGAAACTCTGTCTCTCCAACACTAGAGGCCACTCTGCGCCGCTTCCAATTACAAAAGAAGAAAACTATGTCAAGAAATGCCTCTTTACACGAGGCTTCCAAGCGATTATATACAAAGTCCACCATGCGTTCACTTAATTCATCCTCCCCTCCTTGTAGCAACCATGACTTGAGATATTCAACTGTGTCCCTACAAGCTTGCACGCTTTGAGCCTGTGCACGTAATTTCGCTCCAGCAATTTTTAAAACCAGTGGAACTCCTTGGCATATTCGGAGGAGGCCCTGAATATCTATGGTGGGGTCAAAACTTTCTTGACCACTGCCTAAACCAAACTCACACAAGAGTTTTTGTGCCTCTTGTTGTGGAAGAGAAGGTACAGGGTAAGAATGGAATTCAATTCCTGCCTGAAAAATTAGAAGAGTCTCATTCAGATTTCTAGTCGTTACAAGAATCCTGCTCTGTGCTGGAAGGAATGCCAGGCTACTTATAGGAATAAGCTTTTCCAGGTCACTTTCTTTTAGTGCATTGTCAACAAAAATGAAAACAGGTTGAGAGGAGCGTTTTTCAAAATTCCTGGACAACTCTTCTCGACCTTCATGGAAATTCCTCAACTCAATATTACGGTCATAAAGGTCTCTTAAAATTTGTTGTTGCAGCAACTTAAGATCCCCCTCTGAACAATTCTGTTCTATAATGACTCTACAATGTTTGCAGTTTTTGAGGTCGAGTTTGCTGAAAACTGCAGTGGCCAAAGTTGTCTTTCCTATCCCACCTTGTCCATAGATAACCACCGCTCTAACTGATTTGCTTGTCATATCTAGAAGTTCAGTCACACTATTTCTGGCATCCTCAATACCAACTGCAAACCCAATATAAATTTCTTAGAAATCATGTTTCTGCACATCTTTTACATTAAGGAAAATAGAAAACTGCATAATAATTACGTGCATAAATGCATTTTAAAATTATATATATGAATGAATAAGAAGTGAGGTAATTTTCAACTCCACCATGTGAATAATTTTAAGATCTTTAATTTTTTATTTCAAAACTTTAGAATATTTTGATGTATTTTTAGGATTGAAAGATAGCATCTCAGCTCATCAAATTTATTTAACACTCTATATTTAATTTTTTAAAGAATACTAACTTTTAAAATTAAGTAAATTGTTCATCCCATCAGTTTAGTTCATTTTATATTTATTGTTTGTAAGGATTATTTTAAATACAGTGAATTTAAATTTATATGAAATAATTAGAAAATGTTTGGTGTTTTATTTTATTGTTTTTTACTAAAATTGTTAGAAAATGTATCAATTATATTTTGGTCAACTATTAAATATGGAGGTATGGATATATTATTAGTGTGGCTATTTTATTTGAAACACACCTAATGTACATGTATTAGTTGTACTTACATGAAATGTATACTATGGAGTGTTCTATTATATTATACAACTATAAAACATATGTTTGTAATGTCATACTATTCTTTGTTATATAGCTCCTAAATAGGGTTGGAGAGAAACTAATGTGATGTCATATAATTATGAAAACTCCTAATTTTTATATATTTTTTCAATTATTTTTAGTACTTTACATGTTGTATGTGTTTTTGTCACATCCCTAAGAGACACATATAATAATAAATAAATAAATTATAGAGGTCTTCGAGGAAAGATATTAGAGGGGACAAATTTAATTTGAGGGCATGGTTACTTAATGGAGTGTCGAGGAGAAAAGGAGGGGCATTTGTTGTTGTGCCATTATGGAGGAATGGCATCCCCTCTCCTCATTGATCATGCCTACAGAAAAGGACATAAGACTAGCACATCAGCTCTAGATTAGATCAATGGATAAAGGATAGAAGTAAAGAAAATTTCATTCTATCGAGGCTTCATGGAAACTATAGATGGAATGTGAAGGTGTGCAGGTGTGTGGGGAGAGAGAGAATGGTGTATCATTGTGATGCCTAAGGAAAGAGACAAGGATCTCTAGGTTAACATCTTCCACACTTCTGGTTATGAGATAATCCACTTACAGGAAAATAAGAGAGTGGGCACCATTGTTGGGATTTCTCCTTACTCATGGGCATGATTTTGTTGATCGTTGTTCTCCCAAAAAAACACCATTTGTTGTTAGTTTCACCTTCATTTGGGCACCATATTGGTGCTTTTGGATCTGTCAAATGACACCATTCTTTTGCTAGCTATAGAGGAGTGAGTGGAGTTGGATGCTGAAATGAACTAGGGATTGGGCTAGGGATGCATGGCTTTTGTGGCTGCAAAATTATTAGACATAAGGCTCAAAACCCCTTGGATTTTAGCACAGTTTGGCAAAATGAGGACTTACGGAAAGGAGAAAGGTAGATCCCAATGACTACATCAAAATATCTCCAACATCATTCCTAGAGCTAAGTATAATCCTACTTCTCTTTACCTTCCTAAAATAGAATGTAGTTTTGATTTAATCACCATCTCTTCCCACTCACTCGTATAATAAACATGTATGCAAACTGTGGTCACTTGAATGGGTATAGTGAGTTGTTTATATATTTGTATACATCTATGTCTATGTATGAGAGCATGAACGCATATGTGTGTGAATATATAACACATAGGCTTAAATAGATACAAACAATTGTATATATGTATGCATGCAAAAATCATCCCTCCTTTAATGATTGTTAAGTGGCATTAAATAATGAAAGACTATGGTGTCCAAAGGGAGGATTTATTCTCATTCAAATATAGAAATAATTTTTGTTCACTCTTCTATAACCAATAGACATGGTAAAGACTTGATTTATTAAATCTGTGATTTGCAATTATTGTTAGATCCAATAGTCTAAGGGTTGTGTGTTCTTATCTATTGTAAACTCCTACATGAGATCTTATCACTATAATTGTTAAGAGTTGTTGAATAAAATTGTGGCTTGGAAAGTCAAGGATGCAAAGGCCTCTAGGTGGTCTTGACCTTGAATAAGGTTGATTGATAGTTATACCATATTAGTGACTAGGTGTTTGAAATAGACTCAAATTAGTTTTATGCTCTTACTCACCTTAGAGCTAGTTGTACAAAATCTCTTCTTGCATGGACTATTATAAGTATATGGGATTGTCCATAACTTAAAAAAATTGTCTTCCTAGATTACTAAATTGTGACCTTTTGGGTTAACAAAATTATCTAAACATTGATGGTTTTTTGGATAGCTCTATAGAATAAAGAAAAGTCCAAATAAAAGAGAAATTAGTACCTGCTTGAGGAGATCTTCCCTGGGAGGGAGGGAGGATAACTGGAATTCTATTCAAAACAATGATTACTGCTTCCATTGAGAGTTCTTGGTACTCATGCCCAAGTTCTGCATGAAATCTCCCCAAATCTTCAGCGGCAACCGGAGCAACGAAAAATCTGTTTAGCCATCAAATGTAAATAAAGATTTAGCATTATATAAGAGTTGAAATTCAAATATCATGACTAAAGAAAAATTCACATTGCATGAATTGGATTTACTTGGAAAGCGCATGATATTCCATTTGCGACATGCACATGAGTGAGCCTTTTACAATGAATTGAAGGACCCGATTCAGCTTGTCTTGATGCAAATATTCATTCAACTCCTTGATGTACTTTGCGAGGTTACACATGTATCTTAGGAGCTCTATACATTCTTTCCTGTTGGAAGAAATTTGTTCAATTCGTTCTAACACGAAACCTACAACGGAAAGGGCTACTCCCAACCACTGAATCTGTGCTGCTTGCTTTGTTACATCAATTACCACTTTACTAGTTTCGCGGTTAAGCGTTGGCATAATGTCCCTCTACAAGTAAAAACGTTGATAGATAGCCTTAATATTGTAATTGTTATTCCTTGTGACTAAAATTTCTTCCTAGCAATACTTAAAATGTCTGGATCAAGAAGTTCAATAATAAGGAAATGAGTTGCATCAATTCAAATCCTTTATAAAAGAGAAAAAAAAATAAAAAATTGGATGAATACCTTGCATATATGCCTTTTAGAACTCTTCAATACCTTCTCCAATAAGCCACCACCAGAATTGATAAAAGAATCCACCTGGTTCGTCTTGGCAACTTGTCTTTCCTGCTTTCAATGTTTTACAATTGATGTAAATCTGAAAAACAATACCGAGTTTAACGAAGGGCAGTCGAATTAATGCTTACCTCGTCAATGGCATCTAAGAGTTGATCAATGTAAGAAATCAATTCATCAACGTGCCTCATCTCTTTCACCGCATCCATTTTACTGATGACATTCTGGTAATCGACTTGGGAAAGAGAATATGAATAGCAGCAGGAAGTGTTGCCCATTTTTCTCTTACTGAGCTTATGAAAGAGGGAAGCGGGTAAATAAAATTGAACAAGATATGAGTTAAAACAGATTGCTGAGAATTGTGTAGAAATGAGTGTGGAGATAAACAGCCTTTTATAGATTATTTCTTTTGGTGCGCTCAAGCTGGAGGAAGGCTGAGAATGTGTACAAATGAGTGGGTCTCCAGATTGACGGAAGAACTTAATGAGAGGAGACATTATCAGTACCTGAACTTTTAACCATTCATTTTAATTTATTTTGTCATGATTATAGTTTGCAAAGTTGAAGAAAAAATATGATTGGTTATTTGTGTTTACCCCTCTTATTGCTGCCTTAGGTGAATCTATTCCAACATTAAATACTCCAATCAATATCAGCCATTACCAAAATTCAATGAAATAAGTGTGGTCCATACTTCAAATACAATCAAATAGACATGATTGTTGTAAAAGTCAATATTATATTCAATGTAAAAAAGACATTTCATCCTCTTCACGTGAACCAATCAATATCAGCCATACCAAAATTAAATGAAATGAGTGTGGTCCATACTTTCAATCCAATCAAATAGACATTATTACTGTAAAAGTTAATATTATAATCAATGTAAAAAAGACATTTCGTACAAGCAATCTTACCAAATCTTATTTATAATAGTAACCTTTCATTGGGGTATGGTTACCAATCGCTATCCACTAGACTAAATTCATTAATTGTTCATTGTAGTTGGGCATTAGGCATGCACTGCCGTGTAGCTAGCTTTTATTGTCATTAGCCTTATCTCCATTTCTGATTTTCGTCTGCACTTACCCATTGTTCAATCTAATGATCTGTGATAGGTACTGGTCAAGTATGCTAGAGGAGTGGGAAATGACACTCCAATTGTTGTTGCATCTTTTGAAGAAAGAAAACCATTTATTTGTGTTCGAAGTTTAGTTTTCTTTTAACTCTTCACAATCAACCGCTGTAGTAAGATTGTTAGGCCTATATTTTTTGCATTAGTATATGATGTTGAATAAATAAGTGTAGATCAGTTTTCCCTTTCCGGTCCAGTGCAGCAAGCTCACGAGCCCCGGATGCAAATTTTGGCAGTTTTCATTGACGTTATCTCCTCTGAGGCCATGCTGATTCCATCAGTGGTCAACTGGCTACACATTTCCGGTGAAAACCAACAAAAAAGGTGGTAGAGATCCGAGCTTGTAAGTCCTTTTTTCCTTTTGAACTTCCATCCAATGTTATATCATTTTAGTGAAACTGTTGAGCTTCCATTTTCCCAGATCTACGACCATAACACCGCATAGAAGGGATATTAGTGTCACATACCAGTGAAGATATATAAGGTATGGGTTATACATCTGATGCCCTTCTATAAAAAGGGACATACCTCCTTATGGGAAGAGGAAGCATAGTGGGACTTGTCTTGAAAGGAGTCTCATAGGGATGCAAGGAGATGGTATTAGAGTTTGTATATCTCAAGACTGTATATTCATAAGATCCTATTAACCAAAGCTTGGTAAAATAATAGAAGTAAAAACCACAATACCCATCATCGACTTCCACCTTGGCATCATCACCATGTCTTAATTGTCAAATTCCTCAATAGAAGACTCTTCTTCCTCATTTTTACTGGCAGAAACACTCTCTTAGGGCTCTACGTCTTCCTTCTCGTTGTGCCTTTCCCGCACCTTATCATCCCCATTCTCATTGTGAGTTTCGACCGGGCAAGAAAAACAAATCTTAGTTAAATTCGCTTGCCTATTCATGTGATAGATGCAGGAAGAAGAAAGGAAAGTAGTTTTAGCCCTTTGACTTTCAATAGGGGCCCTGATCTATCGAATGATCCAACCAGATTATAGCCAGGAAAATAAAAAGTCCTTACAACTCTCGCTCTACGGCATTGATGAGCCATCGTTCCAGTTCTATCTATCACCATTTGAACTAGTGTTGAAGTGAACCGATGGAAAGAGCTATCCCTGCCATTGTGGGGGGGAGTAGTGTGATATCCCCTTGGTGATTTGTGGATGTTATTTTACTTTGCATATTTTGTTTTTCAAGAAGGAAACAAATTAGAACCCACAGAGTAAATCCCCAATAGCTAGCTTAAAACAAGTACTTAAGATGATGCAAAGGATATAGATGTCTTACCACACTTCAAGTTGTTCAACAAACTCCCACCATGAAAGAGGACTCTTTACTGTTTTGTGACAGTGTCCTTGATTAATCCAAAACCCAACTTAGAGGCTTAACTTGCCACATGACACTTAGCAGAGGAATTTCCCAAGGATAGTCATATATAGGGTCTCCAATCCACTAGGACAACCTTCCTTGGCCATTGGTTTGACACTTACAACCATGGGTATCTGCTTCCTTCACAAGCCTATTAGGATCCTTGTAGCCCTTAAAACTGGAACAGTCATGCATAACTTTTGATGGGGATCTGATTTCCACAAGACCTGACTATTTTGGAGTACCCTTTTGGAAGACACACAACATATGTTAAAATGGGTACCTTGTGTTTTCGACCAACTGCCTCAACTTATGACTGTCCTTCTAGGCTTAGAGCCCCAATTAGGTCACTTTTACAAAGGAACCCCTACAAATGTTATTCATAGAACTCAACCAATTATTGGAACACTTAAGACTCATGCCAAGATTAAGGATTTTGTGGGTTTTGGACACCTACAGTCAACTGTACCTTCAGAATGCATATGTGGTTCCTTAAATGGCTTAATACATGAGGATATTAAGCCCTCCTCAACAAAATTATGTATCTATCAACTCCCTTCTCTGCAAACACTCCAATCAACTAAAATTTGAAGGAACACATCCATCCCACTAGTCTTGTGGCACTAAGAGACAGTGGGATGGTTAAAATTCCATTGTTTTGGCAAAACCCTGTGTTAGGGTTTAACAAGATAGTTTTTAGAAAAACCCTTATACCTCCCTTCTACAATGATGACAACACACCAAACCAAGTTCAAATGAGAGATAATTCCATACTCTATCCAATTAGGTCACAGGAGATGAAGACAGTTCTGTACCTGTGCAGAGTACGGCCTGGAGCAGCGTTTGAACTCAGAAAATGATAGTTTCCAGCGACCAATCCAAGAAAAACAGATGTAATTCACTCCCTAATCAATGTCAAGGCCTCAAACTAGATTCAAATGGAAGTTAATTCATTATACTATCCATTCCAAATGTTTAGAGGTCATGATACTTCTGTACTTGAAGATGGTACAGACTGTTCTAACAGAAAATGCAGAAAAATGTAGAGAACAGCAGAGGACTTGATTTCTATTGCTTGAAACTTCTCCAACACACATGCCACTGATCCATGAGGGGTGTCTTAACAAGTTTACATCTTCCTCCATCAGTTTGGGGTCGGTTGGCAACAGGGAACCACCCTCAAACTGTCCAAAACTGTCAATTAACATTATTTTTACAATATGTATTAGGGGTAGATTATAGTGTGGACAAAACTACTGCCCCAAACCCCTCTAGATCATATGCTATGCCATAATTGGCCTTCCTATAACAAAGACAACACATCTCTCCATTTTGACACTCATGGAGGATTACCAATTTGGACTTGACTGCCTATACCAACTACTTGGCATCGAGACCTTACAAAATGACTTCAATACAATTTCAAATGGTCATAAGACCTTATTACATTCTTCAAATGGTCTTCAAGACCTTATTGACATTCAAGGTAAAACATGGTAGAGAGAAACTTGGAATAGGCCTCTTGGTCCATTGGTGCCATGGGTGCTCCTGCACCATAGGACCATTGACCCGCTAAATCCTTTTGGTCAATATCTCCTATTGATCTCACATTCAAATGGGCAAGCGAAGGGAGGTCAAGTGCAAAAAAATATCATCACTATATTGATCCGAATCAATTCATCTTTGTGTCTTGACTTCTTGAGCTTCGAACAACCCCACATTCCTCTAAGGAATAGAAAGAGAAATTGAAAAAAACCTTTATAAAGGGAAAAGTTTGCATAAAGCATTGTACATCATTTGTTATTACTACTAACTTTTCTTCTCCTTAGCATATATTACAAAACAATCCTGATTCCTACCCTATCCTTGTACAATCATTTGTTATCACTACTGTGTGTCACACTCTATAGGGAGTATGCCATAAAACTATTATGATACTCGATACGATAATTTGTTACATAATTCTTGTTCGTGGTTGGCTTTGAATCCATTCATAGATATATATGTACTCACTCTTGAAGATGTATTTTTATGGCTCATGTTTTCCAAACTGATTTTAAAAAGTATTGAAAATGATAAGAGGGCATTTTAAATTGACAAACAAATAATAAAAATGGTTCTTACATATGCCTTATACCTCCAAAATGAGTTCCTATATGGCAAATTTGACTATTCTATTAGAAAGTGATGATGTATCCAAGCTCTTAGCTTCAATTAGGTTGATTTCAAGTATTCTATCCATGGCAAAAGTTGTGAATCAGTGGTGATCTCAGTGCTAAATCAGTGGTGCAACATCTAACTACAGAGGAGGCCAACCGTCTCAGTGGTGAGAGAAATTGTCTTGGTGGTCAGTCAATGGTATATAATCCTATTGACTATTAGTTAGTTACGAAAAAGTATTGAAAATTAAAAGAGGGCATTTGAAGTTGATAAACAGACATAAACAATGATTCTTAGATACCCCTAAACCTTCAAAATAAGTGTCTCTACAAAAAATTTGACTATTCTATTACAAAGTGATGATGTTTTGAAGTTCTTTGCTCCAACTAGGCTGAAGTTCTATTATTGAATCCATCAAATCAACAAATATCTGAGATATAAATTAGCAATCAAGGAAGCTATCTTCATTGGCATGAAGTCATATAAGAATACCGAGATAATTATATGTCCGCTTCGTGTATGATGTGTATGATTCGTGTATGACGTGTATTGTTCGTACTTCTTAAACTCATTATTAATTATGCTATGATGATTCGTTATTAATGTATAATCTCTATGAATCTGGATATATTGAGTATTTGCAATTCTCATCAAGCAATCATGAGGAAGTGTGGGGGAAGTACCAGTAGGGTGAGCAGATACTAGATTACTCTCTAAGTATGCCACTCCATGTGGGCTTTCTATGTGGCTACCACTGGGGCCAGGGGGTAAGTGACTGCCCTTGGGCTTAGAAAGGAGAATCTACAAGCCTCTTATTGTAGCTTTCCTCAATCTCTACATGGATTGATTGTGGGGATGGATCCAAGGAGTTTCAGTCATAAGAGGGATGGATAAGACAACATGAATAGGGAAAGCAGATACAAGCGTATCCACTAAGTACACCACCCCATGTTGGTTGACTGTGTGGCTGCCACTTGGGACCAAGAGGGATGGTATATCTGCTCTTGGGCTTAGCATGGATAGCTTTGGGCCGACCTATCATGTTTCTCATCCAAATCCTATTATGATTAAACTTCCATTATGCATTATAGATATTGTGTAGTTTATATAATAAGGAAATAGGAATGTATTTTTACATGGTTTAATAGATGAGACATTAATTATATATGTTTTGATCATATGAATTATATTTCCAATATTGTCTAACATAATCGCAGGACCTAAACCGGGATTTATCTTGCTTAAAGCATTCAGTTGGTAAGCTATAACCCTAACTACATTAATCTTGTGATTCTAGGGCAAGATTTAGGGGAATTAGAAGAAGGGGACATTACACAACAATTTCTTGGAGGTTCTTCAAGCAATTTCCAACTATGCATCTCTCTTCCTAGAGGTACTATAAACAATACAATTGACCTTGCCATTGATAGGCATTCCGAACAAGATCAATGCTCATTTTCTTATTCATAGAACTCCTCCATCTCAATTGTTCAATCTTTTTTTCCCAACAACAATAACGATAATATAGAATCAAGGTTGTTGGATCAGGGAATCGAGAAGTTCCTTCCTCACTAGGAACAAGTACAACTCAAGAAATATACTATATCCATATTTCTACCTTGCAAACACAAATACATGACATTTCACGTCATCATGTTTTAATACAAATCATTGCTTAATGTTTGTAAAGTATATTCTATTATAGGGTCTCCTTCAAATGCATTCATTTCTATCACTTTAACTACAATACATATACAAACACAAACACAAACAAACAGCAAATACTAACCACTATAGTGGCATTGTCTCTTTTCGTGATCACAAGCTGTAAAGGAAGACAGAAAAGCGTCCTTCGTACGCTCAAGCTGTAATAATTACTGTAAGAAAGACAAGCGTGACATGACTATCCATTCAACTACGTTCATGGACATGACTACCCATTGCTAAGGAGCGACGAAAGACATGATCCAAGAAAGGGTCTCCCTTGTCCTTTTTAATTCACCCACCCTTCGAGTCTTTGTCATACAAATGACTTCCAGTAGCATAACCTTGGATGATATTTAAAATGTCAAACCAATGTATTTTTCGAATCTTTTGGTTTCATACCATTCTGAGTCTGCTACGTTTTCTGTGGTTTTTTTAATATGATTTGCATCACTCGTTTTACTGTTCGTGAACGCGTCTAGCCGGGACATTTTTTTTTGTTTTTTTTGGTGTTAACCAGTGCCGTTTGTCGGTGGAGAGCAGCTGTCTAAATAAGAATATCCCCAAGTAATATGACAATTTCCTAAGGTTATTAGAATTGTCTATTGGCATAATAAAATATGAAATTTTTTAATACTAGCAGTTGTACGAAATTTATGTCCAATAGAATAGCCATAGGGTCTATCAATATCTCATTTATAACTTTAAAGTTGAAATGCAAGAATATTCAGAAATAACATATTTGTAATTGTATATGATTAGTTGTATCAATTTGTAATCGTAATTTTGAAATGTAGATTTGATGAAAAACATTGGGAAATAAATTGTAGAGATATTGAGAAATAAATTGACCAAAAAATTGTTGGCATGGCTTCGAGTGTTTTTTTTTTAAATCTTAAAAAAAAAACATGCACTGTTTATAAAAAATTAAAAAAATTGCTGCTCTTTAGCCAAACATGCATTAAAAAACCCCATTGATTTTACTAATATTAAAACAATTAAAAATATATTAAATTTTATATATTCAATGTGTTGATAATTAAAGCTCTACATTAAATATATTAAAATATTATATTTTTATTCATTAAATTTTATAAAATACTAATAGACTAGTTTAATATATTATGAGAAAAGAACTTAAACAAACCATTAGGAAAATGAGAAGATAATTAATATAAGTTAATTAACAGTATATCTATATACTATAGTTAACTATATATCTGGGGAAGGATATGTGTGGACATATTTTAGGTAGATTTTTGTAAAAATAGGTAAGCTAGTTAACCTTTAGCTACCTTATTTTATGAAGTCAATATAATAGGATATGTTTTGTATTTAAAAATAAAATACAGAGTCAAATGCTGCCATTACAAGCGCTCTAAACACTCCACTTCAATGGTCAAATACTCAATAGCAATTTTACACCTCATCCACAATAAAATGTGGTAAATATTTATAGTATTGGTATTAGCCAAAATTAACTTTTGACTATTGAAATTGATGATGTTTAAAAATAACTGACTCAAAATATCCATTGGTCTATTATCCAATCTTCAACTCTAAATTTTTGTCAAATAGGACTATTGAAAATAAAGCGTTTATTCTTTTGTAATAACTTTAAATCTGCCGTTGAACCCCTTCACACAAGAAACCAAATTTCTTTGCTCTGATTAGGTATTTTCCTCTATTGGAAATTTATGTTTCAATGTCTTACTACAAATTCAATATTAATTTTGATTTGATCTTTTTTTAACGCAGCATCTATGCTTGGACTGGGCCCTGCAACGTTTGCTTATTTGGATCCGGAGGCTAAAGGAGATAATATTGTGAGGGGCATGACATTTTCTTCTGGAGGATCTGGTTTCTACCTTGGCACTTCCAAACTTTATGTTAGTAAATATGAAGTTGTATTGTTATGAGAAACCAATTTGCTTAAAAACTGATTGCATTTAAACCCTTCTACAGGATATCCTAGGCCTAGAAGATCAATTGAAACTCTACAAACAATACAGAGAAGATTTAGCCCGTGTGGTGGGTGTAAACAATGCTTCGAGGGATGTTGTATATCTCATAAGCACTGGCAGCAATGACTATCTCAACAATTACTACATAAATAGTATTCTTGAAATTAAATATAATCGCAGATAGTACAGAAACCATCTACTCTATCTTTTGTCTAATTTCTTAGGGTTAAGGGCCTTAGGGTTTAGCTAACGGTAAAGTAGGCCTTGGACTTACTTCAAGATTATGGCAAGTAACATCTTACCCGAATTCAGCAACAATCACACGAGACTCCCTCTTGTAAACAACATTCTCCAAGGGAAGAATAGCATGCCTAAATGCAGACATACCATACCCCAAAACATCAATACCATGAGCCCAAAAAGATTTCTTGGCCTTTGCAGGAGAAGTAGCAGCTTCAAGAGATGGGACCTGCAACTCAAAAATGTCTTCCTCCTCAAGATTTGGGACTTGTTGATCCAATCCCTCCCCATTTAGCTCAAGACATTCCTTCAAATGCTTCAAGAGTTTAGAAGAAACACGCACACATGAAGCATAATTAGCAGCACCGCTGTGGAACCTAAGTATAATAAGGCTGTTTGCATCAAGGAGCTGATATAGCTTAACTTGGAAGACTTTGAATGGTTTCTCTGTGGGAAACCCAACATCCATCTCATCTTCTACAATATGCAACCATGGACTCTTGAGATATCTTAAGAGAAATGTTGGAAATCCATCGTAAGATATATTCATCAAGCTTCATGGAGGAGAAACCATCATCAAAAATAAATCGTTCTATTCCTTTAGAACAAGATCAAATGTAGAATCAAGTGATCTATCCCACACTCATTGAAACAACGGCGATACAATCCAGTCCATACCATATATGATCTACCTTGTAACCTATAAAATTGATCCAGTGAACTTTGTTTGGGGCCCACTGGTCTTAAAACTTGCAATGAACAATCACATGGGAATCTATTGGTTTAAGTGAGCACCATGTATGACAATGTTATAGCTGTATCGTTTCATCTCTATTGATTATGTTATGAATGAAATGTGAAAGCATGATGTTGATAATGGTATCGACTGTGCTAGACCAAGTGACAGTTTTAACATGATAACCTCTAATGATGGTAGCAATGTTCAATATGACACAAAACAGGGGATGCTCTGTTTTTGCAGAGTTTGCTAGAAACACATATAATATCATGATGCAACCTTTCATTTATGTATTTTATAGTTGGAAAGTTTTCTTTCTAATTATGCTAAATCATTGGCATTTGGTAGCAAGTCGTACTATGGTTTTGAGTCAAAAGAACTCTGTGACTTAAGGAGAGCTTTAACCCATATTTTCCACTTCTGAGCAACCTATGTTTAACATTTATACTAAATTTTGTGCAAAACTAAACATCTAACAATGTCTAATGGAACTTGTATGGTTTTGGTTTTGGATAGGTCAAATCTGAAAAAGGATAGATAATTTATAGTAATGAGTAGTGAATATCTCATCCACTCATAGACTTGACAATGCTCGATCTAACTTTAGAACTAGTTTAATAAAACTCCATTTGACATATAGTTAACTAATTGTATTATGTCTACCTATGAATTGATGTGAAACTCTTGCACCTTGAGTGATGTAACAGGATTTAAGAAGTCATAACTATTGACCGTCATATTAACTTTATGACAGTAAGGTTGAGTCTAGGACTATGACCTTCTTATCATGATATTCTCCCTTGTTCCTTTAGTGGCAAATGATTCTCTTAAGAATATGGTTGTCCTCGCTTTTGACAAGTCCTCCTAGGTGATTTGAATGTCATGACAATGTTAAAATACAGATGACAGTGCATGGATCATATCAATTCAGAAAAGAACATTGCATTTGAGGTCAAAGATGTGTATCATGCTTCTAATTCCCATCTTAATTTATGAGAAGCTCACTTTCCTGCTTGGACTCAAGGGATATCCATGTGCAAAACTTGGTTTCTTCTCCCTGAAATGACAAAAAAATTGTTTTAAGTTAGGGACTTTACCCATTACCAACTCTTGGTTTGTTAAAAGATATTGGGAAATACAAGAAGAATATTGGACAATAAATTGCCTTCATACCTTTAAGGATATAATTGCTTCAGGACAAGCAATCTTAGGCAGGACAGACTGTAATGTCTCGCTTGCGACATTAAAAGAAAAGATTTAAAATTAAATTAAAATTATCTAAAAGGCCGACTCCCTTGAAGAGAAGACAAGGACAATACATACGACAGTTTGATTTCATTCCTAATATACCATTGTGCATGACACTAAGTGTTGTGATCAGTTTTATGGTATGAATTCCTTGTGAAGAACTACGATTTTATCGTCTGAAGGAACAACACATACATTTGCAACGAGTTCAAGTCTATGAGCAACAATCAACACTCATTATAATGTGTTAGTGAATGAAGACAAAATTTATAAAGGACAAAAGAAGATAAGACAAAGATTAGCGATCCCATAGAAGTCAAATCTGTTTGTTAAAACAACGATCGACGTTCCTTATAAGGTGATTAGTGGATAGGACAAAAATTCACTAGAAGACGAATTATAGAAAAAGACAAAGTAGTGATTTTGTTATGTACAAGAGGTGTGATTTCTATATAGGACAAACATTGTTAAGGCAACGATCTTTGCAAAGGGCTGTGATTTGTTTCATGAAGGAGTATGATCCTTTTGCAAAGGACAACATGCTATGAAGAGTAACATTAATTTACCAAAGACATATCATTTGGAAAGATATAAGAGGGAATTGATGAAATCATTCGAAGGGGGCATCCGATAATATATTTTCTGAGGAATAAAGAGAAGGAAGAGCAGATGAAGTGTGCTTCATAATATATATAATCCATATATAAAGGATAAATGCATATATATATAATCAACAAGGAAAGTATTTATTACAACAGCAAGAGAAAAAGGAATACAAGGGCAGTGATATAAGCAGAGAATTAATTACTGCAGCCATGCTAAAACTCTATCATAGGTCTCATTCTATTAATCTATAATTCTATCATTTTAATATCTCGATTATTATATCACTCTTTCTTCTATCATTATACCATTCATATTATCTCATTATTCTATTATCATGCTTTTATTCTATACTTCTATTGTTCTATTGTCATGCTATTATTATATCGTCATTTCATTCTATCCTTTTATTCTTCTATCATTTTATCACTGTATCATTCAATTATTCTATCATTCTATCACTTTATTATTCTATTCTTCTATTCTTCTATTCTTCTATTATTCTATCATTCTATCATTCTATAATTTTATTATTGAATCCATCAAATCAACAAATATCTGAGATATAAATTAGCAATCAAGGAAGTTATCTTCATTGGCATGAAGTCATATAAGAACACCGAGATAATTATATGTCCGCTTCGTGTATGATGTGTATGATTCGTGTATGACGTGTATTCTTCGTACTTCTTAAACTCATTATTAATTATGCTATGATGATTCGTTATTAATGTATAATCTCTATGAATCTGGATATATTGAGTATTTGCAATTCTCATCAAGCAATCATGAGGAAGAGTGGGGGAAGTACCAGTAGGGTGAGCAGATACTAGATTACTTGCTAAGTACACCACTCCATGTGGGCTTTCTATGTGGCTACCACTGGGGCCAGGGGGTAAGTGACTGCCCTTGGGCTTAGAAAGGAGAATCTACAAGCCTCCTATTGTAGCTTTCCTCAATCTCTACATGGATTGATTGTGGGGATGGATCCAAGGAGTTTCAGTCATAAGAGGGATGGATAAGACAACATGAATAGGGAAAGCACATACAAGCGTATCCACTAAGTACACCACCCCATGTTGGTTGACTGTGTGGTTGCCACTTGGGACCAAGAGGGATGGTATATCTGCTCTTGGGCTTAGCATGGACAGCTTTGGGCCGACCTATCATGTTTCTCATCCAAATCTTATTATGATTAAACTTCCATTATGCATTATAGATATTGTGTAGTTTATATAATAAGGAAATAGTAATGTATTTTTACATGGTTTAATAGATGAGACATTAATTATATATGTTTTGATCATATGAATCATATTTCCAATATTGTCTAACATAATTGCAGGACCTAAACCGGGATTTATCTTGCTTAAAGCATTCATTTGGTAAGCTATAACCCTAACTACATTAATCTTGTGATTCTAGGGCAAGATTTAGCAGAATTAGAAGAAGGGGACATTACACAACAATTTCTTGGAGGTTCTTCAAGCAATTTCCAACTATGCATCTCTCTTCCTAGAGGTACTACAAACAATACAATTGACCTTGCCAGTGATAGGCATTCCGAACAAGATCAATGCTCATTTTCTTATTCATAGAACTCCTCCATCTCAATTGTTCAATCTTCTTTTCCCAACAACAATAACGATTATATAGAATCAAGGTTGTTGGATCAGATAATCCAGAAGTTCCTTCCTCACTAGGAACAAGTACAACTCAAGAAATGTACCATATCCATATTTCTACCTTGCAAACACAAATACATGACATTTCACGTCATCATGTTTTAATACAAATCATTGCTTAATGTTTGTAAAGTATATTCTATTATAGGGTCTCCTTCAAATACATTCGTTTCTGTCACTTTAACTACAATACATATACAAACACAAACACAAACAAACAATAAATACTAACCACTATAGTGGCATTGTCTCTTTTCGTGATCACAAGCTGTAAAGGAAGACAGAAAAGCGTCCTTCGTACGCTCAAGCTGTAATAATTACTGTAAGAAAGACAAGCGTGACATGACTATCCATTCAACTACGTTCATGGACATGACTACCCATTGCTAAGGAGCGACGAAAGACATGATCCAAGAAAGGGTCTCCCTTGTCCTTTTTAATTCACCCACCCTTCGAGTCTTTGTCATATAAATGACTTCCAGTAGCATAACCTTGGATGATATTTAAAATGTCAAACCAATGTATTTTTCGAATCTTTTGGTTTCATACCATTCTGAGTTTGCTACGTTTTCTGTGGTTTTTTTAATATGATTTGCATCACTCGTTTTACTGTTCGTGAACGCGTCTAGCCGGGACATATTTTTTTGTTTTTTTTGGTGTTAACCAGCGCCGTTTGTCGGTGGAGAGCAGCCGTCTAAATAAGAATATCCCCAAGTAATATGACAATTTCCTAAGGTTATTAGAATTGTCTATTGGCATAATAAAATATGAAAGTTTTTAATACTAGCAGTTGTACGAAAATTATGTCCAACAGAATAGCCGATAGGGTCTATCAATATCTCATCTATAACCTTAAAGTTGAAATGCAAGAATATTCAAAAATAACATATTTGTAATTGTATATGATTAGTTGTATCAATTTGTAATCGTAATTTTGAAATGTAGATTTGATGAAAAACATTGGGAAATAAATTGTAGAGATATTGAGAAATAAATCGACCAAAAAATTGTCGGCATGGCTTCAAATGTTTTTTTAAAATGTGTTTATTGCATTAAGTTGAATACCAGCTTAAAAAAATAAATGAAATTATAGATGGTAAGTAGCGGTAGCTAGTTCCCAACCGTCGCTGCTCTTAAAAAAAAAAACATGCACTGTTTATAAAAAATTAAAAAAATTGCTGCTCTTTAAACAAACATAACATTGTTTTTTTTTTTTAAAAAAAAAACCCCATTGATTTTACTCATATTAAAACAATTAAAAATATATTAAATTTTATATATTCAATGTGTTGATAATTAAAGCTCTACATTAAATATATTAAAATATTATATTTTTATGCATTAAATTTTATAAAATACTAATAGGCTAGTTTAATATATTATGAGAAAAGAACTTAGGAAAATGAGAAGATAATTAATATAAGTTAATTAACAGTATATCTATATACTATAGTTAACTATATATCTGGGGAAGGATATGTGTGGACGTATTTTAGGTAGATTTTTGTAAAAATATGAAGTCAATATAATAGGATATGTTTTGTATTTAAAAATAAAATACAGAGTCAAATGCTGCCATTACAAACGCTCTAAACACTCCACTTCAATGGTCAAATTGTCAATAGCAATTTTCCACCTCATCCACAATAAAATGTGGTAAATATTTATAGTATTGGTATTAGCCAAAATTAACTTTTGACTATTGAAATTGATGATTATTAAAAATAATTGACTCAAAATATCCATTGGTCTATTATCCAATCTTCAACTCTAAATTTTCGTCAAATAGGACTATTGAAAATAAAGGGTTTATTCTTTTGTAATAACTTTAAATCTGCCGTTGAACCCCTTCACACAAGAAACCAAATTTCTTTGCTCTGATTAGGTATTTTCCTCTATTGGAAATTTATGTTTCAATGTCTTACTACAAATTCAATATTAATTTTGATTTGATCTTTTTTTAACGCAGCATCTATGCTTGGACTGGGCCCTACAATGGTTGCTTATTTGGGTCCGAAGGCTAAAGGAGATAATATTGTGAGGAGCATGACATTTCCTTCTGGAGGATCTGGGTTCTACCTTGGCACTTCCAAACTTTATGTTAGTAAATCTGAAGTTGTATTGTTCTGAGAAATCAATTTGCTTAAAAACTGATTACATTTAAACCCTTCTGCAGGATATCCTAGGCCTAGAAGATCAATTGACACTCTACAAACAATACAGAGAAGATTTAGCCCGTGTGGTGGGTGTAGCCAATGCTTTGAGGGACGTGATTTAGCCCGTGTGGTGCGTGTAGCCAATTGTTCGAGGGACATTGTTTATCTCATAAGCACGGCAGCAATGACTATCTCAATAATTACTACATAAATAGTATTCTTGAAATTAAATATAATCATAGACAGTACAGAAACCATCTACTCTATCTTTTGTCTAATTTCTTAGGGTTAAGGGATTTAGGGTTTAGCTAACGGTAAAATAGGCCTTGGACTTACTTCAAGAATATGGTGGTAACATCTTCCCCGAATTGAGCAACAATCACACGAGACTCCCTCTTGTCAACAACATTCTCCAAGGGAAGAATAGCATGCCTAAATGCAGACAGACCATACCCCAAAACATCAATACCATGAGCCCAAAAAGATTTCTTGGCCTTTGTAGGAGAAGTAGTGGCTTCAAGAGATGGGACCTGCAACTCAAAAATGTCTTCCTCCTCAAGATTTGGGACTTGTTGATCCAATCCCTCCCCATTCAACTCAAGACATTCCTTCAAATGCTTCAAGAGTTTAGAAGAAACACGCACACATGAAGCATAATTAGCAGCACCACTGTTGAACCTAAGTATAATAAGGCTGTTTGCATCAAGGAGCTGATATAGCTTAACTTGGAAGACTCTGAATGGTTTCTCTATGGGAAACCCAACATCCATCTCATCTTCTACAATCTGCAACCATGGCTCTTGAGTTCTATCTGGGTCCTCTACTTCAGGCCCCTCAGCCTTACCTATAACCTCAACATCCAACAATGGACTAGCATCTACATCAAAGCATAATTGGCCTTCTTTTTCTGTAATCCAAGATTTGAGAATAGGTTGGAAGATAAAATTGCTGAAATGGCTACTCGCAGGGGGCAGGGCCTAACATTTATGTCGTATCGTTGCATTGCACAATGCACATTATATAAAGAATAACTAAATGTTAATAGTTTTCAAAGTACAAAGTTAAGCTACAAATTATGTACAAAGTACCAAAAAAATAGATGTAGCCAGCAACTTGTTGCTATGAAGAGAGCTACACTAGAGGGATACAAGTCCTAATGACGAAGCTCCTAGGTTAGAGCTTCTCCTAATTCGTTCAACCATGTCTTTGTTATAGTTGTACTCCTTAAGGAGATCATGTCGCTATGAAGAGAGCTACATTATAGGGTTGTAGGTCATAATGATGGAGCTTCTAGGTTAGGGCCTTTCTTGAGTCATTTAGCCATGTCACTATTCCTTAAGGAGATCATGTCGCTATGAAGAGGGCTACATTATAGGGTTGTAGGTCATAATGATGGAGCTTCTAGGTTAGGGCCTTTCTTGAGTCATTTAGCCATGTCACTATTATGGTTGCACTCTTCAAGGAGATCAAAATCATAAGCATCATCAAGGATATCATCATTTACAATCCACTAAGTTAGATCAATCTTGTTGAGGTCAATTGGCTAGTCTTCCTCTTGATTTTTTTCATATATAGAAATTGGATTTGTCAATTGAAAGTGAAACAAAACAATTATTACAATTCATATTTCAAAACTCTAACCTTGAGTTTTCTTTAGCTTTAGGTGGAAGTTTTGGTATCCATTGTGCTAGATCTCATTCATAGTTGGGACACAGGTTTCAATAGCTAAATTGACATGATAATTACCCATACACATATCCATTGCTACTTGCAATTAACTAGTCTTTCCTCTATTTTTTCATTCACGAATTATCATGCTCTTCATGATCTCATGCTATAATTTTAGTAGAATGCTATCTAGAATTGGCCTATTTATACTATAGCAGGGGGCCTAGGGAATCAATAGGGCGTGTAGATCCGGTAGAGTGTTAGATGATTGCATTTATTCACATGTGTGTTAAAAGCACTCCAAGTACGCTCTCAAGTGGATTACTTGCATGGTTAAGTCAATATGCATCGCCATCTATTGAAGATTTTTGGCTTCTTGACCACAAAAATCCTACCATTGCACTATAAAACACAAATTATTTTAATATTATATTATGTGAGATCTACTAAAAACTTGACAAATTTAGTGTGCATGTCTACAATATAGAGAGGGTTTCAAAATTTTATGAAGTCTACCTGGTTTGAAAGTCTTATTGCTTTGTATGACAACCATACTTGATAAAAAAAACCTCACCTACTTTTATATTGTTAGCTCTACCATAATTGCATTTAATGTTGCTTAGGTAAGGAATATTTTCTCTATGCACACAAGTAGTGTGATCTCAACACTATCATTGAATGAGGGGCTATATAAAAATGATGTCCATTCAAATGGTATCTAGTGGCATGGATAGGGGAGTGCATATGTCAATCTTATCTCTTATCGATGTCACAAAATGACATGTACCTATTTCTATTATTTTTTATCCTACCTCTCATCACCCCTTGGCTCTATCCATGGCATTATACAAATAACCCATGGGGGATTTCTTTCCATCCACTAGTTTCTTAACTTTTGCTATAGGCTCCAAAAATTCAATAACCTTCAGTTACATCTCAAAAAATTGTAGAAAACATGCCCTCAACAATTATTCTACCATCTGTTTGATTGGCAAAGCTAGACTCCATCCACTAATTTGAAATGAACATTTGTTTCACTCATCTTTTGTTGGAAAAGAGTTTCCAATGCAAACTTTAAGCGTGTAGAAAATCTTGTCACCGTTGGTCAAACTAGCCCCTTGTCCTCTTTGAAGAAGTGCATCATACACAACACTCTTGTGTGATTATAGATGAACTTGGTAATAATGTGAGCCTTAAATGTAATTCTTTTTTCGCCCATTTAGGTTTTCTAATTTCTTCTAGGAGTAGATCAAGGCAATGTGTCATGTACAAGCTAAAATATTCAGGGATATTTGTTGAATAGGAGTCTCTCAGTAGCAACACAAGCAACAACATTGTTTGTAATAAATTAAACCACATTTGGTGGCCCTACATCCATGATTACATCATCAAACAATTTAAACAATGTAGCTATAGATTTGATCCTATTTGATGCATCCACGAATTTTAGAAAGATCGTGTCAATATTACAAGATATAAGGACATTGATGAGAGTTCGGTTCATCTTATTTGTCCACCCATCTAACACTAGGTGCATCCAATCTTTGCCCACTCTAGTGGCTATTTTGATTAAAGGTAAAATAGGTTTTGAAGGGGCCTTGAAACCCTTAACAACTGGCCAAAAGAATAGCCAAAACACAACAAAATGTTCACAAAAGGGAACCCCACCATAAACCCAAGAAATAGTAGCCAAGCTGCCAAACACAACTACTCTAAGGAAACCAACTACACAACCCCATGCTTCGATCTATCATTCTAACCACCCTTGACCTAAGTGTGGGAATCACAAGCATGTTTTGGGAGACCTTTCTTCCTTCTTTGAACAATCTTCCATGAAACATTGTCTTCCATAGAATGAGAATGCGGAGAGAGAGGAAGACTATCCTCCCCTAAAACATGTTCCCTTGTGGGGGATAAAAGAGGAACAAAGTGTAGAACTGAAGCCTCCACTGAAGCAGGAACACTTGATGCAACAACCATCGGATCGAGATCTATAGGTATGATCGCCATAATAGGTCCAAGAGATGACCTATCAGGAGATTTTGAAGTCACTGTAGCCCTAGAGGGAATGGACACAACAGGATCCCTCGAAGACTCATCACCATTCATCAGAAGTTGAGAAGTGTTGATAGTCAAGTGATCATCAAGAGAGTTCTTCCCACTAGTAGAAATATGGCAAATAAATGACCAGGTGACTAAAACTTTTAGTCACATGACCAAAATTTTTTGCAACACAGCTATAAATGACTAATTTGGTCATCAGTTGAAATGACTAAATAAATGACTAATTTGATCATTGGGCAAAAAACACAACTAAATAATTGGTCAGACAAATAAAAATGACTAAATAAATGACTATTACTCGTCTATTCTTTTTTCTTTCCAATTTGATCATAATCCATGAATTCAAAGACAATACAAGGCAAGGCAATAAATGTCCGCTTAGACCAAAGGAATAAAGGGAGAGAAAGGATTGAACAAAGGGTTAAGAAGAAAAAAGAGAAATCATACAATAGGAAATATACAAAAAAATTTAAAAATAAGACAAGATCAAATTAGACAAACTAGATAGATACAAATAAAATAAAGACAAAATTAGTAACTAAAAAACTTTTAAATATACTATAACATTGATAAATTATTTAATTTTGCAAGTCCAATATGCACAAGTATAATTTAAGTTAAATTAAGTTAAATTAAGTTAAATTATATAATTTAATAACTTAAGTTGTATTTAATTTATAACTTATATAACAAAGTAGTTATATAATTTAAGTTAAATATAATTTAATAATATTTCATATTATTTAAATATTATAATAATGAATAATTATATTGTAATATAATTTCATTATTTTATAATTAAAACTAGGATAGCTATATATTTTTAAAAAAATATATCTAAAGTATGTTGAGATGGATCCAATGCGTCATTTAATTAAATTATTTTAAGTTAAAATTGTAATAATTATATACTTTAATAATTTTAATCAAAATCATAAATGAAATTAGAATAAATAAATATTTTTTAATGACAATAAATAATTCAAATATATATAAATATTTGAAAGGAAAAAATATAGCTATTTGTAATTTTTTTGGCCAAGATTAGAAGGGGCAACTAGTTTTCCCCACACTGGGGCTCCCAACTTAAAGGTTCTCGTGTCAATTTTGTTGTGGTTAGTCATTCTTCAATGTTTCATGATTGATTTATTCCAATTTCTACAACTACAATTTGTTTTAAATTCCAACACCATAAGAAGAGGGATTTAAGCACATGTATGCATTCTAATTATAAATTTATTTTACAGTTAAAATTATAATATAAGTTTTTTGCTTGTGGTGCATGAGTTTAGTTCACTTTAGTTATTGAGGGAAATAATGGAGGGAATGTGCGTTTATGTATTTCGAACAAAAAGGTGAAACCTGTGAAGAAGCAAATCACGTGTCTAGTAGGAGAAGATTGTTCATGGTCACCAAGAATAGGGTATGAGTAGTTGAACATGAGAAGATTGTTCATGGCTGCCATTCTTTGAGTTTGGAAATAGTTTTGAGATCATCGTGTGAATGAAGAAAGGGATTTCTAGTTATAGACGACAGATATCAAAGGAGCAACAATAATAATGAGATAACAAATGGTTTTATGAAGCAATGGACGAGGAGGGAGGATCTGGTTGGAATTCTTGTAGAGTCGGTGTGTGCAAAAGGAGGTGAGTTTAATCAAATAGGGATAGAGACAATAGGTAAGGTCTTGATCAAACTCATGCTATCCACCTTCAGGAATATGAGATAACATTTTATGCTTGCCAGTCACATTTTCATTAAGATTTTATAGCATTTGTAACAAATCATGTGTCTGGTTTGTACTGCTACATTTTGTATGTATGTCTATTAGGCATCTGCAACTAAATAGCTATGGCTATAAACCTGAATAAAACTCAATCCTTCTAAAATTTGGAAATGTAGTTCTGAGTATTGGATCCGGATGGGAAATACAAATTCCCTATTTTATACAAACCTAAATATTCTCTCTTCCATAAGTGATCAGATAGAGTAATGAGGTAGGGTTTTCCACGTACCTCTATTCTTCTCTTAGCCTACTCTAAAGTTTTGTATCTTTGAAAGCTTGGTGCTCTATCATTAGTGACTATTCTATCTCTTTCAATGACTGTATGAAGAGGTCTCATGGTTATTTCTTGATAAAGTTCTACTTTTTCCATTCATGATTTATACTTAGAATACCTTGGCATGAAGGAATTTGATGGTATTCAACCTGTGACTTAGACACTACCAGCCTTGCATGTGTGATTCAACCTTTGAAAGATGATTGTATTTTCAAAATGACTGTCACAAAACAAAGAATGAAAGCTTGTTGTTGAGAATGCAAGACTATTCCATGATTTGTTTCATTCCTTAAATCTGCTCTTCACCGTCTTTATTGTCTCTTACTGCTATCTTGATAGTAACCTTTGCCATGAAAACCTTGTTCATTGCTTCATACATGAACTGATCTTTGTTCTCCTATCATGAACTTGCCTACAAATTCCTTAATACAAAGATATCATTGATGATGACTGTCCTTTGTCTGCAAAAATCTAACACAGTCACATTCGCTTTGTCCATCTACTGCTATGACTATCATATAGCTTATTAGCTTGATTTTGATAAACTTGAAGATTCTATTAATAAACTTTTGACTATAAAAAAATCCTCTCTATTACTCTTGTTATTGATATATGACATAGTTTTCACATAATTCACATTTGGATGCAAAAAGACTGTCAATATTCCACTGTCTTTTCTCTGTTGTTGTAGCCCACTTTGGTGACTATGATTAGGGCATCTCTTTGAATGGATAGTGATATCTTTTCTTCTGTGGTGTTATGCAATACTCTTTTTGATGACTGATTTCACTGTCAGTTTGATGACATGACTGTCATCAATTTCAAAGACACTTGTGTCACTGTTTTAGCATCTATATAATTGGTGCAGGAGCACCAACACTTTGCAAAGTTTGATCATTTGAAGATCTTGATAGGATGGTCATTTGGTTGAGTATAGGATGTTTTGAAATAATTTGAGTCTTTTTGGTCATTTAAATAAGGTCATTATAGGCCTATCTCCATGTAATAAGGTCAATGATGACCCTTGCATATGTTTGGAGTCATGTGATAAGTCCTTGAGTCATGTATGGGTTGATAAAATTCTAAAAGTATAAGGATTTATGAGTGTTATTTGAAAATTTCAATAAAACCATATGTTTTGAAGGTGTAGAACGACCACATTAGGTGGTTTTTTAGTTAGAGAATGATGCAAACTGACTGAAGGATGTATAAATGTCTCCACACACCTTGAGAATATAAAAATGGAGCAAGATTTATGAAGAATTTTCAAAAAAGAAAACTCTGTTTTCCTGTTAAATCTCTGTTTTCTCTCAGTTGCAGATTGTATTGCTACTTTGTACATGCTTGTTGGGATCTGTCAGTCATTGGAATTGTTAGAGGAATGTGTTAGGTAGTGTTTGCATTTGGTTGGAAGTTATTTCATTGATTTTTAAGAAAGATATTACTATTTTTTTCAAAAAACTATCAGAAACCCTAGTTTAGGGTTTTAGAGGACAAAACAATGCATACCTAAGCAATTCCACCGATATATTCCTCCAAAATTGGTGGACTGGTATGGTCTAGGTTAGGATTAAAGGTTCTCATTGGTGTAGGGTTGGAGAATAGGGTGAAAGTAATACTTTGTGAAGATTTCTAACTGATCTGACCTTATATTAGGCCAAATAATGGTACTGTAAGAAAATATCAGTCTAAAAGTTATTTCCAAGACTTAAATCCTTGAAATCTATTGCTTTGTCATGAATGTAGAAGACTCCAATTGGTTTGGGGGTTTGAGAGTATTGTTATAGGGTAGTTCCTTTGTAGAGGAGGCCTAATAGGCCTAGATGCCAATAGGTCTGTCAGTGATTTTCAAACTTTTGTTCCAAAACACTTTATACCCATTTTGGGATATGTTATCAAACTTGATATTGGGTACTCAAAATTGGTTTCGTTTCATGGATACTATGCCCATAGTGGAAATTGTGGTCTGATAGACCCTTAAGTAGGGCTACTAGAATATCAAGGCTTAGGGTAGACTTGTGGTCAAGAAGGAATCTTAGTGACTTGAGAGTGATTTAGGGGTAAGTGCAAAAAGATGGGGGGGCCAAAAAGTGGCCAAATTGTTTTAAAAAAAAATTAATGCATAACGCGAGTGCGTTATGAATAATTATAAATTAAAAAAAAAGCTTATCATCTCATTTCATTTCTTTTTTCTCCTCTATACCTGTGGCTTGCAAACCCTAGGAAGCATGCTCGCGTTTTAGAAAATACAATTCAACACCAAAATCTTGTTGATTCGTCGCCAAAATGCTGCCATGACGTCAAGCACACCAAAGGAGTGAGTTTTATTTATTTTTTGTTTGAATTTGTTTCTAAATAGGTAGGTTTGAGTTGATTTTTGATGTATATTTTGTTAATTGTCAAGAAATGTTAATGCACCTCCTCCTTCTCCTCCTCCTCAAAATCCAAAAAATCCTGAGGAGGAAATACCTACGAAACAACAACCTCCTCCATCCATTCCTCGACATGCCCCTGGAACACAAGAAAATATAATGGGGCAAATTGAAAACAACAAAAAAAAAATTGAAAATATAATTCCAAGGTTGAAAGATCCTTCCACTTCAACCTTGCATAGGTCCACGCTTGCTGAATCTCTTGAATCTATGTTATCAAATGTAGATTCAATTAACAAGCAAATATCTGGTTGGACGGATAAAAGGAGACAGTTTAGAGACTATTATGCAGACAAGTTGTCATACCAAGATGTGAAAAAATTACAAATTACAAAATTAGACTTGTGTTCAATTTTCACAAACCCACAAACAAATCAACCTCCACCCATTACATGCAAGAGGTTCCCTATCCATTGGTGCAACAACCAAGCAATAAGGGACAATTTTGAGCAGAGGTGGTGGATGGTTTTTGACCATCCTCCATGCAATAATAATGAGGTCCTGCAATACGTTTTGAGGAAACTCTACTGTGAGTTTGTCCTCAATAAATTGCCAAACTATTTTGATATGCGAGACTTCCAAGGTAGAGGTGGGGGGTCAACACAAGATAGACCAATGGCACGTGTTGACCCACAGCGAGCAGTGAGACGAGTAATCAGCAGACCAGCCCATGAGCATGTTTCTATCCCTTCCATTGTGAAAGAGAGTGTTGAGGTTGATACACTTCAGTCCATTAGTGCCTTGACCCAGAGCATCATAGAGCATGCCAGTCCTGCAGCACAGAGTGAGTTGGGAGATAGTACGAGTAGGGTCCCACCCCATGCTTGTCAGACTTGCGGGTCAGCCTATGGTTATGATCCCATGGATAGTCAAGACGCAGTTGCACAGGCTACATCTGAAGCTGAGCAGATGGTGATGACAGATACCCTCTTGAGTGAGACTTTCAGTCTTGATACTCAGGTAAATATTAACAAGTTTATTGAATTTAATTTTTGAAATGCAAGATTAACTAATTTAGTTTGATGATTTTAATAAAATTTTAGGGTCATAGCGTTGATGCAGTTTTCAATGGTTCTCCACCTGCATATTACACTAGATCATCTACTGTCAGGGTATGTAACTAGTAAACAATTATAAATATTACATGTGAATAGCATCGTTATATGAATGGTATTCTAATATCTGATTTTGGATGTTGAATAGATTAATATTGGAGATTTCACGGTAACACCTGCCAGTGGTGGTGGACTTCAAAGCTTCACGGAGGTAATAAAATAAATAGTTTAATGAATGAATTGTACTTACTAGATTTTTGTATGTGACTTGTGTGCTTTATTGTGTGTACTTCCATGCTTAGATGAACGTGTGTGTATGTTAGGAGCCATGATTTGCATCACTATTATAGTTTCCATAATTGAATAATGTTGTTTTATTTTCAGATGATGCAGGTTGCGAAGACACCTCCCAATGTTCATAGGGCAATGGAGCATGGTGTGACCTCTACGATTCATAGCTCCATGGCATTGACAGGGGTATGAGGTAGATTAGTAAATTTCAATTTACATTCATTGTTATAGTTGTTTATTTTTGAAAAATCAAAAGATTATTGATTTGAAGTTTAATTTCTATCTGGATGGTTTCTATAGGACATGACATCACCATGGCCTATTCCTGCTACTGAGGCAAGTGAGGAAACAGATTATATGGTAGCGGTAAGTGATTATTTTGTTAAATGTTTCATTTTTTATAACATGTAATTTCTATATATTAATGTCTATACTTTTTATTGTAACAACTAAAGATGCAGGAAGAACTAAATAGGAGGAGCAACCCTTGGGTTCATAGTAGACCACCCACATGTGTGTCTCCATCCCCTAGAAGATCAAAGACTGCTCGTGATCTATTCTCTTCACCAGCCAAAGGGGAATGACTTTTTATTGTGTTCCTTTGTTGTATGCCTATATGGTATTTGTGGACATATATTTTGTATTGCATATAGTTGACATTGTATGCCTATATGGCATTCTTGTAAGCCTATATGGCTATTTTGTATATATGTTATACTTATATCGACAGATATTAATGTATGTTTATATGGATATTTGGTTAATACAAATCTTTTTTTATTGATGGCGTCCATACTTGCATTATAAATCCACGTTTGAATAGATATTTGTGGATGGCTACTTCAAATATTTTAAATCCAATTGTATTACATAGGATGTTTGTTGATCCAATGAGCTAACTATTGTTATTCAAGTATCACCTAAACCTCATTTTGGAACTAAAAGATAAAAGTTGTATTTAAAAAAAAATGAATCATCATGTTGAACATAAAATATTAATATTCTTTATGAGTTGCTCAATTGAAAATATTCAAATGAGTATGCTGATCCATATTCTTTATGAGTTGGTCAATTGAAAATATTTCTTAATTTCTTGTTATTATACCATATTGGGATGCAAAGAGTATGTTTGTTGTTTTGAATAAGATAGTCAAAATCATATGCTTATGAGCACCTAATGACCATTGTGGTTATTAAATGTAATTCCTCTTGCATATAACGTGAGGTTATGAGATTATATTGAGTCTTACCTAATTTTAGTATGCAACATAACATTGGGGCTATAGGCTTCCATAAGTCATACCTTAGGAATTTTCAGTTTTAGGCGCAAATTTTCTTTAAGACCTTAGGCGCATTTCTCTACTTGTACAACCTCAAAACTCCGCCTAGAACTCAAGGCACATTTCATCATCCAAACAACCTCAAAATTGCGCCTTGATATTGAAAGGATGTTTCAAAGTATAAAGGAGGGCACCTTAAGGGAGGCAATTCATCTTGATTATCAAAGTTGATCAAACACATCAAACTGAGCATCATACCTCTAGGTGCATTTTTGCCTCTCTCTAAATTATTCATTTTGGCGCTTTGATGTAAAGTGAAGTCTAAACTTAGTGAAGATTGCGCCTAGAAAGATATCACCTTGGATATGCGCCTAGAGTCATCCTAGATCATCCATTTGCGCCTAAGGGTCAATATAGCATAATATAACTTAGGAAGACTTTGAAAATCATTAAAAGAAGCCTAGGCACCTTTTCTTGTCTCCACCATCCATTTTGGGTGCCTAGAGGAAAATGAACTTCAAATCACTTCCAACTGTAGTGCCTAGTGTTAGAACCTTCAAAATGACTAAATCTTACCAAAGGAAGTCTAGGCACCTATTGTCATTTGGATCATCATGAATGAGCGCCTAAGTGGAAGGAGAATAAGCATCTTGTATGGAGGCGCACTTTTGTGTCTAAATAACCTCATTTTGGCGCCTTGAAGGAAGATGTTCTAAATCCTAAGATCTAGCGCCTAAGTGTAAAATGGTCTCCTATGGGTTTGAATAAGTGATTGAAGCCATCAAATTGCCAAGAAATGAGCTAAGTATACTAAGGTGCCTTTTCTTGTCTAAACTATCCATTTTGGCGCCTAGGAGGAAGGAGATTCAACATCATGAATCAAGGCTCCCTTTGCCATCAAAACAACCTCACATTGGCGCCTAGACGCGTTGGAACTGTCAGTTTGGCCACACGAGGAGAAGAACAAAAGTTACACCCCTTTGCAACTTTACACTACCTCCTTCTGATAATTTTTGAGGCAGCAGAAAACCATTCACCACGGGAAAACACCTTAGGGATATAAAAAACTGAGAGAGGTTATTGTAGAGGCACTCTACATGATTGCGTTGCTTTAGACAGAATGTTTCTAAGTGACATGGTTTTCGAGTAACATCTCATCAAAGATTGCTACCTTTTTGCACTTTAGACTCTTAAGGGATATCGTCGGTACAATGTAGCTCAAACTGTTTCGACATGTTTGGGTGAAAAATAGGACCATGCCTAGCGTAAATGTACCCATCTGGACACGTTGGAATAGTTAGTTTGGTTGCATCAAGAGTAGGATAAAAGTTACACCCCTTTGCAACTTTACACTGCCTCCTTCTGACGATTTTTGGGGCGGCAGAAAACCTTTCACCACGGGCAAATGCCTCAGAGATATAAAAAACTGAGAGAGGTTATTATTGTAGAGGCACTCTACGCAATCGCATTGCCTCAGATAGAATGTTTCTAAGTGACAATTTTCAAGTAACATCTCGTCAAAGATTGCTGCCTTTTTGCACTTTGGACTCTTAAGAAATATCATCGGTACAATGTAGCTCGGACTATTTCGACATGTTTGGGTTAAAAAAATGACCATGCCTAGCGTAAATGTACCCATTCAAACACGTTGGAATAGTCAGTTTGGTCGCATCAGGGGCATGACGAAAGTTACACCCTTTTGCAACTTTACACTGCCTCCTTCTGATAATTTTTGGGGCAGCAAAAAACCTTTCACCACGAGCAAATACCTCAGAGATATAAAAAATTGAGAGAGGTTATTGTAGAGGCACTCTACGTGATCGCATTCCCTTAGACAGAATATTTCTAAGTGACACAGTTTTTGAGTAACATCTTGTCAAAGATTGCTACCTTTTTGCACTTTGGACTCCTCAGGGATATCGTCGGTAAAATGTAGCTCGGAATGTTTCGACATGTTTGGGTGAAAAACATGACCATTCCTAGTGTAAATGTACCCATCCGAACGCGTTGGAAAAGGTAGTTTGGTTGCATCAGGAGCAAGACGAAAGTTACACCCCTTTGCAACTTTACACTGCCTCTTTCTGACGATTTTTGGGGCAGCAGAAAACCTTTCACCACGGGCAAATGCCTCAGAGATAGAAAAAATTGAGAGAGGTTATTGTAGAGACACTCTACGTGATCGCGTTGCCTCAGACGGAATGTTTCAAGTGACATAGTTTTTGAGTAACATCTCATCAAAGATTGCTACTTTTTTACACTTTGGACTCTTCAAGGATATCGTCGGTACAATGTAGCTCAGACTGTTTCGACATATTTGGGTGAAAAACAAGACCATGCCTAGCATAAATGTACCCATCTGGACATGTTGGAATAGTCAATTTTGTCACATCAGAAGCAGGACGAAAGTTACACCCCTTTGCAACTTTACACTGCCTCCTTTTGATGATTTTTGGGGTAGCAGAAAACTTTTCACCACGGGAAAATGCCTCAGAGATATAAAAACTGAGAGAGGTTATTGTAGAGGCACTCTATGTGATCGTGTTTCCTTAGACAAAATATTTCTAAGTGACACATTTTTTGAGTAACATCTCATTAAAGATTGCTGCCTTTTTGCACTTTAGACTCTTTAGGGATATCGCGGTACAATGTAGCTCAGACTATTTCGACATGTTTGGGTAAAACAAGGACCATGCCTAACGTAAACATACCCATCCAGATGCGTTGGAATTCTCATTTTGGCCACACGAGGAGAATAACAAAAGTTACACCCCTTTGCAACTTTACACAGCCTCCTTTTGACGATTTTTGGGGCAGCAGAAAACCTTTCACCACGGGAAAATGCCTCAGAGATATAAAAAACTGAGAGAGGTTATTGTAGAGGCACTCTACGTGATCAAGTTACTTAGACAAAATGTTTCTAAGTGACAGTTTTTGAGTAACATCTCATCAAAGATTGCTGCCTTTTTGCACTTTGGCCTCTTCAGAAATATCGTCGGTACAATGTAGCTCAGATTATTTTGACATGTTTGGGTGAAAAATAGAACAATGCCTAGCCTAAACGTACCCATCCAGTCACGTTGGAACATACCTAAAAAATGAAGATTCAAATGGAGAGAGACCCAATTATGTAGTGTTTTTTTCTTCTTGCATTAAACTCCTCAACAATTTAAGTTTTTCACCACTTGCTTCCCTTTCAATGTTAAATTGAATAACACTGAAATATAATTACTAACAACAATACTATTAACCAATCTATAATGTTAAATTCCTAAAATTGAATCACACTTAACATTGCAACACTACAAAAATTAAAACTTGAATAGATATATATCAAACTTGGTGTGAAAACTATGTTATTTCCTCCTTCTCAAGTTGGCAAAGCAGAAAAGGTGGTGGAAAGATCATGCAAAGGTGGTAGAATGTGTAAAATGTGCATGTGAACTTCCCAACAGCATGAAAGCACTTCTTTCTTGTTGGAGCACACGCATAATCAATATAAAAACAGAGCAGGTGGGCCTGGATCACAGGGGTCAACACTTTTTTACCGTTTCTATAGCCAGACAAAACGCGAACGCGTTGTCATGCTATAGATTGATCCATAAATATTTCTACCTATCTCACCTTCGATAGCACCTTTACAATATCTCACCTCTAGTTCCATTAGCTCATGTTCTATATCTCACTTATCTCTCCCCCTCACCTCTCTACCTCTCCCCTCTCTATGTCTCTTAGTTGCTCCTTGTCTACCTTAAACCTAATCCCTCGACCCTCAACCCTATCCCTAAACCCTCGACCCTCAAACCTCAACCCTTAACGTCAAAACCTAATCCCTCAACCCTTAACTCTAATCCCTCAACCCTCAACCCTATCCCTAAACCCTAAAGCCTCAACCCTCAACCCTCAACGTCAAATCCTAATCCCTCAACCCTTCATTCTAATCCCTCAACCCTAAACCCTATCCCTAAACCCTCAACACTATACCTTAAACCCTAATCCCTCAACCCTCAACCCTAAACCTTATCCCTAAACCCTAATCCCTCAACCCTCAGCCCTAATCCCTCATCCCTTAACTCTAATCCCTCATCCCTAAACCCTAAATGCTATCCCTATTCCTAAACCCTCAACAGGCTCGATACTATACCTTAAACCTTAATCCCTTATCACTAAACCCTCCAACCCTATCCCTAATCCCTATACCCTCGACACTCTACTTTAACCCTAATCCCTCGACCCTCAACCCTATCCTGAAACTCTTAACCCTCGAACCTCAATGTACTCAACCCTCAATGTCAAACCCTAATCCCTCAACCCTTAACTTTGATCCCTTGACCCTCAACCCTATCCCTAAACCCTAAACCCTAAAGCCTCAACCCTCAACCCTCAACGTTAAATCTTAATCCCTCAACCCTTCACTCTAATCCGTCAACCCTAAAACCTATCCCTAAACCCTCAACACTATACCTTAAACCCTAATCCCTCAACCCTCAACCCTAATCCATCATCCCTCAACTCTAATCCCTCATCCCTAAACCCTAAATGCTATCCCTATTCTTAGACCCTCAACGGACTCGATACTATACCTTAAACCTTAATCCCTTATCCCTAAACCCTCCAACCATATCCCTAATCCTTATACCCTCGACACTCTACTTTAACCCTAATCCCTTGACCCTCAACCCTATCCTGAAACCCTTAACCCTCGAACCTCAATGTACTCAACCCTCAACATCAAACCCTAATCCCTCAACCCTTAACTCTAATCCCTCAACGCTTAACCCTATCCCTAAACCCTAAACCCTAAACCCTAAAGCCTCAACCCTCAATGTCAAATCCTAATCCCTCAACCCTCAACCCTACTCCATCATCCCTCAACTCTAATCCCTCATCCCTAAACCCTAAACACTATCCATATTCCTAGACCCTCAACGGGCTTGATACTATACCTTAAACCCTAATCCATTATCCCTAAACCCTCCAACCTTATCCCTAATCCTTATACCCTTGACACTCTACTTTAACCCTAATCCCTTGACCCTCAACCTTATCCCAAAACCCTTAACCCTTGAACCTCAATGTACTCAACCCTCAACATCAAACCCTAATCCCTCAACCCTTAACTCTGATCCCTTGACCCTCAACCCTATCCCTAAACCCTAAACCCTAAAGCCTCAACCCTCAACCCTCAACGTCAAATCCTAATCCCTCGACCCTTCACTCTAATCCCTCAACCCTAAACCCTATCCCTAAACCCTCAACACTATACCTTAAACCCTAATCCCTCAACCCTCAACCCTAAACCTTATCCCTAAACCCTAATCCCTAAACCCTAATCCCTCAACCCTCAACCCTAATCTGTTATCCCTCAACTCTAATCCCTCATCCCTAAACCCCAAACACTATCCCTATTCCTAAACCCTTAGTGGGCTCGATACTATACCTTAAACCCTAATCCCTTATCCCTAAACCCTCCAACCCTATCCCTAATCCTTATACCCTCAACACTCTACTTTAACCCTAATCCCTCGACCCTCAACCCTATCCCGAAACCCTTAACCCTCAAACCTCAATGTACTCAACCCTCAACGTCAAACCCTAATCCCTCAACCCTTAACTCTGATCCCTTGACCCTTAACCCTTAAAACTTGAACCCTAAAACCTATCCCTACATGCTCGACACTCGACACTATATCTTAAACCCTAATCCCTTAACCCTCAACCCTAAATCCTTAAACCTTCAACCCTAAACCCTATCTCTAATCCCTCTACCCTCGACACTCTTCTTTAACCCTAATCCCTTAACCATTAACCCTATCCCTCAACCCTCAACCCTCAACATTAAACCCTAATTCATCAACCCTAAACCCTATCCCTGAACCATCAACCCTCAACACTATACTTTAAACCCTAATCCCTATCCCTCAACCCTTAACCCTTAAAACTTAAACCCTATCCCTGCACCCTCAGCACTTGACACTATATCTTAAGCCTTAAACCCTCATCCCTAAAACCTCAACCCTCAATCCTTAAACCTTCAACCCTAAACCCTATCCCTAATCCCTCTACCCTCGACACTCTAACCCTAACCTCGACATCGCCAATCCGTCAACCCTAAACCCTAATCTGTCAACCCTAAACCCTATCACTAAACCCTCAACCCTTAACACTATACCTTAAACCCTAATCCATCAACCCTAAAACCTAATCCCTCAACCCTCAACCCTCAACCCTAATCCCTCATCCCTAAATGCTATCCCTATTCCTAAACCCTCAACCCTTGACACTATACCTTAAACCCTAATCCCTTATCCCTAAACTGTTAACCCTTAAAAATTAAACCCTAAAACCTATCCATAAACCCTCGACACTCAACACTATATTTTAAACCCCAATCCCATAACCCTCAACCCTAAAGCCTCAATCCTCAATCGTTAAACCTTCAACCTTAAACCCTATCCCTAATCCATCTACCCTCAATCCTCAATCGTTAAACCTTCAACCTTAAACCCTATCCCTAAACCCTCAACCCTCAACTCTCAACCCTCAAATCTCAACATTAAACCCTAATCCGTCAACCCTAAACCCTAATCCGACAACCCTAAACCCTATCCCTAAACACTCAACCCTCAACACTATACCTTAAACCACAATCCCTCAACCCTAAACCCTAAACCCAACAAAACTGCTTTGCCTTATGTTAGGTTGTTAAACCCATCATTTTTGACACTCTTCTCTTAAAGATATTTGAGTTGCAAGAATATGTCAGAAAAATGGCTATGAGCTTTTTTAATGTTAGTAAATGTTATATGGCATGTTTTTCTAGCCCATCTGGGGTTCATTATGCCAATAGGTGTACACACTATGAGAAAAGCTTTGCGTATGGTACATCCACAGTGAGTAATTAATAGTTTAAAACAGAAGAATGATCATTATGAGAAAAGCTTTGCATTGGGGTACGTTTGTGTTTCTTGTTGTCCACCCCACACTTAGGGGAGGTATATTGTTATGAAACAGGCAAATAATCTCCCATTGTTTACTGGCTCTATCCAAAAGAACTACTAAACTATACCTTAAACCCTAATCCCTCAACCCTAAACTTTCAACCCTAAACACTATCCTTAATCCCTCCACCCTCAACACTCTACCTTAACCCTAATCCCTCGACCCCTAACCCTAAACGCTATCCCTAAAGCCTCAACCCTAAACCCTAATCCCTCAAGGTCCTAAACTCTAATCCCTTATCTCTAAAATCTAAATCCTATCCCTAAACGCTCAACCCTTAACCTTAAACCTTAATCACTCAATCCTTATCCACTCCTCTCCTACCCTATCTGGCTCACTCCCATCTCTACCCTCCTCTACCCTCGACACTATACATACATACATACATACATATAGGCATACATACATACATACATGATTAATAACCTTGAACATAAAAAATTCAAGGGGAACATAACGTGAGCGTGTTATAACACGCTCGCGTTATTTCAAACATGACAAACATCACAAACTTTTGTGGAAAAGGGAAAATGCAAAGCAGAAAATAACGCGCTCACGTTATGTTTTGCTTTGGCAATCCCAAGCCTTGGGCTTGGGATTTGCTTTGGATTTCCAACCCAAAGCCTTGGAGTCCCTTTTCAACATCCACAGACATTTTTTTCCAGATTCTTCAAGATTTCACATAATTTTGTTTGTGCTAACCCTCAAATTTGCATGTGTTTCAAGGTCGAACAAATCAAACACTTGAATAATGTTAGGCTTTCTCTTAGCTATTTGACGATGTGATTTTTTTCATATTTTAACAATGTTAAGCCTTTCATCTTTAATTTCTTTTGTTTGTGTGTCTATTTTTGGGCAAAAACCATTGTTTGGTCTTTTTTTCATTGTAAATTAACTATTCATTGAAATTTCAAAAAAATTACATATTTAGAAACTAGACTCCATTCTACACATATTTAAAAAAGAAAAAAATGATTTTCAATTAGTTTTAAAAATTTATAGGGGTAGCACGGCCAAAATTCTATTTTTTAGGATGTGTCCACTTTTAAAATTAGTAAAAAATCAAATATTCATCAAAAAATTATCAGAAAAATCAGGCATAAACTACATACTATTGGCTAATTTCTCACCAAAACGATTTTAAAAATACCAAAAAAAAAGTTGACCTTTTGAGGGAGCCACAAAACATGCTATGTTATGTTTTTTTGACAAAAACAACACCAATTTCTATGGCTCCTTCTTTTGAACCCCTTAATCTATGCCATTTTAAAAAAAATAGTAGTTTAGAAAGTAGACTCGGAGCACTATGAACATTATTTTGGTTGTATCTCCAAATTTTGAGTGTAACTATGCTCAATTTCTCATCCAAGGCCAGCATTTCCTATTTTAGAAAAAAAGTGGCCACTTAAGACCCCTTTTTGGCCCCCTATCTTCTTGCACTTACCCTTAGGTGTGTTTGGTTTTAATCTTGTTAGATGCCTCTTTATACTCTGGTGAAGGTCTGGACCATTGTATCAAGTTGGAGACATTATAAGCCTAGTCCATTGAAAAGTCCTTGTGTGGGTTTATGAAACCAATCTAGGAATCTAATTGTGAAACTTTTGCATAAGTCAACTGATTGCCACCTTGTAGTGCATCAAAGTGGTATCAGAGCTTAGGCTCTGATTTGTTTTGGGAAAGGTTGATATTTGTTGCAAGTTGAAGAAGTCAAGATGCCTCCTAAGGGAA
The DNA here is from genome assembly GCA_027924645.1 of Cunninghamia lanceolata. Classification (NCBI taxonomy): domain Eukaryota; kingdom Viridiplantae; phylum Streptophyta; class Pinopsida; order Cupressales; family Cupressaceae; genus Cunninghamia; species Cunninghamia lanceolata. Next base: position 4,104,117 of record BSBN01000328.1, on the reverse strand, counting down.
GTGCAGTTGCAAGAAAGATTGACAAGCAGGCCAAAGAGTTGGAAGCCTTGAAGAGAGAGGTTACTACATTGAAGTCTATTGCTGTAGTCAACAAGGAAGAAAGTGACCAAGAGGAAGAAGCTTTTAGTGAAGAAGAAGAGTTAGATCTAGAGGATTTGAAGATGTCAAAGCTTTTGAAGGTTGTGAAAAGTTATGGACATAGCAAGATGGATTTGCCTGTGTATGAAGGCAAGTTGGATGGTGAAGAGATCTTGGATTGGATAGCAGCCATGGAGAACTACTTTGAAAGTGAAGAGATAGATGATGATCACAAAGTGAAGAAGGCTAAAGTGAAGTTGAAAGGACATGCTTTACTATGGTGGAACTTTGTACAAGAGGAAAGGCAAAAAGAGGGAAAGTCCAAGATTACTTCTTGGGGGAGAATGAAGACAAAACTGAAAGGTAAGTTCCTTCCTAGTGATTATAATGTTCAATTGCTTAGAAAACTTCAAAATCTTAAGAAAAAGGACCTAGATGTACAGTTGAAGAATGCTTTCAATTTGCTATTAAGGTAGAGGAGAAACTAAAAAGGACAAAAGAAATCAATTAGGGGCAGAGGTAGTATTTCAAGAGGTAGAGGGACTTTTCCTATGCCAAAACAATTCAATCAAGAACAAGAAGATGCTGGTAAAGGTAAGGAATAGTTGGCTGAATCTAGAGGTGGATGGAGAGGTGGAAGAACAAGTTTTAGGGGAAGATATGTAGATCAAGAAAGAGGTTCTAATATGTTTTCTGGAAAGTGCTATACTTGTGGTGAGTTTGGTCATCCATCCTTCAAGTGCCTTGAAAATTTTGGTGCTACTGAACAAGTGGGGGTGAGAAAAGAAGTGAAAAGAGAGTTTAAATTATGCAAGAGGATGAGGAGAGTGTGACCTCACCCATGGTGAATGTTACTTCAGAGGTAGGAGAAAGTTTGATGATCAGAAGGACATTGTTACAAACACCTAAGCAAGAAGACTTGAGTCAAAGGAGGAGCTTGTTCAGGACCACATGCAAACGTAGAGGTAAAGTATGCAAAGTTGTTATTGATTCAAGTTCACAAGATAACATGGTATCTAGGGAGATGGTAGGGAAATTGAAACTAGATACAATGCCTCATGTAACACCATATAAAGCATCTTGGGTAAATAATAGTCAGTCTCTTTTAGTGAATGAGCAAGCATGTGTGGATTTTCAGATTGGTGAATACAAAGATAGGGTCCTATGTGATGTCTTACCTATGGATTGTTGCCATTCGCTATTGGGGAGACCATGGCAATTTGATAGGAAGTCATTGTATGATGGTTGGGAGAACACATAGCTTCTCAAGAAAGATGGAAAAACGTTTAGGCTAACATCTTTGCAGGAGGATGAGAAAAGGAAAGATAAAACCAAGGTTGTTCTATTTGGTAAGAAAGAGGTTGTGGATGCCAAGCCTAAGCATTTGCAAGATGCTATAGTGTTGGGAGATAAAGAAGAGGTTATGAATGATAAGGTGATGATGTGTGAGAGAGAAGAACTTGCTAGGATCAAAGGGTGATATGATAGTGGATTGGCATACACATATTATGGTGGGGATAGTGGTATGTCCATTGCTTGCAAATAGGGCAAAAGAGCCAGATGAATCTGCAGGTACAAAGGTCAGCAATGCTGATAAGACAGTGCCTTTGGCAATAAGGGTACAAAGACAAATAGAACAATAGGGACAAAGTCATGGAGGTAGAAAGGATATCTAGACAAAGCAAAAGGAAGTCACACATGTTAGAGAGGTCAGAGGATGTTCAACCAATCCAGGGAAGCATTTTCAAGTTCATAATAAGCATGGTAAGCACAAAGCCAGTTTTCAGACTTCACTAGTCAAGGTATCTTCTGCAGGTCAAAGAAAAGAAGATTTCAAAGGAGGAACAATTACCACATTAGTTCCAAGAGACTTGGAATAGTTTCAAGGTGGGGTGTATGGTGTAGGAGCACCAACACTTTGCAATGTTTGATCATTTGAAGATCTTGATAGGATGGTCATTTGGTTGAGTATAGGATGTTTTGAAATAGTTTGAGTCATTTTGGTCATTTAAATAAGGTCATTATAGACCTATCTCCATTTAATAAGGTCAATGATGACACTTGCATATGTTTGGAGTCATGTGATAAGTCATTGAGTCATGTATGATTTGATAAAATTCTAAAAGTATAAGGATTTATGAGTGTTATTTGAAAATTTCAATAAAACCATATGTTTTGAAGGTGTAGAACGACCACATTAGGTGGTTTTTCAGTTAGATAATGATGCAAACTGATTGAAGGATATTTAAATGTCTCCACACACCCCAAGAATATAAAAATGGAGTGATATTTATGAAGAATCTTCATAAAGAAAACTTTGTTTTCCTGTTAAATCTTTGTTTTCTCTCAGTTGCAGACCGTACTGCTACTTTGTATGACCCTTTTAGGATCTGTCAGTCATTGGAATTGTTAGAGGAATGTGTTAAGTAGTGTTTGCATTTGGTTGGAAGTTATTTTATTGATTTTTAAGAAATATATTACTATTTTTTCAAAAAACTGTCAGAAACCCTAGTTCAGGGTTTTGGAGGACAAAACAATGCATACCTGAGCCATTGCATCGATATATTCATCCAAAATTGGTGGAATGGGATGGTCTAGGTTATGATTAAAGGTTCTCATTGGTGCAGGGTTGCAGAATAGGATGAAAGTAATACTTTGTGAAGATTTGTGACTGATCTGACCTTATATCAGGCCAAATAATGGTATTATAAGAAAATATCAGTCTAAAAGTTATTTCCAAGACTTAAATCCTTGAAATCTGTTTCTTTGTCATGAATGTAGAAGACTCCAATTGGTTTGGGGGTTTGAGAGTATTGTTATAGGGTAGTTCCTTTGTAGAGGAGGCCTAATAGGCCTAGATGCCAATAGGTCTGTCAGTGATTTTCAAACTTTTGTTCCAAAACACTTTATGCCCATTTTGGGATATGTTATCAAACTTGATATTGCGTACTCAAAATTGGTTTAATTTCATGGATACTATGCCCATAGTGGAAATTGTGGTCTGACAGAACCTTAAGTAGGGCTACTAGAATATCAAGGCTTAGGGTAGACTTTGATAGTGATAGATTGTCATTGATGTCAAAAGTGTGTTGTTGCAGGACATCAGGAGGAGATAGTTGTTCATTGTTTGGTTAGTTCACAAAGATGTGTGTTGGTTTGGCAGGAAGTTTCAGGTGTTCATAATATTCTTCTTGGTTAAAGTGACATGTGATGTCAATCGTCAGGTTCACATCATGCCTAATAAGGTCATAATAGGTTGTTAAGATCAGATGTGAGGTCATGAAAAATAACTCAGAGATCAGGACATAAGGTTGGTTGTCAGGTTGTGCTCAAGACAAGATATGAGCTATGATCTTGATTCATGGTTTGCTCAGTTTACAAAGATTGTCTTCACAATCATTTTGGACAATGGGATCTTGCTTACAGTGACATCATGTTGGTTACAAGTGACAGTGGCTTGATAGTCATGTCTTCATGTTTTTCATGTCTCCATGTCTTTGGTGTCATCATTTCTTATAGTATCCTCTTGCCTTGGTCATTTGTATGTCATAGAGTCATGTTTTGTTCATTATCATATTTCATGTTATTGTGACTATGCCACTATATTTTGGTCTTATGATGTGTTTAGTTTAAAACCTAAAATTAAGACCTATGTTCTCAAAGATATTAACCTAAACCTAAGTCACCCTTCTTACCTCTTAGTTGCCCGTCATATACAAGTTTACCTTTTTATTATGTTTTTGCGGTGACCTGCAATATCAAGTTGAGAAGATTTTAAGTTACAACTTTGAGGGGCTTAGTAACATGAATCACCGGCCCTCTTTTCATGCTTAACCGATTCCATCGGTCCTCATTCATTTTATGGGCGGCAAACACAGTTCAAACACCTTATGAAGTGAGCGGTGGTCATAGTTTTGAAGATTTTTTAAAAACATCAAAACCTTAAAGAGCCCGATGTCTATGAAGGAAAATAACATAAAGCTTGAAGCCCGATATATTTGTTTTGAATATGCTTTATTCAAAAAGCTACAAGTCCGAGCAGGAAATAAGTATGAATGTTTTTGTTTAAATGTTTTTGAAAGTGAGAGCTTTTTATTATCTAGTGAAGCATCGAATGGAGAGTAGGATTTATAAGGTAAAAGAGCATCGATTTATTAAGGAGCATAGTATATTTGAAGGGAGCCCATTTTTGTTGCTTATAATGTTTTTTTTTCTAAAACCATCGAATGACATTGGAGCCCGATTTTCATGATTTAAAAAGAAAAAAGGGCATCGTATAGTTTAAACAAAAAGAGCCCTTGAATATCCTTTATCAAGTGGGAGCCCGATTTAGCCTTTAATGGCTTTATTTCAATATTTAGAAAAACTCCTAATTTATTAAGTTTTAAAGTGGAGATTAAATGATTTTATTTTAAGGAATTTTTTTAAAGAAAGATTTGTTTCTATTTGTTAGCATGGAAGCTATTTGTGAGGGATATTTGTTTTTTAAAAAAGGAAAAAGATTTATTTCTAAATCTTTATGAAGATTGGAGAGATTTGTGAAGATTTTATTGGAGATTTTTATGAAGATTTTTTTTTCATTCACAATATTGTTTTCAGATGAAGTGTTTTTGCAGATAGAATTAGAAGAAGTTGAAGATAAATTTGGAGATAGAAGAATATCAAGGATATTTGTTTTTGAAATTGAATATCCTTTTTGAAAGATTTGTTTTTAGATTTTCTGTTGCAGGGCAGATGAAAGAATACAAGGGCAGATTGAAAAATAAATTGTTGAAGACATTTAATTTGATGAAAATTGAAGAGAAGATGAAAGGTTTTGAAAAGAGGATAATGAAAATTTGTTTGAAGGAATTTGCAGGTAGAGAAGATAATCAGATTGAAGGGTTTTGTAATTTTGAGAATATGAAAGGACATGAAATTGTTTTTGCCGAATGCAGAGAGGGATCTTATATTTATTGGCTTCATATGAATATTGGTGTGGAATGAGTGTACAGATCTATGATGAAATAATTTGTTAATACAGATGAATGTATAAAATGTGAAAAACCAATTTGTAATAAAAGAGAGATGTTTCCCTGATCAGGTGAATTAGATAATTCAAGGATAAAATATCAGAGGATTGAAAAGATGGAATATATGTTGCAGATGAGTTGATTTGAATGGTGCAAATCAGATTGAGAAGCAATCACTTCTTGCACATGAGATTTTGAGTTCTGATTGATTGAGAAATGCCAGTGAGGCACAATAGTATGCCAGTGAGGCTTGTAGGTCGGTAAGACCATTTGTGAGTGAGACACTTACATCAGCCAGTGAGGCTTGTAAATATATTTTCAAGGTTAAGCCAGTGAGGCAATTTTGGAGTGGTTTTTATACCCCAAGAGGGTTTTCCACTCGTGCAAATTTGTGTTATGTGTCATAATGTTTTCATCTGTATGTGTGTATGTTAATACGTTGCTTATAAGGTTTTGTTCTCCTTCTTCATTCTTAGTTTTGTGCATATGTGTTTGATAAATCAATGATATCCTTCTATCCTTGTGCTTTGAAAGTTAAAGTTTGAAAAAGGTTTGAAAATTTACACAACACTAATTCACCCCCCCTCTCAGTGTTGTCCTGGACTCCTACAGACTTGTGGTCAAGAAGGAATCTGAGTGACTTGAGAGTGATTTAGGTGTGTTTGGTTTTAATCTTGTTAGATGCCTCTTTATACTCTAGTGAAGGTCTGGACCATTGTATCGAGTTGGAGACATTAGAAGCCTAGTCCATTGAAGAGTCCTTGTGTGGGTTTATGAAACCAGTCTAGGAATCTAGTTGTGAAACTTTTGCATAAGTCAAGTGATTACCACCTTGTAGTGCATCAATAATGACTATATTTGCCTAATAAAATCTTCAAGGATTAGTTAACTAATTAGGTAAGGGTCTGTATTTTGACAAAAGTGTTTGGCTTCATGGATTTTGTATTTTCATCTTTTCAATGCTGCTAGACTGTAATATCTGCCCCCTCCTTTGCAATCAAAGGCATGACTATATTCTCTATGTTGTTTTTCCTATTTTCATGATTGTCATTTGAAATGGTTGACATCTTGAGTCCTTTATTTGGTGACTTTGCCTATGATTTTGGCAAGTGATTTGCTACTTTGAATATTGTATGACAATAGTTATTTAATTAGGGTTTTAAAGTGTAATCTTGATAAATTGTTTAGTATTTCTTCTAAATGCTATTTATCTATTGGTTTACATAGCTTGTCTATAATTCTAAATCAGACAACTTGTAAAATATATAATTGTTGGCATGGGAATGAAATTGAATTATTGTTGATGTTTGTTATTTTCATGGACATGTATTGAAGCATTTACTCTATCTGATGCGTGTACTTGAAAAATGTTTTAGGTGCATATAAGTGTAGCAGCTACTTGCATGGGTGATAAAGCTTGTTTGGAGAGGACTTGGAGACTTTTGAAAAGGCGGGCAAGGAATTCAGAGTTTGTTGTAACAGGGCCTCTGCAGCAAAGTCAAATTTGGGGATGCACTCTACAGCAAATTCAAAGGTAATTCAAAACCCTCATTGCCAAAAGTGAACTGATATTTTCATGATATTTGGGGAAGCTACTTGTGGGCACTGTTAGAGTTGGTAAACCAACCTCATAGGTCCCAATGAACACCTGCAAGCAAATAACCTGTCACATAAAGGAGATCAAGAGGCACAAAAATGGTGCTCTACAACCTTGAAGCAAAATATGCATTAACAAGAATGAATAATTACAAAGAGATCAATCCTTAAGAAAGGAGATCAAAACGCTAAAAGTGAAAACCCTAGGATGAATAATTAATAATTAATAATTAATTAATTATTAATGGGCCTAAGTTTAGCTTAAGTGAAAAATAAAGTAGAGGTGACTTAATTAATTAATCAATATGATTAAATTCATTAAGTAATTAACCTATTACTCTAACACCCCCCCTTAAGATGAAGTTAGGGAGAAGCTAAAAAACTAAGGACAAAATGCATGAAAGCAAAGTCGGGTCCCGACAACTAGGCCTGATGAGATACCCAAGTACAATGAAATCTCTGTAAAGTGGAGAAAAGGAGAAAACCCAGTGGGAAAAAACTCCTCTCCTAAAAGAAATGCTAAAAGAAAGTACAAATGCAATGTCTCAAGAGACTCTCGCAAGAACATATGCAGATATACAATCAGATACCCCCCTATGAGAGAGAGTGGAGACTCCAAAGCCCCCCTAGAATGAGAGAACCCCTGTGTCAATGATCAAACCAATGTGACTCCCCTGAGGAAGAAACCAATCCAACGGTCGATGATGAGGAAAGCCCTGGATGTGAGGTGAAAATGGAAGTCCTAGATGATACTCATTGGAGAACAGAAGTGAAGCATGAGTGTCTGAATGACAAGATGTTGAATCAAATGCAGCAACATTATCTAAATGACATGATGTTGAATCAAATATATCAACATCAAACAACTCAAGATGATCCTAAAATGGAATCTCCAATGAAGATGGGATAACAAATGTGCTGAATCTATCATCTGTGAGGAAATGAATATCCTTTGATATGGCCTCAACAACTGCACTAGATGGCTTAATGAGTGGAGCTACAATGTCAGTCAAGGCTGAAGAGGGATTCTGCTGAACAGTTGTGGTCTCAACAGGAGGTGGAGGTGTAGAAGTCTCAACCCTAGTCTCATGAACAGATGGAAGAACACATAAGTTCAAGTGACTAAACTTCACCTCAAATACAACATGCTCTCTTGGAGAAAGAGAGTGATACTCAGACAGTGGAGATGGTGGACCAAAGTGTGTGAATGCATACAATCGGGAAGAATGATCAGCTGTCCTTGTTGCAACAATATTGCCAATTTGAATGTCTCTGATGTGCACTGAATCTAGTGTGAACTCAACTGTCTTCCCTATCCCACTATGAGCAATCTGATAAATGGAGAGAAGCTTGGTGGACAAAGATGGTACACATAGTACATCATTGAATGTACCATCATCAATGTCTATAGAACCTTTCCCACATACACTCATATAAGTGTTATTACCCATCAATATGTGTGGTGAGGATGCAACCTCAAAAGATGAGAACATGTCCCGAGAAGATGCCTTATGGTGTAAAGCACTTGAATCCAATAGCCATCTAGATGAATGTGAATTGGTGGTTGCACATAATGCATGACCCTTTTGTGGAGTTTGTCTATTTGTTTGGAATGATGTAGATGAAGAAGACCCGCCTAATGTAAATGAAGAAGAGGGATGAATATTGTTCTTCATAAGAAGAGTTGTCAAACCTGAAACCTGTTGTGCATATCCATCTATCTTCTTCTCATAGCATTTAGACTCATCATGTCCTGACTTATTACAATAAGCACACTCAGGTCTTTCTTTCTTCGATGATTCCCCCTTAGGAGAATGAGAATCAAAAGTGTTCTGTGAACTAAAATCCTTCCCATGCTCTGTGGTCTTTGGTTTTGTTTCTAGTTCTGCTTCTACTTCCCTTGAGATGACTGAGCTACCAAGGCATGGTTGTGTGATCCTGGAAGAGCATCCAACTGTGATAACTTGGACTACTCACGTGACAACTGATCACAAAATACCTCAAATGTAGGCATGGTAAATCGTGGACCCAAAGCATCCATGGTGGAGTAGAATGTAGAAGAGAATATCTGAAATGAATCTCGAAGCTTAGCTAGAATCAGGTAAATATTCTCGGTGTTAGTTTTGGTCTTGCCACAACTCTGCAAAAGTGATCTGAGTGATTTGAATTTCATCAAGAAATCCTCAATAGATGGAAAGGAATCAGGTACCAAGGAAGTCAATTCTACCTCAATCTGAAGTGCTCTGAACTCATTCATGGTGCCAAATAGATCATTGAATTTTGTCCACATTGCTTGAGGAGTTGTGCAACTCGCAAGGTGAAATAAAAGACTGTCTGAAACATGCAATGATATCAAACCCATGGCCTCATCCATTTTGTTTCTATGCTGCAAAATCTCAAACTGACGTTGCAACTGATGCTGAATCTCATCCAAACAGGACCATAACCCCTTTGACATGAGAAGTCTGGTCATGTGTGCTTTCCAGGTATGATAATTGTGTGGGGAAAGACATTCAACTGATGAGGTGTCTTCCATGATGTTTATGGTTTTAAAATGTGTTTAATGATAGAGGTTTCTGATTTCTGATGTGTATATATAGAAAACAAGAAAAAAACACCCCCCACAACACAAGAAACCAAACCCCAGTACAAATTTGAAAGCTGGAAAGCATGAAAAATTTAAAATCAATTCAGACTATTCTCTATGTACCTAGTAAATTTTTTGATGAAACATTTTGCATATCTGGAAAGATCATTGTAAGACCTTTCCAACACATATTCGTTTGCAAAAACTGGAGTCCATATGCAAGAGTTATGCCCCCGAAAGCGTGAAAACAAGGTTTGACTTTCACTGGAAATAAATGCAAAAAAAATAGAAAAACTAGGAGAAAATACCTGCAACATTGTATCGAACTCAGAACCAGCTTTCTGATGATATTTCAGTTTCAAAAATCCGAGTTTGTATGCAAAAGTTATGGCCAAAATACCAAAATTGCTCCAAAAGGGCTTTAGGGGAAGCCTGGCGGTTAGCTAGCTACTAGCATTAACCACTAGCAGTTAACTAACTACAGCCCCTGTGCATACTCTATTTTTTTTCTTGGATTTCGTGTCGTACTAGGCCATACAACCCATAAACGAAAAAAATTACCTCTCGGAGTCACTGTGTCCGATTTTGATGATTTGATAGTCGATTTTGGGGTTTTTGGGCACTCTGAACGTGATGGTAAGGTCCATTTGGGCTGAAAATGCTCCAAAATTGCACGTACCCTCTAGATCTAGAAACCCTCTCAAACTTCAAACCTTCATAGATCGGGCACCGTATAACCAAAATCAATGAAACAAAGGTCAATCTTGACTATTTTGAACCTTTTAGACGCAATGGTGAGGTCCAAAATGAGTCAAGATGCACTTAAATGTCTCTTTAAGGCAAGATCCTTCAAAAAATGAATAGGAAGCTGTAGATCTAGAGCTCTAATACCATGTTAAAGTTGGTAAACCAACCTCACAGATCCCAATGAACACCTACAAGAAAATACCCTGTCACATAAAGGAGATCAAGAGGCACAAAAATGGTGCTCTACAACCTTGAAGCAAAATATGCATTAACAAGAATGAATAATTACAAAGAGATCAATCCTTAAGAAAGGAGATCAAAACCCTAAAAGTGAAAATCCTAGGATTAATAATTAATAATTAATTATTAATGGGCCTAAGTTTAACTTAAGTGAAAAATAAAGTAAAGGTGACTTAATTAATTAATCAAGATGATTAAATTAATTAAGTAATTAACCTATTACTGTAACAGGCGCCCCCTAAAAGATATTTTCATGATTGAAGCTTGAAAACTCAAAAGAAAATGTTATCTTCAGTGTTTGTGAAGTTGATCCTTAAATGATCCTTAAACTCAAATAAAACCACACCTCTACTCTGTATGATCTCCCTGCATGATGACTAGCCCAAACTGAAGGAAAGGTTATCCTAGCTTGACCATATGCATGATTAAAGGTTACCTTTTAAGATTTTATATTTAAAGGCCTTCTAGGCATAGGATAGCTTATTATACTAAATTAATACTAGAATGCACAATATTACAGGTGGATCAACGTCGAAGGTTGACTACGGATCAATATCATGCATATGATGAGAGAGTAGCCAATGAGAAGGAATGGAAAAATATCCATGTCCATGTAATGACTGTCTTGGTGGAAAAGTGAAAAAATGAATGTGATTTATCGACATATGATAAGATATGGGCATAGTGGTATAAGCCCTTGGGCTTACAATTATTATGAAGATATGATAGAATTGCAGACTATGCGAGATGAAGAGGCAACAAACATAGATGAAGTGGCACCAAACATAGATGAAGAGGCAGAAATGTTAGACGAAGGGTTTGAAGTTGAAAGAATGTCGAATGAGGGTCTAAACGATGATTGGGCTAAGTCAATGGAGGATGCTTTAAAGCCTGTGTATGCTAATTGCAAGTTAAGTCATTTGACAACAATCCTTCAAATTCTTAACTTGCAAGTGGTCATGGTTGGACAAATGAGAGTGTAGATCAGTTATTGGCATTATTAAGTTTGTTGTTACCAGCTGACTCCACATTACCAACAAAATGACGTCAATGTAAAAAGTAGATCAGTAAGCTAAGCTTGGGGTATGAAAACATCCACACATGTGTTAATGGTTGTGTATTATTTCACAAAAATTTTGCAAGTGAGAGTGAATGTCTGAAATGTCATGAAGCAAGGTATAGACAAGGGTTGAAATCAGTTGTGGTTCCTAGAAAGGTTCTTCGCCACTTTCCGATAATCCTATGATTACTCCAAATGTATAGATGCAGAGACATTGTTGAACTTATGCAGTGGCATGCCCAAAATAAGAGCATTGATGGAAAACAACGACATGTGCCTGATTCTAAGATGTGGATGGAATTTGATAAGAGGTGGCCTGATTTTTCTCAAGATCTTTGTAATATAAGGTTGGGTTTGGCTCTAGATGGGGTGAACCCATTCTCAGATCAAAGTACTAAATGGTCAACTTGGCTAGTGTTTTTAATAAATTATAACTTCCCTCCATGGTTAGCAACTAAACCATTTTTCTTAATGCTATCATTGATTATACCAGGAAAGAAAAGTGTGACTTCAGATACAATAGATGTCTATCTAGAGCCATTAAATGATGAGCTAATGGAATTGTGGAAAGAAATTGAAGCAACTCAATCTTTAAGTGTTGGTCAATCAAATTCACTTTAAGAGATTCCTTATTGGTTACGATTCATGATCTTCCTGCATATGGTACATTGTCTGGTCTCACTGTTCATGGATACCATGGATGTCCTGCTTGTAACTTTAAAGATTTTGCAAGGCACTCAAGAAGTTTGCGTAAGTGTATTTATTGTGGATATCATGCTTACCTTAAATTGGGTCATCCATATCGTCAACAAAAAAAATGTTTCAATGGTCAAGAAGAGAATCGTGAAGCACCTTTGCTAATAACGGGTGATTACATTATTGAGAATGGACAAAAAAGAATGTCATTTATTGAAAATGGTGGGATTGCTGGCAGTAGATATGATCCATGTAATGAAAGTGGTGTAAAACGGTTGTGCATATTCTATAAGTTGCCATACTTTAAGGATATAACCATTAGGCATACTGTTGACTTTATGCATACTGAGAAAAATATAGCCTATGCTATTATAGAAACTATTTTTGGTGCTTTTGATACTATTTCATCACGTGAAGACTTTCGAGAACTAAAGATTCGTCAAAATCTTTGGGTTGAAAAATATGATGATGCAAAATATAGAAAACGCAGTGCTCCTTATGCTGGACAAAGGAACAACGTGCACAATTCTTACATTTGATGTCTCAGACTCACTTTCCCACTGGATATGTAAGTAGTACTATCAAAAGCCAAACTGACATTAATAGCTTAAGAGGCCTAAAGACCCATGACTATCATGTTATAATTGAGAATATTTTACCTATTGTGGTACATATATCAGGTTTGGCAAAGGGGCCAAGATTGGAAATTATAAGGTTGGGCCTAATATTAGAGAATGAGTTCACATGTATTAGATCCTTCAAACTTTGATAGTTTGAGGGAGGAGGTTGTTGAAGTCCTTTGTCTATTGGAACGGGAATTTCCAGCAACAATCTTTAACATTTCTATGCATCTTTTCATACATCTAGAATATGAACTAGAGCATTGTGGTCCAGTAAGAACGAGATGGATGTATCCTATAGAACGATATATGAAGGTTTTGAGAAAATTTGTTTGTATTAGGGCAAAACCAGAAGGCAACATGTCTTAGGAATATTCAATGCAAGAGGCCATTGGATTTTGCATAGAATATATGAAGGATTTTAAAAATGTCAATCGACGTGTATTGGATGATGATGAAGATGAGAGAGTTGCAAGTGAAGTATTAGAAGGCAATGGATGTCGCTTCAAGCTATCACATCAAGAAATAATTGTGATACATGCCTTTATTCTTCAAAACACATCTTCGTTCGATAAGTGGCACAGGTTTTAAAAATTTACACAATTATTTATTTACACGTTTATATTATTAATCTTACTCAATTGCATTTACACATTTATATTATTAATCTTACTATTTGCACATTAATATTCTATGTAGAAAATATAAAGAGAATCAAAGTTGGATGCAACATCAAACTCAAAAGTACAGACGTTATGATTTGGTTGGAGGTGATTCTTTTCCAAAATTTGAAGAATGGATTGCTAATGCAATTAGTGATGCAAAAGAAGGTCAAGATATAACAATAGAGGAAAGTGAGCTTTCACAACCTCCACATTTAAGGGCTATGCGTTTTAGTGGAATGTGGGCCTATGGTAGCCATTTAAGAGTGGAGGAAAAAGACAAAGGAAAGACAAATTGTGATTGTGTTGTAAGTGCTGAATTTCTTCACGAAATTGAGAAGAAATTCTATGCTGGATTCATACAAGAAATTATTCAAGTGGATTTTGGTAAAAACAGTCCCATATTATTAAAATGTAAGTGGATCTGACTATCCACAGTACATTTTGATGAGTATGGATTTGTACGTGCAAATACAGGACAATTTTTATCAGAGAGGGATGAGCCCTATGTTTTCCCTTTTCAAATTAACCAATCGTTTCTAATTGATGATGTAAGAAGCCGAGGATGATCATATGTCATTCAAACAGAGTCTCGTTCAAAACAAAAATTCATGGAAGTTGTTGATATAATGCCTGATGGGCAATATGTTAATTTACAAGAAACATTTGAAGAAGTGGATGAAGATAATGATGGAGTGTTTGGAGAAGATATTTTGATTACCAACGAAGAGATTGGGAGAGAGAATGTATTGCATGACATAGATGTGGATGAGGAAGAAAATCAAGTAGATGCATACACGAGTGATCAGGATTCTAATTTTGTTGGCAATGCAAATGATTAGAAATGAGCCCCATTTTATGAACTTTTACTTAAGACTTTTATGCTGTTTTAAGACCCTGTTTTATGTTTTAAGGACATGGACCTTGTTACTAATACCTATTTCAAAGCAACAAGATAAGAAAGAGCATTAGTGTATAGGAATTTCTTCCACTTTGGGTTTTTTAGGATAATCTCTTGTGTTGAGCTCTACTTTTTGTTGTTTTTCTAGTTCTTATCTTGTTACAGGTCATGCATATAACTAGCTATATTTGTTCCAAAAATAAATTACTCATTTTTAAAGCACATATTGACTATTTTTGTTTACTTACATTTGTGTGTTCAGAATTTCTACAGAATTATATAAGTAGAAATAATGAGGATTTTATAAGTAGAAATAATGATGATTCACACTATCAGAAAGGCAATTAGTTTCCTCTCAAATAGAAGGATAAACAAATATAATTTACTTTGGGTTTCAATCTGTGTGCCACATTTACTTATTGAATTTTTGCTCCTCCATATAATGCATCTTATATGCTATCATCCTATGTCATGTCACTTGTCATAGACTGTCTCCTCTAATTTCTAAGAATGCATCTTATATGCTTTGTGAATGTATTTCATATGGGGACTGTCCTTATATATTGTATCATTCAAATGGAAATGAAATGCTTATATACTATGACGACATTTGTTTATATGCTCTAGTTGACTAGAAATAATGGCTTTGTTTATATTCCACTCTTGTTCTACTGATAAAAGTTGTTGATTTATATATTATTGTTTATTTGGACTTCAGGAAATGAGGAAAAAGACTTTGAGGTGGCACAATTTAGATGATAGTGATCATATTGTTGAAGTTCCACTAACAGATTATGAGCGCTTTTCTAGAGAATGTGTGGCAAAGAATAGTGAATATTTATCACATCTTGGTTTGACAAATAGGCAAGTTGTAAATCCACTAAGTAGTATATTATTTGTTTAATTGTGTTTATAAAATTTTATAGGCAAGAGGTTTATGTATAGAAGACATAATATGATATTTTTTTTGTTTTATAGGAAAGAAAAAGAGTGCAAAGAAAATGCAAAGAGAAAACAAAAGGAAAGTAAAGATACAGTGCTGCCAACTCGTAGAAGCCAATGCATTTGGGATTCAAGTACAAGTGCAGTTGGTGAAAAGAATAGTTGTGATGATGTGCAACCCGATATAACACATAGTGATGTGCAGCCTGATATAGCACATGGTGATGTGTAGCCTGATATAGCACATGGTGATGTGCAATGTCGTGATGATCTCTTAGCACAGAGTGTAAGAGAGATTATTGAAAACAATGAGAGCAAAGGAACACTAAGTCTCCAGATGATTTATTCAAGATTAAAGGATGTGTTTGAAGTGAAATCTATAGAGACTGGTACTGATCTACCTAATCATGATACACCTGATGTGGCCAAGGACGATGAAGTTCCAGTTAATGAAAGTCATGAAGAGAGATGACTTGCATCTGATGTGCCTATAGACACCCAAAATTGACCTAGTTATCATTATTAAAATATTGCATTATTCACCATCTACATTTGTCTAACACGTGTGAATAATTTGTCTATTTTCTCTTAAATCATCTATTTCTTCTATTAATTAAATAAATTTATATTTATTGAATTAATTGTCCATCTAGTTTATTATCTATTTTTCTTCTATTTTCCTCTATCTATAATTAAATAATTTTTAATTATTTAATTATCTCTCCAATCTTCTTAAATTAAATAAATTTACATATTTATTTAATTTAGTTATTCTATAAATTAATAAAATCTATACTTTATTTATTTATTTTCTCATCATGAGCATAAATTAAATAAATTTATTTATTTAATTTATGACTTATTTTCTAATCTTCTAAAAATAGCATTTTTCTCTATCATCTTATCATTTCACTTTCTTCTACGTGTACAAGATAGGTCCTATCTTAAACCAAGGGAAAAGAATGATTTAATTGGTTCTAAAAAGTAATCATCCTTGTCATCATATCTCTAAAATAGAAAAGCATTCTATTTTAAGGGGATCTATCTTATCTTTATCCAACAAAGTCCAACCAAATCATTTAATAAATGTAAGCTTCAAGGACACTTGTCTTGTGCACATTCACCTATGATCATAAATTTATCTCAACCGTTCAAACTATCTTTTCTTCTCCACTATTGATCAACCTTTATTGAGTGCTATATATACACCCATTTATTCTCATTATCATCATCTCATCATATAGCATCTAGAGTATCGTCTCAAGCATAATACTTCCATTAGCATCCATTATGCATTTTGAGCATTTCATCCATCATCATGGCAACTTTAGCAATTATAATTGTTCGCAATTGAGAAGCAATCCACAAATCCAACCAAGGAATCAATACTCAAAGTGATTTGCTTTCATTTGTTTGCATTCTTATATCATTTGGATGGATTCTTTGAAGGTGGTAGGATTAAATTTGATTTACATTGTTTGATAATCCTACCCTGATTTTTCCTGCTCACACATTCTGGCATGCCCGGTGGGAACCATGTCCTTGATTTAACATCTTTTTTATATAGTTGTTTTTGTGAAGTTAGATTTTTGCAGGGTTCTGAGCGTAATTGTTTCACAGAAAATCTCCATTGCATCACAGATCACTGCAATCGGCCGAAAATAGAGTGCAATTGATCCGTAGACTTTCACATTTGGTTGTATTTTGAGGACAATTGCACAGTAGAGTGTCACATCTAGTTTTTCCAGCCGCATCTGGTTAGTTAGGGTTTTTGTTTTGCAGAATCTTATTTTTGCTTGATTTCTTTGGCATCTAATCATCTTCTTATGTAGCATCTTATCTGTTTGTCAAAGAAAGGAGGCTCTAAAACTACTAATCCATTTGTTGCAACATCGATCAGTCCAAGACATATCATTTTTATCACTAATCTAGGCACATTTAGATTTGGTGCTTAAAAGGAACCATTGTTTGCTCTGTGTTTGTTTCATCTTTTTGATTGCTTGTTGTGTATGTGTGTAACCCAAATTTAAGAACAAAAGTATCCTCTCCCCTTTCCTATCAAATAGATCTTGGGTGTAAGAGAACTTGTTATTATCTTTAGAGGGCCTACTTTCCTGGTGTGAGAAGGGGATGACCTAAGTGGTAACAAGCTAAAGCCAAGCTCCTCCAAACCACTATACAAAAAATGTGTTTGTGGAGAAAGTCATAAGCAACGGGTGTTGTTGTGTTACACTGATGAATATTTCCCCTAAAACCCTGTTGAGCGTAACCTCGTCAGGCTAGGAAGCCTCCATAACGGAGTGAATCGCCACATGTGTAACCACCTAAATGGATGCCCATACTAGCAACATTTTTGTAGTAGCCAAAAACCCTCTATCTATTGATACAGGAGGACAACTGATTAGGCCTCTGATAGCCATCCCACATTCTCGTAGTTCATCATAGAGGTAGCAAAGTATCTTAAGATCTGCGTATCTTAAGGACTTGGAACTTAGTATGCCTGAGAAGTGAGTGCATTGTAAGGGGGAGCCTATGCCACCAAGTTTTTGGAGCTATACACTTTGAATAAGTGCGGCTGGAGCAATCCAAGTGGGAACTCAATAGATATTGTCCTTGTCTAGTCTAGGTTGTACATGTTTATGAATGTTGGAGTGATTGTTTGCTTACAGACATCATTTTTCTATCAAACATAGTCTAAAATTGCAATTGAACAATAGAAAATCAAAATTAAACAGTAAACCCTCGTAATTGTCAAAAAACCATAGGCAATTGAGCCATAGTTCATCGCATGTGGTCAAAATCTATATGCAATTGGTCTCTGTTAAATCCTATTGCTAAAATCCCTATTAGACACATTTTTTATTTCCAGACACAATTGAGCCATAGTTTGTCGCATTTTGTCAAAAAACCCAGTCGCAATTGAACCGTAGTTTTTCGCAATTGGTTTATTCCCGGTCGTAATTAAGCTTTCATGCATCACAATTGAATTATCTTGCCTAGCAATTGGTCATCTACAAGCAGTCATCCAAGATCTCTGCTAAAATCCTCATTTTCTTTTCTATCTAAGCATTATCTCCAGTCTACAAGTTTTATTCTAAGCATCCATCATCTAATTTACACATCAATCATTTCATCGAGCCTAGAATCATCATCTATTTTGGACTTTTGAATACTCATATCCATTGAGACTCCTAAAACAACAAACCAAATCAATCATCTAATCAAATCAGTGACTACCTGTAGCTAAAACCATCACTTAGGTCTGATTATCATCATCCTTAGCATCCTATCCAACAACAACATATCCCTTGAGTTCAAGAGTCTATCTCTAGGGGTATTTCCTATTCAAAACCAAAGGCAAACAATTGAGCAACTATCCAACCAGCCAAGCATCTGATCTATTAGCAATCTAATCATCCTATCAACCAATCAGACCATATCAAAACTATCAAAAAAACAACCAATCCAATATCAATCCAATCCAAACAATCAACTTAGCAATCCAAAACATCCTGGCAAACAATCAATCCAAGCAACCCATCAACCAAACATCAAACAATCAACCATCATACTAATCAACTTTGGAGTCTCAAACTTTGTCAAACAAGTCCACCAATTTGGGCCAACATCATCCAATGCCTCAAAAAAGGAAACAATACAAAGAAGCCATGGAGAAAAACTTGCAACAATTCCAAAACACTCCTCTTAAGGATGCCTCACAATTTACAACCAGAATGAACCTGCAACACTTTTTACCCGAAGGTTACACTTTAGGAGCTTCATCCTCTACTCCGAGGCCACAAGAACAAGTAGTTGTCTATGATGATTCCTTGGAAGATGACCAAATGTCCCTTCAAGGCCCAAAAGCTATGCGACATGCCAACAAAATTATAGAAGCCAATCGACAAACAATACTTGTGAATTTGCTCAAAGATGGAACTTTGCTGCCAAGTGACTTTGATTTGTCCACTATCCAAAAAGAAGCCCCTTCAAATGTCACTCTTGTTGCTATCACTACCATGTCCACTAAGCCCACAACCACACTATCTAAGGTTGTGTCACCATCCTTGGCTCAATTTACTCCATTTCATACTCTTGCTATCGTGCAACTTGTCATACAACCAACCGTCATTGCCAAAATACATGAGTCCTTACCTTCTCAGCTTGTAAATCAAAATGCAACACCAATTTCACAAACACTCGTAAGCTCTACTCAAAATGTACCTATTGCTAATGCGCCTCATGCCACGCAAAGCACTACAACCATAGTCCAAACACCTCAAGTGTCGCAAGTGTCAGTTACCAATGTGTCACATGTTGAACCATCCCCACCATCTAATGCATCTTCCTCCATAAATACCATAACCACACACCAAACCAATCTAGATACTCCCCTCATTGACCTCAATCCTCCCAGCACCAATCCTTCTCCACTCGACCAACTTTTCTTTGGATCACAGCCTTCCAATACCCAAGCTTCTTATGTTAATCCACCTATTGTCTCACAAGCACAATTCCAAGCTAATTCATCTACCAATCCATCTTTCGTATCCCAACCTCCATTGACAAATTCATCTGTCGCATTATAAGCTAATCCATCTGTTGGTACATATGTATTATATACCAACCCATCCACTAATGTCCAAAATCCACATACCATGTCCCAAGCTCCATACATATCCTATGTTAACCCAAATCCTACGATCTAAAATCCATTGACCGTCTCCCAATCCCCACACAATTCCACTCCGTAAGTAACTTATGTCAATCCATCCCATGGATCACATGTGGCATTTGCGTCCAACTTCAATACCTCCGCACATTCATTTGTTCCTCCACCACCTGGTAGCCAAGGGCATAACCAATACATCTAATCCTACAGCACCCAACCACCATATAACCCAACTCCAAATCTACAAACCATATACCGCATCCAAGCGATCAAAGTCACATACAACAGTAATCACAAATGTTTACTCCTGAGCAATTTCAAAAATTACGACAAGATGTGGATAATATTCAATTGTGTCGCAGCAAGAAAACATTTTCATTTGGGGAAGTATGCCCTTATCCATTCAATAGATCATTGCAAATGACACCTTTTCCTCCACATTTTGAAGTGCCTCAATTTGACAAATACAAAGGGAAAGCAGATCCTCATGACCATCTTAGAGCTTTCTATGTCACTTGTCTAGACGTTGCCTATGATGACATATACCTCCTGCATCTATTCCCTCATAGTCTAGGGGGAAAAGCCATTGAATGGTTTGCTCATCTTCCTCTAGGGATCAAAACTTTTAGCAAACTGGCTGAAAAATTCTTGTCACACTTTGCTTTAACCATTGAAAATGAAATCTCCATGAATGACCTTGTCATGAACAAACAACGCAATGGTGAGACATTTGTATCCTTTTTACAACGATGGCACAACATGGCTAGCAAATTTCCTTGGCAAATGCCTGAAAAACAAGTGGATATCTTTGTTCAAAATCTCAATCTAGAACTTTCATTTCAACTGTAATTGCAAAGTGCCACTTCATTTGATGAAATTATTGCTAAGGGAACAAATATTGAGAAAGCCTTAATTGCCAAAGGTGTGATCAAAATCTTTAAAGACAACAAAGACAACCCGCAATCTTCAAATGAAAAATCTCATTTCTGGAACAAGAAAAAAAATGTCATCAATGATGGCATTGTAGATACAAAACATGCCCAAACTGTGAAAGCTCCTGTACATATTCAAGTTGCGAACAAAAGCAGTACAAATAGAAACACACCATTCCTCCCAAGAGATCAAATCCAAGAAAATCCACCACCAAGATGCAAGTTCACTCCTTTGGGAGAGCCTATTGAGGTTGTTTTGAAGAAACTTGTTCAATCGAGCGCTATTATTTTACCAGAAGTGAAACCATATGAAGAACCTCAATTCAAGCCCAATTGGTACAAAGATAATGAATATTGTGAATACCATAGGGTGAAAGGATATAACACTGCTGGATGCATGAAATTGAAACATCGCATTCAAAACCTGATTGATTGAGGCCAAGTCAATTTAGAACAACCTAAGCAAACATCAAACTTTTATCTTGACGCTTTCAAAGATCCACTTCCTACTCATGATAAAGAAAGTGCCTCCTCTTTAGGGAAAAATATCCACTACACATATGAGTCATCCACCATTAGCCGCATTGACCATGCTCGCATATCGACCATCTCCATAAAATCAAAAAAACCTATTCGTATCCAAGCTGCAAAAGAGCCCAATTGAGTTGTAACCACTCATTGTGGTCATGTGTCAATCCAAGCTGCACCATCCATTGCAAGACTGACTATGGGATATAATATTCTTGATCATCTAGGAAAAACTCCAACACATATCTGCATTCAGGAACTACTACGCATATCCCCTGCACATAAATCTATCCTTGACTAAGCATTGCAAGAATCATCGGTCCCCAATAACATAGATACTACACAGTTTCAAGCCATGGTAGCAAGCATTGCATCCCCATATTGCTTAACCTTTTCTGACAAAGACTTATCACCACTTGGTTCATCCCATAATGAAGCCCTCCACATTGAAGTCTTCATTAATCAACACCGCATTAAACGAATCTTAATAGATGGTGGAGCAGATCTAAATATTTGTTCTTTAAGATTAGTAAAATTATTGGGATATTCTAAGAATAAAATTGATACATCAAAAACCATAATAATCAAAGCATATGATGATGCTGAAAGAGAATCAGAAGGGATCATAACTTTGCCTATCATAGTTGGTCCAGTCACTACAAATCTACTCATTGCCAAGTCCTTGACATTGAATTGCCATATGACATCATCCTTGGTCATCCTTGGATCCATGCCATGAAAGTTGTGCCATCAACTTACCATCAATGCCTCAAATTCCCTCATAATGGAATTGAGATCACCATTCCTGCAAATCCCAATTCTTTTGAGTTCTGTTAAGCATATCAAGCTAAGTATCAAACTCCTAATCGTATACCTATCAACACTAAAGCATATCCATCCACTTCCTATGTTGACCCTACCGATCTCAACAAAGCATCCTCAAGCAAAGCCATCCCCAACATAGAAATCAAGTACAAGGACAATGGCCTTGGTGAGTATAAATTGCAAGAATCTTATTGTGTCAGAAAATTGCCTCTATCCCCAAAGACATATGGAAAACCATCAGTATCTAAAGCATCATCATCTCAAACAATTATTAAAGCTCCCCCTAAAGTGTTTATAAAATCAGGGCTACTAGATGACAAAGACATTGAAGATATTGATTCATGGATTTTCTATGATGAAAATGATCAAAAAACACTTGAAGTGGAGTGTTACAACAATGGTTTCTGCATTATCAAAAACATGGGATACAAAGGACAAGGTGGTCTAGGACTACATGAGAAAGGACCTATAGAACCAATCACTGTAACCAAGAAGTTTAATAAGAAAGGTCTAGGGTATGGATAAGAGGACCCACCTTCTAAAGACATCAAATGTATTCTCAACACGGTAGTTGAAGCTTTTCCCGCAAGAGAGACTTCTAATCCGGATACGATTGATGACTCTTCTCTTCAACTAACTGAACTATTTCATGACCTATCCATTTTCATGATCTCATTCACAACCTCTACTTCCCAACTCTCATCATCCGACTTACCTCTCATATATCCCAACCTCATCGATTGGGACCAATAGGGGGCACCCGTACTAGATACATTTCAAAACGATGAAGCCCTAGTAGAATTCTTGGGACTAAGAATAGGTATGCCACTCAAGGATCATAAGGTGGGCTACAAAATGGATTTACCTCAATTAGCATACTTTGGGGGAAGTATCAAGGCCTCTACTCACAAAAGTGAAATGAACAAAAAAGAAAATAAAAGGTCTCTAGGTGAAAACTAAAAGGTGCCTCTTGAATAAGAAAAAGTAAAAGTAAAGAATGTATTTGATGGTGAAAACCTCTCTGAGGCACCTGAGGATGGAGGACTTGACCTTCCTTTGAGGGAATATTAGGAACAATCACCTTTTTTAATTGAGAAATCTCAAGAAGTTAATCTTGGTACATAACAGAATCCTAAAATCATACATATGGCCGCATCATTATTAGAGAAAGAAAAAGCAGATTTCATAGCATTCTTCATGAAACACATAATCAATTTTGCATGAAACTATGCAGATATGCCAGGATTGGATCCATCACTTGTGGTACGTCACTTAGCAGCATATGCAAATGTCAACTCAGTGAAGCAGAAGCTCTGAAAGATGCATCCTCAAGTAGCTTTGTTAGTCAAGGTGGAAATTTAGAAACTTTTAGATGCCAAATTCATAAGACCCATTGATTATCCTAAGTGGGTGTCGAATCTTGTGCCAGTATCAAAACTAGATGGAAGCATCCATCCTTGTACAGACTTCAGACATCTAAACAAAGTGTGCCTAAAAGATGACTTTCCATTGCCAAACATTGATATCATTGTAGATCTCATAGCTGGACATGAAATGTTATCATTAATGGACAATTTTTAGGATACAATCAAATTTTAATTGCTCTTGAAGATCAACACAAAACAACTTTCATCTACCCATGGGGTACCCATTGTTGGAGAGTGATTCCATTTGGTCTCAAAAATGCTGGAGCAACATATCAATGGGCAATGACAGTAATCTTCCACGACCTTTTCCACACCATAATGGAAGACTATGTGGATGATATCCTGGGAAAATCTAAAACTCGAGAAGATCACTTGAAAGTTTTGGAACAAATCTTAGACAAATTAGAGAAATATCAAGTTTGATTAAATCCAAAGAAATGTGTGTTTGGTGTAACATCAGGAAAGCTATTGGGCTATATATAGTATCAAGAAGAGGTATCAAGGTAGATTCTAAGAAAGTGAAAGCCATAATGGACATACCTCCTCCGGCCAATCTAAAACAACTCTGCAGTCTTCAAGGTAAGTTGCAGTCCATCCACAGGTTTATAACACAGTTAGCAGACAAATGCCATCCTTTCCAACATTTACTCCGTAAAGGAGAATCTTTTAAATGGGATGATAAGTGCCAACAAGATTTTGATCAAATCAAGAAATATCTAGCAACTCCACCAATGTTGGTACCTCATGTACCTGACAAACCATTGTTACTATACATCTCCACAACATCAACAGCTCTAGGTGCTTTACTAGCTCAACATGATAATCTAGGAAAAGAACAAGCCATCTACTACACCAGTAGGACCTTGGTAGGTTATGAGCTCAACTATCCGTCAATGGAAAAAGCTTGTTTGATAGCAGTGTTCGCTTTCCAAAAGTTGCAGCATTATATGTTAAATTAGAGAACTAAGCTCATATCCAACTTTGACCCACTCAAGTATCTGTTATCAAAAGTAGTACTCACATGAAGACTAGCTTAATGGGTAATGATTCTTAGCAAATTTGACATAGAGTTTGTTGATTAAAAAGCAATACAAGGACAAGTAATAGCTGATCAACTAGCAGAAGCACCCATAACAAATATTCATCCAATTCGTGTAAAATTTCCTAATGAAGAGTTATTCAACTTATATCCTTCAATAGTTTGGCAACTATATTTTGATGGTTCATTCACACAACATGGATCTGGAGTGGGCATATTGTTCATCACTCCACAAGGAGATTGTATACCTAAAGCATACATGATAGATTTTCCTTGTACAAATAACATTGCAAAATATGAAGCATTGATCACAGGATTGCGCATGGCAGTACAATGGAACATTAAACAACTACAAGTCTTTGGAGACTCACAACTCATAATTAAACAGGTCTTGGATGAGTATCAAACAAAGGATGAAAAGCTTCTTCCTTACAAGCTAATGATCTATGATTTCAAGAAGTACTTTTCTGAGATCACATTTGAACAAATTCCTAGGATCAATAACAAAGCAGCAGATGCCATAGCAATGATTGGTTCTCTTCTAGACATGCCCAACAATGCACATAAATATGAGTTTCTCGTAGAACAACTTTTGATCCCAGCATTTGAAGTACCTCAATCTGAGCTGGTATGTGAAGTCGTTGGTCCCAATTCGCCTTGGTACGAGGATATATACGAATACCTTCACAACCAAACCTTCCCTTTCTACTTCTCAAACTCCCAACGCAAAACATTCATACGTCGAGCCTCTCACTACACTATCATTAGAGATACCCTATATCAAAAGAGCCTTGATGGTATCTTCCTTAGATGTCTTGACTCAGATGAAGATAAAACTACCCTATGCAAGGTACACGAAGGTGTCTGTGGATCGCATTCCGTCGTCCCTAATCTTACTAAAAAACTCTTGAGAGCAGGTTACTATTGGCCGACAATGGAGAAAGATGCACACCAATTTGCCAAGAGATGTCTACAGTGTAAACAACATGGTGATCTTATACATGCTCCAGCACATGAACTACAACCTCTCATAACTCCATGGCCGTTCTCACAATGGGGACTCGACCTCATAGGGAAA
The DNA here is from genome assembly GCA_027924645.1 of Cunninghamia lanceolata. NCBI lineage: Eukaryota > Viridiplantae > Streptophyta > Pinopsida > Cupressales > Cupressaceae > Cunninghamia > Cunninghamia lanceolata. The sequence continues at coordinate 4,078,475 of BSBN01000328.1, read as the reverse complement.
ATCCATCCGGTATCTTCTAATGGTCACAAGTTTATCATTACAGCCACTAAGTATTTCACAAAGTGGGTGGAAGCTATACCTATGACATATATCACTGGTAAGCAGATATCCAAATTTATCCTTCATTACATCATCTGCTGATATGGTATTCGTCAAGCCATATCACTGACAACGGTCGTCCATTCAAGAACCAAGAAGTCCATGATTTGTGTCATAAGTTCCATATCCAACATAGATTTGTTATACCATACTATCCTTAAAGCAACGAGCAAGATGAGGCTTTAAACAAGACTATCATCAAGATCCTTAAGAAATAGTCAATGAAGTTGGTTTTGACTAGCACTTACAACTTAATCTAGCATTGTGGGCTTACCGAACTAGTGTCAGAACTCCAACTGGTGCTACACCTTACTCTTTGGTTTATGGAACTGAAGCAATTCTGCCCATAGAGGTCGAGATACCATCATTGAGAGTTTCCTTGCAACACATTGTCTCTGATGATGAATACAGAAAATCTAGATAGAGTGATCTTGAATTACTTGATGAAAGACATTTAGCAGCCCTAAATCATATTCAAGTATATCAGAATCGTCTTTGTCGCAGCTATAACAAGAAAATCAGAGAGAGAAGGTTTCAAGTAGGTAACCTTGTCCTAAAGGAAAATCAAAAGAATCAACAAGATCATGATAGAAAAGGCAAGTTTGAACCAAATTGGCTTAGACCATTCATAATCACAGCCATCTACGAATCTGGAGCATATAAATTATCAACACCAGAAGGCATTCCCTTGGATGAACCCATCAATAGAGTTTATCTCAAGAAATTTTATGCTTAATCCTTAGAGTATTTATCCAAAAAAAACAAAAAACAAAAAAAATAGCAAAAAAAAAAGCATTCGTCCTACGGTGAAAACATGGTAAATAGACGCCCTGGATAAGTACCATAGTGAAAACCTGGCAAACATGCGCTATGTGTAGAAGGCTAGCTCCCACCACCTATTTCATCTTCGTTTAGCTCTATAATCCATTCCACAATTATCCTACATAATCCACATCATAATCCACTAGTCCCCTACATAATCCACATCATCATTCGCCATACCTTTCCCATAATAATGCTGCTTATCCTCAATAAGATCTATCCATCTCTGCATGCTACCATGGTTAGAAACCGTTGAAGTCGATATGTTATTCCACCTTATGCTAAACTATCTAGGTTATCACCTAACCCATGATCACCTCGTAATAAGTCCATCCTACACTGGGGGCACCTGCTTGAACCTCATTTCGAAGTGGACCTTCAGAGCGTCATTATCAGATATTTTGTAGCATTCCCCAAAACTGTAAATGCACTGTAAATACATTGGCACCTCAAAATATCCCAAAAATCCAAAAAAATCAGAATATTCCAAAAATCCAAAAAAATCAAAATATCCCAAAAATCCAAAAAAAATCAAAATATCCCAAAAATCCAATAAAAAATCAAATATTCTAAAAAATACAAAAAATCAAATATTTTAAAAAATCCAAAAAAAATAAATATTCCCTAAAAAAAAATATCCAACAAAAAATCCAAGCAATAAAATTAATTACATCACATCAAATGCATCAAAACTGGTGCAGGGGCACCACAAATCATGTTGTGTGTTGTAATAAGGTCTCATTGACCACTCATGTTGTTTCATGTATTTACATGTTGTATAGGCCTAGAGCCACTTTTACTAGTCCAAGTGACTTAAGCTACATTTGTAATGAAATTCAAAAAAGGCCAAACAGGGTCATCTTGGGGGGCACCAAACAGTTGGTCTTCTAATAGTTACAACCAGTTGGCCTTCCCCAAGTCAGGGGATACAAAGAGGGGGTTCAGTTCGGCTCTGGGGGAGTATTGAAAAAAATATTGAAGCTGTGAATGAAATACATTTTCTGTTCTATCATTTTGATCTCTTACTATCTAGTATTTAGAATCCGTGAAGTACTATAGTTTTCCTTCGTAGAGTAATTATTTCTGTTCTATATCATTGGAGTAGGATGTCAAATTGAAGCATTCCACTGGTGGATTTCCAAAGAAATCAGTGGAATGGCTTCTAGTTGTACAGTTTTGTTTCTGTTTGTTTTGTCGTTCGATAGGATGGGGTAAAAGTTCTGAAATATCTGTTGTTCGCAATGAGTTGCCGAGCATCACCATGTGCTAGGTTTTGGAAGGAGGTAGTGTGACCACAAAGTTGTAGTCACATAGAAGTTTCATCGGTGAGACAGAGACATATTGGAGGAAATATTGTTTGCCAGGCCGATAAGAAGCGTCTGGCCAAAAACGCAAAGGTAGAAGAAACTCATATCGGGAAGAATTGAAAATTATCTCATCGAGGAATGTTTCCACTAAGTCATCGGAGTGGCTCGGTATAGTGGAGAAGAAGAAACATATGTGTTGCCAACAAGGGGCATCGGGAAGACTCAAAACAATCGGCGCAACAATCCTAATGGAAGTCGATAGTATTCTCAGGCCAATAGTAGGATCGGGAAGACATTAGTCTATCAGGGAGATAAATGAAGAGTTCGCCGATAGGGAGTAGTCACACCGAAGGCAACAAACATTTTGCCATCGGAGAGAGTGGCGACATCAGAAGAGAAGGTCAAAGTTGAGCCGATAGAGGTGAGTCACGCCGACGAGTATGGTTCAAAGGAGTCATCAGTATATCGGCCTAAGGTTGCAAGTGGCTGCCGACGATAGTAGTCACACCGAAGTCCAATGTATGGGGTATCGGCCAATGTTTATAAGGCTTTGCTGATAGTGATGGTCTAACCGATAGGAGTCAACAACGGAGTGATCGGCATATCGGGGGAAAAGTATTTGGATTCGCCAATGAGTTACGTCTCACCGAAGGGTCATAAAGTGAAATGTTAGGTTGAAACCATGTTATCGTTGAACACTTTGCATCATTTTGGTATCAGAGCTTTAGGCGGTCTGTGTGGTGATGTGTTTTGAACAAGTACGTGTGTGTCAGCAAACGAGAGTGAAGGAGAGGCTAGCAGCATGCCTCCAAAGGGGATGACAGCAGAAGTGCTGAAGAAGTTCCAAGAGATGGAAGAGATGATCAAGGTTGGAGTCAAGGAAACACTCCAGGCTGAGTTGAAGGCACTGAAGATAGGAAAGAAATCAGATGGTGAATCTGATGAAGAAGAAGATGGGGAAGAGGAAACAACCCCAGAATAGGCAGATATATCTGTAGACCAGAATGAATTTTTGGAGGCCATAAGGACACTCGGTAAGAGGTCGTCTGAATCAAAAATGGAGATTTTGATGTTCAGCGGAAAGATAGACGCAGATGAAGTCATCGAATGGGTTGAGGCTTTGAACAATTACTTCGAGTACAAGGAGGTACCGGAGAATAAAAGAGTCAAGTTTGCAAAGACGAAATTGAAAGGTGCTACACTCACGTGGTGGAACTACACCCAGGGAGAAAGGGTGAAGAGTGGCAAGAGCATGATCTCATCCTGGAGTTAGATGGTAGAGAGGATCAAGGCTCAGTTCCTACCAGCGGATTATGAAGTGCAAATATACAAGAAAATGCAGAATCTCAGATAGAAGGATATGGATGTATCCACCTATACAGAGGAATTTAACAAATTGTCTCGAAGGTGTGGACTTGCTGAGGATGAGAAAGGAAGAGTTGCCAGGTATATTAATGGCCTGAAGTATAGTATACAAGATGAGATTACCATCTTGACACCAGAAACCATGGACAAGTGTTTCCAAGTGGCACTGAGAGTAGAAGAGAAATTGAAAAGAAAAGCAGAACAACAGAACAGAGGCAGAGGTGGAAGAAATTTCAGGGGCAGAAATAGTTTTGGTGGTAGAAATTAGTTCCAGAAGAATCAAGGGGAGTCCAGTCAGTAAGAACATAGTGGAGAATCTGGTTCCAGAGGGGGTTTTAGAGGAAGGAGACCCAATGGAAGAGGTAGATTTGGTGGACCAGGTAGAGGTCCTAAAATCTTCATGGGAAGATGTTATAATTTTAACCAAATTGGGCACATAACAGGCAAGTGTCCAGAGAAATCCTCAAGCTCTCATCCAGGAGAGAGAAGGAGCCAACTGATTCAAGAAGAAGACTGTCAGAGTGTGACTTCACCTATGAGAAGCGCAACTCCAGCACAAGATGGACAGAATCTCATGATGAGAAGGACGATGCTGAAGGTACCGCAAAACAAGGAACCACCCTAGAGGAAGACACTATTCAGAACTCTGTGTAAGGTTTCTGGCAAAAGGTGTGTTAGCACTAATTTTGATCTGGATCTGAGCGCAGGATGTTGGAGGGTTTTTTGCTTTTTGGGCCCTAAGTTTCCTTGTTCATCGCTGTGACTTTCTCTATCGGCGAAACTTCTTTTTGAGTGCTCAGTTTATGCTTGAACCATCATTTTGAACCATCACGATGAACCCTTTTGGTTCAAGGTTCAACGGTTCATCGGCTTTGGCTCCATCTTTTCCCGTCAGTGAATTCTTTGTTCATCTGTGTTATCAGCGTTGAACTTCTCGGTTGAACTTCTCAGTGGAACCATCGGGTTGAGTTGGTTTGGTGTTCAATGGTTCAGAGCCTTGTGATTTTGGTCTTATCGGCGTAACGTTCATCATCGGGTGGACAGTGGAGTGTTGGCCCGACGGTTTGCCTCTGGCCGATGGAAGGTTGGTGGTTTGCAAGGTTGGTTTCGGTGTGACATGGACTATCGGGCTAACCGTTGGAGGGTCCACCGATGGGGTAGTGTCAGCCCGATGAAGATTTGGAGTGGCCATCGGGTGAACCGTGTGTATGGTCTCGCAGATGGTGTCATTGGCATAGTGTTTGTTATCGGCGAAGCAGTTTCTTGTTCGGCTGACAGTGGATGTTTGGCTAATGGGGAGTCATCGGTGTGTGTTTGGCCGATGGAGGAGCAGAGTGTAGCTCGTCAGTTCATCGGCGAGACTATTGGGATCGGCCAAGGGATTTTTAGGTTGGCCGATGGGGTTAGTTAGGCCGACAAGGGGGGAAGCCAAGGTCTGTCGGTGTGAGTTATTTTGTCGGGTGAGCAGTGGAATGCTTGGCCGATGGTCTTTGTCTTGGTGACAAGTGTGTTTCATTTGGTCATCGGTGAGAGTTGGTCTGTCGGTGAAGGAGCTTTTGGCTAGGCCGATGGTTCTTCTCTAGCCGATGGGGATGTTGGAGGCTTTCAGGAGTTGTTCATCGGCGTGATTGGCTGTGTCGGCCAAGGGGTTTTTTGCTTGGCCGATGATATTGATCTGGCCGATGGTGGTAGGGTGGTAACTGCTAACGGGGTGCGAGCTGGTCATCGGGGAGACTCATACTATCGGTGGAGGTCTGAGGAGTTGGCCCGATGGTTCATCTCTGGCCGATGATGGGGAATGTGAAGATAGGCATCGGCGTAACATGTGTGATCGGCCAAGGAAGCTTTTGGGTTGGCCGATAGACTATGTATGGCCGACAGAGGTTTGCGATGGGCATCGGTGTGATTGTTGAGATCGGCGAAGTAGTCTTATGCTTGACCGATGGCGTTTCTCTAGCCGATAGGTAATGTGGTGTAGGCGTCGGCCGGACTTTTGAGCTCGGTGAGAGATTTTTGGGGCGGGCCGATGGTATAGGTCTGGGCAATGGGCTTTTGGCGGAAGGAGCGTGCGTCGAGCACGACAAAAGTGCTCGACATTTAGTATGTTAGTGGCCGTGCTTATAAACTAATGAAGTGGTCTCGGCGGCATGCATGTGGGACTATTTTTCCTACATAATTTGAAAATTCAGTAAAACACATTTTTGGCGGGAAGCTCCATTTTGATCGCTGCGGCAGTTTTCTGGGTGGTTGCGGGTTGTTGAGCCATCAATGGCGACTGTGCTGAGGCATGGGCGAGTTGTTGAATAGTCATGTACCTGATTTTTGGCATAAGGACTTCCAGATGGTGGCACAGGGCTCGAGGCCACCATTGTCTACTTTCTATCTCTGCAGCAATAAATTCTGAGCGCCATTCCTTTGAAGGATCTGTATTTGGCGGATTTTTGTAAAAGCCTTGTAATTAATGCTGAGTACGCTTCCCTCTGGCTGTTATAAGCAGGAAGTGTTACTCATTTTAGGTTGTTGAAAGTTGAACATTTTGGCTCTGTAACACAATACAGTTCGTTTTGGTTGCTCTATACAGCTAAACCTGTGAGTTTATGTATCTCCAGTTGTATGTTTTTGCATGAATCCACTGATTTCATGGTTAATTTTATATGAGAAGTGCTATGTTAGCATGTGTTTTGTTAATTCCGTCTCCAGTGTTGCATGTATCTTTCTTCTGAGTCTGGATATTTGAGGAATGTTTGAGACTCTAGAACATAGAATTCCTGTGTTGAATGTCTGATCTTTTAACTTCTGCTCAAGGGGTAGACTAAACTATTTTCAGATTGAACATTGGGAAGGGTATACTGCAGTAGGATGCCATAAGTATGGATAGCTTAACACTTTGTATTGGGAGATATTTGTAAGGCAGATATCATTTATATCCCCCTGAAATCCAGTTTTAGCTGTTCATGCTGATCATTCACAGGTGTATGTCTATTGACTCCAGGCCTTGGATAGGCACCAATCTTGCTTTGTGTTTGTGTTACAACCATGTCCAGCTTTGCATCCAAACTTAAAATCAAAACCAAACTCTAAAACAACCATTAAGACATTAGAATTAGTTTTAGGAATCCAAGTCCTCTGTCTACAACTGAAAATAGGCCCAAAGCTAGCCCCTTTGCTCTTATCTTGCAGTTTTGGTCTACTTACAGGAGGACTTATCTGCTTTCTGTCAGCATCCCAGCCTTGTATGTATAAGGTTTTGCAGAGCCTGAAGAAGAAGAGGAGATAAAATATAGAGTCTATCTCCTACACTGTTGGCCCCTGGCCCAGAGATCCTGTTGATCATTGATGGCTACCTTATAGGGAAATCTGGGAATAAGCATCCAGTCTGGGAAAAAACCAACAGAAATTGGCGACTCCGCTGGGAAATTTGTGAAAGAACCCTGATTTACAAAAGAAAACAGTTCCTAGTGATAGGTGGCGACTCCGAAGTAATCTCCCAACCGGTCAAAGTAAAACTTATATGCAGGGGAGAAGATCCCAACAAAATCCTTTATTTGAAGAGTTACCAGTAACAAGAAGAATGATGTACAGAAGAAAGGGAGCTGTGTCAGTCAGTCATGAGGGTTCCCCCAGAAAAAATGATGATATGCAAGATAACCCTAGGCCATCAGGATAGCATGTGCCTTACTTTTCAAATGTAGAAGCTGATATTCAGGGTGCATATGAGAGGCAATAGGGTGGTAGCGTGAGAATGAGGTCAGAGGTGTTCCAAGAACGCCCATTTCTAGACCCTAGTGAAAGGTTTGAAGAGGCAGAGTCTCTGAGGGATGATGAAGATGAAGATCAGAATATGGTAAAACCATCCTCCTCTAGGCCTAGCGAGGAAGAACTATCTGATGAAATTAAGAGCTTAAGGGCCGAGTTCGAATATCAGCAGGCAATAACAATTAGAGATGACCTGAGGTGGAAAGTGCAAGCTTTAAGGACTGCCCAAAATGATTCAATTCCTACCCTTGAGAATGCAAATGTGCAGAGACATCAATAGAGAAATGAAGTGCAACATCAGCATAATGATCAAAGACAAAATGTGAATGATGCTAGGATACCACTGAACAATGCAAGAAACCAGAATGAAAACAGAAATATTAATATTAATCAGTTTGACAGACAGCCCATGCAGCTAGATAGATTCAGGCAGCTGGTATTTGATGGTATTCTTGCGTATCCTAACCCCATTGACAAGCATCTGAGGCTGCAAGTGCCTAAATTTTCAGGAAACAACACTGTGTCAGGAGAAGATCATCTAAAAGCTTTTCAAAATGTCATGGATAACTTTGAGGTAGAGCATGAGGATGTTTTCATGAAGTCATTCATGCAATCTTTAGTTGATGAAGCCAAGGAATGGTATAAGAATCTGCCTGACTGGAGTATTTCATCATGGGATGATTTTAAAAGGATGTTCAAGGAGCAATATGGTGACAAAACTGACCCTAGCTTTTTTGTAAATGAGTTTACCAGTATCACTAAAGGGTCAAATGAGCAGGTAGCAGATTTTAATGCAAGATTTACTAAAGTGTTAAACAAATTGCCACATCACATGAGGCCAAATGAACCTATGTGCATAATATTGTATATCAATGCCTTTGATGCAAAAACTGCATATGGATTAAGAGATAAAAGTCCTGCTACTATCAGGGATGCTTTCAGAATTGCAGTGAATATTGAGAACAACAGGAAAGCATCAGGCAAGACAAACAGAAGGGATGATGTGAAAATTCTGCAGAATCCAAACAAGCCTTAGAACACTCAAGGTAATACATCTGCCCCTGAAGATAAGATAGACAAATTGGCAAATGTTGTTAAGGACCTAAGTTACAGACTAGCTAGAAGTGAAAAAGGGATAGGTCCTGATAGGCAAGTCTATCAAAGGCAGGAAAAGAGGCCATCATTGCATGATATGCCTTATAATACCAATTGGCATAATGGTAAGCCTATATTCCCACATAACAACACAAATCAGAGAGCTCAATATGTCAAAGAAACTCCTGATCCTCTAAAGAAAGCTGTAAATATTGTTGATGATACTCCATGGTGTATAATTTGTCAGATGCCACATTCACAGTCACAGTGTATGATTGCTCAGTCCTTGTGTGATAATACTACATCTTGTAATGAATGCAATGAGCCACATTATGTGCAAGATGATGATGTTAATATGATGTCCACAAATAATGGATACCCCATTTATGATGCTGATGAGAGTACAGATAATGGAATTCAGGCCTGCCAACAGTTCCCATATGATGAAGATGATGAAGATAACTATGTATATGCTCAGAGCTCACACAATTTTCTGAGTGACTTACAACAACCTTCTGATGAGGAAATTAGGGCCTTCACAGTTGCAGCAGTTGCTCAAGTCAAAAGCAACTACAATCTCAGAGGTAAAGCTCAGATAAGCAGCCCACATCAGCCAGAAGGTATTTCTGTAGGTCAGCCAGTGCATGGCCACAGGGGGATTGAATCACAAAAAAGGCAATGGGTTAATAATAAACAGAATTTTAGACATAGAACAGGTCATGAATCTCAAGGACTAGAAAATAGAATCCCTCAGGCTGAAGATCAAAGTGAAGGTTCCCAAGACAAGAATGATGATCAGGGAACTACGAAAGTAAAAGCTAAATTAGTTCAGGATAAAAACAAGATTGTGGAGCAACCTACAACTGTTATACAAAATTATGCTCCATTTGATATAGCTCAAGTCCTCTCCCAGGTAAAAGTCTCTGTTCCACTTATGGAACTAATGAAGGTTGAAGAGATCAAGAATAGGACAATATCCCTAATTTCAGGGGTGCCTTTTCAAGCTAAACAAAATGTTCAAATCCAGGGTGAGAAGCATGTCATGTGTAATGAAGAAGATGAGGCTCCTGAAGTCTATTTAGGAGTGACTATGACAAAGTGTCCTTCACAAGTGGAACCATTTTATGTATCCCTGGTTATAAATGGAAAGATAATAAGAAATTGCATGCTTGACTCTGGAGCATCTACAAATGTCATGCCTTTGGCCATCATGCAACAAGCTGGATTGAAAATTGACAAGGCATGTGGAAAATGTTATGCTATGGATGCCAGAGAGGTACCAGTTATTGGAATCATGAAGGATGTAGATTTCAAACTGGCAGCATTTCCTGAAAAAAGATATAAAATGAATATAACGGTGGTTGACATCAAGCCACAGTATGGTATGTTGCTGTCAAGAAGATGGGCAGCACTAATTGGTGGAAGTATGCAGTTGGACCTATTATATGCCATGATTCCAATGAATGGCAGGGATGTTAAGCTAATCAGAGAACATAGATCATCAGAGACAGTGGAAGACCAAGAAGCAGAGGAACAGATATGCTTTGTAAACACTGACTATGATAACTTCAAAGTTGTCTCAGATGATAGAGAAGATAAAGAGAAAGATGTCTGCATTGAAGAGCTGGACCAGCAGGGTCTGTGGACCATGTATTTTGATGGAGCTTGTGTAAAAGAAGGCTCTGGAGCTGGAGTTGTTTTCCTGTCTCCAACTGGTAAGCTCCTCAAATTCTCTTTCTTGCTGAGGTTTGTTTGCACAAACAACATTGCAGAATATGAGGCTTTGCTTTTACGCCTAAATATAGCTCTCAAACATGGAATCAAGATGCTAAGAGTATTTGGGGACTCTGAGCTGATTGTATCCCAAATTAGAGATAGGTATGCTTCAAAAAATAAAATATTGAAACAATACAAGCATGCTGTTTGGGATACCATTGAATTATTTGATGCATTTTCAATAGGCTGGGTAGAGAGATCAAAGAATGTTATGGCTGATTTCCTAGCTAATGTTGTAATAAGGCCAGATGACATCACTCTGTCAGATGTTACAAATGTAGAAGTTAAAATCAGGCCTGCAGTACCAGAAAATATATGCAGTTGGCAAGTGTTTAATTATGATAGGGACTTGTTAAAATTTTTGCACTGCATAGATGAATATGAGAATCAAGAAATTGATTTCCAAGCTTTTGTAGAGACTATAGATGGAAAAGAAACTCTTGTGGGAAAAGAGATAATTCAATTGAAGACTAATAAAATCCCTAGAGGGTTAGTAGCTTTGGAAAGAGCTTTTGATAGTAGAGACAAATTGGTCACAAGGACATCTCCCACAAATAAGGAAGATTTAGAAGAGATAAATTTGGGGACATCTCAGGCCCCCAAGAAGGTATATATTGGTAAGCAGCTCAAACCACACATTAGGAGTATGCTGATTGCATTACTGAGAAGGTATAAACATGTTTTTGCTTGGTCATATGAGGACCTAAAAGCCTATAGGGAAGATTTATTCCAGCATGAGATCCCATTGAAGCCTGGCGCTAAGCCATTTAGACAAAGGCAAAGACCTATTAACCCTACCTTAGCTCCAAAGATGCAAGAAGAACTCAGAAAGCTTAGGGAGGCTGGAATAATTGTGCCAATCAGACATTCAACTTGGGTGTCTAACCTTGTCCCAGTCAGAAAAAAGAACGGTGATATCAGGCTTTGTGTTGATTTCAGGAACTTGAATGTATCCTCTTTAAAGGATAACTATCCACTGCCTAATATGGAAGCTATGTTGCAGAGAGTGACTGGTTGTGAACTCTTATCCATGATGGATGGATTTTCAGGTTATAATCAGGTGAAGGTAAAGGAATTAGAACAGTATAAGACTGCCTTCACCACTCCATGGAGAACTTATGTGTATGTTAGAATGCCCTTCGAACTAACAAATGCAGGTGCTACATTTCAAAGAGCAATGGATGTTGCTTTTGCAGGGTTGATTGATTCAATCCTGGCTGTATATCAGGATGACTTGACTGCATATTCAAAGAAGGAAGAGCAGCATTGTTTGCATCTAGAGCAGATTTTCATAAGAGCACTAGAGTATGGTATTTCTTTAAATCCAAAGAAGTGTGCTTTTGGGGTAGTTGAAGGAAAACTCCTAGGGCACATTGTTTCCAAGGATGGAGTCAGGATAGATCCAGAGAGAGTGGCTGCTATTGACAGAATTCAAATGCCAAAAACTGTAAAAGGAGTTCAGTCCTTCTTTGGATAGATAAATTTTGTTAGGAGATTTGTTACCAACTTTGCAGAAACTACAAGGAACATTTCTAAGATGATGAAGAAGGATGCAACTGTCAACTGGGAAAGTGAAGCAATAGAATCATTTCAGAGTATCAAAGAGGCAATCAAGATGGCCCCTGTTCTTAAATCTCCTGATTTTTCTAGGCCATTCCAATTGTTTTCATTTGCTTCCTTTCACACTGTTGTTGCATGTTTGCTACAGAAAAATGAAGATGGTTTTGAGCAACCCATAGCTTTCTTCAGTATGTCCTTGCAGGCTTCTGAGTTGAAGTATGATATTATGGAAAAACAGGCATATGCACTAGTCAGAGCCATCAAAAGTTTTAGACTATACCTGGTAGGATCACATGTAATTGCATATGTACCCTATGCAGCAGTCAAAGACATATTCACTCAACAGGAGGTGACTGGAAGAAGGTGCAGATGGATAAACAAACTGCAAGAGGTCAACATAGACATACAAGTTACCAAGTTGGTAAGAGGACAAGGATTAGCCAAGATGATGGCACAGTCAAACTTGGAAGCATGCCAAGTTAATGCAGTCCAAAATGAGAGTGTAAATGTATCAAGATCTGAATGGTACAAGGATATTATCTACTACTTGCAAAATCTGAATTGTCCTTCCCATTTCAGTGACAGTCAAAAGAGGACTTTAAAGCTACATGCAATCAGGTATGTTATTGTTCAAGGTGAGCTATACTGGAAAAACCCTGATGGTGTGCTGCTGAGATGTGTGGATGAAGATGTAGCTAACAATGTTTTGAATGATATGCATAAAGGATTGTGTGGTGGACATTATACTGCCCAAACAACAGCTCATAAGACTCTCAGAGCAGGATATTGGTGGCCCACTCTCTTTTCAGATGCACAAAGGTTAGTGAGGAAGTGTGACCCTTGCCAAAGATTCTCAGGAAAGCTGAGATATGATGGTGCTTTACCCTTCATAACTGTAACTGTGGATGCTCCATTTCAGCAATGGGGAATTGACTTCATAGGGGAAATTGCAGACAAGTCAAGTGGGGGACACAGTTGGATTTTGGTGGCAACTGATTACTTTACCAAATGGATTGAGGCCATTCCAACTAAGAGAGCTACAAGTAAGGTGGTGACAGATTTCATACTGGAAAATGTTATCATCAGGTTTGGAGTACCATTCAAGATAGTCACTGATAATGCTATGTGCTTCAGATCAGGTGAATTTGTTGATTTTTGCAACAGGTATGGGATAAATCTATCATATGCATCACCATACCACCCACAAGGAAATGGTCAAGCAGAATCAAGCAATAAAAGCATCATGAAAATTATCAAGAGGATACTGGACAAGAATAAGAGAGCTTGGGACTCAAAATTAAAGTTAGCAATATGGGCTGACAGAGTGATAGTAAAAAAGGCTATTGGAATGTCACCCTTTGAGCTAGTATATGGTGCATCAGCCAGATTGCCCATAAGCAATCTCTTACCAGTTTATAGATTCATCCAGGGAAATGATGAGGAGATTGAAGACTCCATGACAGAAAGAGTGAACCAGCTAGTTGCATTGGATGAGAATAGAAGGAAAGCACACCAGATTAACCTCAAGAGACAACAAGATGTGAAATATCAGTTTGATAGGAGAGCTACAAAAAGGAAGTTTCAAGTCAATGATCTGGTGCTCATATGGAATGCAAAAGGTCAAGAAAAGGGTAAACATGGTAAATTCGAACCCTTATGGATGGGCCCATATCAGATTTGCAGCACTCATGGGGAGGACTCTTATTTCCTCCAGGCCCTAGATGGTGAATTTCTGGAATTGCCTGTGCATGGCCAATTCCTTAAGTTCTATTTTGCATAGATGACTTGTCGCTGTGCACATTTGTAAAAATATGTATATAGTGTAGATCTCTTGTACAGTTCGTGCTTTTTTGGCTTTTTTGCCTGGTCTGCCCGGAGATCTGGTTCTCGTTGCAGGTTTTTCACCTACACATCCCCATTCGGAGCCAGTGTTAGCACTAATTTTGGTCTGGATCTGAGCGCAGGATGTTGGAGGGTTTTTTCCTTTTTGGGCCCTAAGTTTCCTTGTTCATCGCTGTGACTTTCTCTATTGGCGAAACTTCTTTTTGAGTGCTCAGTTTATGCTTGAACCATCGTTTTGAACCATCGCGTTGAACCCTTTTGGTTCAAGGTTCAACGGTTCATCGGCTTTGGCTCCATCTTTTCCCATCAGTGAATTCTTTGTTCATTTGTGTTATCGGCGTTGAACTTCTCGGTTGAACTTCTCGGTGGAACCATCGGGTTGAGTTGGTTCGGGGTTCAATGGTTCAGAGCCTTGTGATTTTGGTCTTATCGGCGTAACGTTCATCATCGGGTGGACGGTGGAGTGTTGGCCCGACGGTTTGCCTCTGGCTGATGGAAGGTTGGTGGTTTGCAAGGTTGGTTTCGGTGTGACATGGACTATCGGGCTAACCATTGGAGGGTCCACCGATGGGGTAGTGTCAGCCCAATGAAGATTTAGAGTGGCCATCGGGTGAACCATGTGTATGGTCTCGCAGATGGTGTCATCAGCATAGTGTTTGTTATCGGCGAAGCAGTTTCTTGTTCGGCCGATAGTGGATGTTTGACCGATGGGGAGTCGTCGGTGTGTGTTTGGCCGATGGAGGAGCAGAGTGTAGCTCTTCAGTTCATTGGCGAGACTATTGGGATCAGCCAAGGGATTTTCAAGTTGGCCGATGGGGTTAGTTAGGCCGACAAGGGGGAAGCCAAGGTCTGTCGGTGTGAGTTATTTTGTCGGGTGAGCAGTGGAATGCTTGGCCGATGGTCTTTGTCTAGGCAACAAGTGTGTTTCATTTGGTCATCGGTGAGAGTTGCTCTGTCGGTGAAGGAGCTTTTGGCTAGGCTGATGGTTCTTCTCTAGCCGATGGGGATGTTGGAGGCTTTCAGGAGTTTTTCATCGGTGTGATTGGCTGTGTCGGCCAAGGGGTTTTTTGCTTGGCTGATGATATTGATCTGGCCGATGGTGGTAGGGTGGTAACTGCTAACGAGGTGCGAGCTGGTCATTGGGGAGACTCATACTATCGGTGGAGGTCTGAGGAGTTGGCCCGATGGTTCATCTCTGGCCGATGATGGGGAATGCGAAGATAGGCATCGGTGTAACATGTGTGATCGACCAAGGAAGCTTTTGGGTTGGCCGATAGACTATGTCTGGCCGACAGAGGTTTGCGATGGGCATCGGTGTGATTGTTGAGATCGGCGAAGTAGTCTTATGCTTGACCGATGGCGTTTCTCTGGCCGATGGGTAATGTGGTGTAGGCGTCAGTCGGAATTTTGAGCTCGGTGAGAGATTTTTGGGGTGGGCCGATGGTATAGGTCTGGGTGATGGGCTTTTGGCGGAAGGAGCGTGCGTCGAGCGCGGCAAAAGCGCTCGACATTTAGTATGTTAGTGGCCGTGTTTATAAACTAATGAAGTGGTCTCGGCGGCATGCATGTGGGACTATTTTTCCTACATAATTTGAAAATTCAGTAAAACACATTTTTGGCGGGAAGCTCCATTTTGATCGCTGCGACAGTTTTCTGGGTGGTTGCGGGTTGTTGAGCCATCAATGGCGACTGTGCTGAGGCATGGGCGAGTTGTTGAATAGTCATGTACCTGATTTTTGGCATAAGGACTTCCAGATGGTGGCACAGGGCTCGAGGCCACCATTGTCTACTTTCTGTCTCTGCAGTAATAAATTCTGAGCGCCATTCCTTTGAAGGATCTGTATCTGGCGGATTTTTGTAAAAGCCTTGTAATTAATGTTGAGTACACTTCCCTCTGGCTGTTATAAGCAGGAAGTGTTACTCATTTTAGGTTGTTGAAAGTTGAACATTTTGGCTCTGTAACACAATACAGTTCGTTTTGGTTGCTCTGTACAGCTAAACCTGTGAGTTTATGTATCTCCAGTTGTATGTTTTTGCATGAATCCACTGATTTCATGGTTAATTTTATATGAGAAGTGCTATGTTAGCATGTGTTTTGTTAATTCTGTCTCGAGTGTTGCATGTATCTTTCTTCTGAGTCTGGATATTTGAGGAATGTTTGAGACTCTAGAACATAGAATTCCTGTGTTGAATGTCTGATCTTTTAACTTCTGCTCAAGGGGTAGATTAAACTATTTTCAGATTGAACATTGGGAAGGGTATACTGCAGTAGGGATGCCATAAGTATGGATAGCTTAACACTTTGTATTGGGAGATATCTGTAAGGCAGATATCATGTATATCCCCCTGAAATCCAGTTTTAGCTGTTCATGCTGATCATTCACAGGTGTATGTCTATTGACTCCAGGCCCTGGATAGGCACCAATCTTGCTTTGTGTTTGTGTTACAACCATGTCCAGCTTTGCATCCAAACTTAAAATCAAAACCAAACTCTAAAACAACCATTAGGACATTAGAATTAGTTTTAGGATCCAAGTCCTCTGTCTACAACTGAAAAATAGGCCCAAAGCCAGCCCCTTTGCTCTTATCTTGCAGTTTTGGTCTACTTACAGGAGGACTTATCTGCTTTCTGTCAGCATCCCAGCCTTGTATGTATATCCTCATGGATGTTGAGTAGGGAATACCCCCCTAGGTTTTGTAGAGCCTGAAGAAGAAGAGGAGATAAAATATAGAGTCTATCTCCTACACTGTTGGCCCCTGGCCCAGAGATCCTGTTGATCATTGATGGCTACCTTGTAGGGAAATCTGGGAATAAGCATCCAGTCTGGGAAAAAACCAACAAGGTGTAAGGTAATTGTTGATTCTGGCTCAACTAAAAATTTAGTTTCAATAGAAATGGTAGAGAAATTAAATTTGAAAAGATTGCCACATGTTAGTCCATCCAAAGTGTCTTGATTGAACAAAGGGCAACAAGTCTTGGTTGACAAACAAGCTTGGGTAGAATTTTAGATAGGGGAATATAGGGACAAACTATTGTGTGATATAATTCCCATGGATGCATGCCATCTACTATTAGGAAGACCTTGGCAGTATGATGTACAAGCCCAGCATGATGGTAAATCTAATTCTTTTGTTATCACCAAGAATGGTAGACAGTATAAGATGGATCCTTTACCAGAAGAGGGTGTAGACAAGGATGTAGGCTCAAGTATCATGTTAGTGAGTGGGAAAGAGTTTCTGCATACTCTGAAAGAAGATGGAACCCAGGGGTATGCTCTGATTTTGAAACCTAAAGACAATTATAATTTGTCTAAAAATAGTAAGGAAAAAGTCCCTAAGGAAGTGCAAGAATTGTTAAACAAGTATAAGAGTATCATGGTGGAGGATATGCCCAATACACTACCCCCTGTGAGAGACGTAAGTCATCAGATTGACTTCATCCCAGGATCCACATTGCCAAATAAACCAGCTTATAAAATGACACCTAATGAGAATGAGGAGATTGCTAAACAAGTGCAAGAATTGTTGGATAAAGGCCTGGTGAGGAAAAGTCTTAGTCAATGTGTTGTACCCACAGTTTTAGCTCCCAAGAAGGATGGCAAATGGAGGTTATGTACTGATTCGAGAGCCATAAATAAGATCACCATCAGATATAGGTTTCCTATGCCCATAATAGAGGACCTAATGGATTGTTTGTGTGGAGCTCGGTACTTTTCTAAAATTGATCTCAAAAGTGGATACCATCCGATTAGGATTAGACAAGGGGGTGAATGGAAGACAACCTTTAAGACTAATGAGGGTCTTTATAAGTGGGTGGTGATGCCATTTGGACTGTCCAATGCTCCAAGCACTTTTATGCGTCTAATGAATGAGGTATTGAAATATTTTATTGGCAAATGTATTGTTGTCTATCTTCACGATATTCTGGGTTTCAGCAGGACAAAAGAAGAACATTTGCAACATTTGGAACAGGTGTTGAAGAAGTTGCATGAGGAGAAACTAATGATTAATATGGAGAAGAGTGTCTTCATGAAGAAAGAACTCACATACCTTGGATTTGTGATATCCTAGGGTAGTTTGAAAATGGATCCAGAGAAGGTAAATGCTATTCTGTCTTGGCCAACACCTAAAATTGTAAGTGATGTAAGAAGTTCTAATGGGTTGGCAACTTTTTATAGGAAATTCAACAGAGGATTTAGTCATATTTGTGCACCCATTTTGGATACCATAAAAGGAAAACAGAAATGTAAGTTTGTTTGGAATAAAGCAGCAAATGAATCTTTTGAGATTCTTAAATAGAAGGTAGTAGAGAAACCCATTTTGGTTTTTCCTAATTTTAACAAGTTGTTTACTGTGGAATGTGATGCCAGTAACCTTGCCATTGGTGTTGTCTTGAGTCAGGAAGGCAGACCTCTTGCTTTCTTTAGTGAAAAGATGAATGATGCTAAAAGAAAGTATTCCACATATGATCTAGAATTGTATGCAATGGTTCAAGCATTGAAAAAATGGAGACATTATCTCTTGCCCAAGGAATTCATTGTTTATACTGACAACCATGCTTTGAGTTTTCTAAATTCGCAGGAGAAGCTAAATCACAGGGATATGAAGTGGGTCGAACAACTCCAGGCGTATACTTTTCCATCAAACATAAGAAGGGACAAGCCAACAAGGTGGCAGATGCTCTGAGCAGAAGAGTGTGTACTATACAGGAAATCTAGTTGCAAAGTCTGGGAGTGGATTCTCTCAAGAATATGTACCAGGAAGATGAGGACTTCAAGGAGATATATGCTGTTTGTTCACAATTTTCAAATTCCTATCATTCTAATTTTTTTGAATTTTTGCTACAGCAGGGGTTACTATTTCAAGAAAACTAGTTGTGTGTGCCTAGGTGTTCCATGAGGGAGAACATCATAAAAGAGAAACATTGTGGTAGTCTTGGAGGTCATTTTGGAATGGACAAGACATTGGAGCAAGTGAGAAGGTTTTACTTCTGGCCTAAGATGCAAATGGATGTCAAAAAATTTGTAAATAGTTGTCACATTTGTGAGAGAGCCAAAGGGACTTCATCGAATGCAGGTCTCTATCAACCACTTCCAATTCCTCAAAGGCCATGGGAGTGTATAAGTATGGATTTTGTTTTGGGTCTTCCCCGGACTCAAAGGGGTTTTGGTAGTGTGTTTGTTGTTGTTGATAGATTTAGTAAAATGGCTCATTTTGTGCCATGCAAATATACCAATGATCCTTCACACATTGTTGGTCTATTCTTTAAATAAATAGTTTGAATTCATAGTTTCCATTGAATATTGTCATTGACAAAGATCCCAAGTTTGTGGGACATTTTTGGCGCACTTTGTGGAAGAAATTGCGCACTCAATTATCTTTCACGTCAGCCTATCACCCTCAGACAGATGGACAAACTGAGGTCGTGAATAGATGACTGGGTAATCTTTTGAGGTGTTTGACTAAACAACATGGAGAAGCATGGGATATGGTCATCCCACAAGCATAATTTGCATATAATGACTCTGCCAATCGGAGCATAGGATAGAGTCCTTTTGAAGTTGTATATGGGATTCACCCAAGGGGAATTTTGGAGCTCAGGGACCTTCAGAACATGGAGAAGAGAAGTGCTCAAGGAGAGGATTTTGTTGTCAGCATAAAAGACATTCATGATTTAGTAAAAGAAACTCTTCAAAGGAGCACAGAGAAGTACAAAGAGAGAGCTGATCAGAGGAAGAGGGACGTACAAAACAAAGTTGGGGATCTAGTAATGGCATATCTGAAGAAGGAAAGACTTCCGAAAGGGTAGCCCACGAAGCTTCTTATGAAAAAGATTGGTCCATGCAAGATTGTTCACAAATTTGGGCCTAATGCCTATGAGATTGAACTTCCTTTGAGTTTAGCAATATCACCCATTTTCAATGTGTCCGACCTGTTTCCATTCAGAGGATGCAGAATGGATTTCTGATCTTCCACCGAGTCAGCTAATACAGCTGGAATGTATTTTGGATACAAAGGTTCAGAAGAAGACTCGACATAAGACCTACAAGCAGTATCTGGTCAAATGGCATGGTTTACCCGATGAGGATGCAACCTAGATGAGCGAGGAGGACATCATCAAGCATGGAGTTACCATCGTAGACCTAGTTCCTCAAGGGACTTGAGTTCTATCAACCCCGGGAGTATGGTACAGGGGTACCACAAATCATGTTGTGTGTTGTAATAAGGTCTCATTGACCACTCATGTTGTTTCATGTATTTACATGTTGTATAGGCCTAGAGCCACTTTTACTAGTCCAAGTGACTTAAGCTACATTTGTAATGAAATTCACAAAAGGCCAAATAGGGTCGTCTTGGGGGCACCAAACGGTTGGTCTTCCAACAGTTACAACCGGTTGGCCTTTCCCAAGTTAGGGGATACAAAGAGGGGGTTCAATTTGGCTCTGGAGGAGTGATGAAAAAAATTTTGAATCTATGAATGAAATACATTTTTTGTTCTATCATTTTGATCTCTTGCTATCTAGTATTCAAAATCTATGTAGAAGTACTATTGTTTTCCTTCATAGAGTAATTATTTCTGTTCTATATCATTGGAGTAGGATATCGAATTCAAGCATTCCACTGGTGGATTTCCAAAGAAATCAGTGGAATGGATTCTAGTTGTACAGTTTTGTTTTTGTTTGTTTTATCATTTGGTAGGATGGGGCAGAAGTTCTGAAAGATCTGTTGTTCGTAGTGAGTTGCCTAGAATCACCATGTGCTTGGTTTTGGAAGGAGGTAGTGTGACCACGAAGTTGCAGAGTCACATAGAAGTTTCATCAGTGAGACAGAGACATATCGGAGGAAATATTGTTCCCCAGGCTGATAAGAAGTGTCTGGCAGAAAACGCAAAGGTAGAAGAAACTCATATCGGGAAGAATTGGAAATTATCTCACTGAAGAATGTTTCCACTAAGTCATCGGAGTGGCTTGGTATACCGAAGAAGAAGAAACGTAGGTGTTGCCGACAAGGGACATCGGGAAGACTCAAAACAATTAGCGCAACAATCCTAATGGAAGCTAATAGTATTCTTAGGCCGATAGTAGGATTGGGAAGACATTAGTATATTAGGGAGATAAATGAAGAGTTTGCCGATAGGGAGTAGTCACACCGAAGGCAACGTAGATTTGCCCATCAGAGAGAGTGGCGACATCGGAAGACAAGGTCAAAGTTGAGCTGATAGAGGTGAGTCACGCCGACGAGTATGGTTCGAAGGAGTCATCGGTATATCAGCCTAAGGTTGCAAGCAGCTATCGACAATAGTAGTCATGTCGAAGTACAGTGTATCGAGGTATCGACCAATGTTTATAAGGCTTTTTCGATAGTGATGGTCTGACCGATAGGAGTCAACAACAGAGTGATCGGTGTATCAGGGGAAAAGTATTTGGGTTCGCCGATGAGTTAAGTCTCACCAAAGGGTCATAAAGTGAAATGTTAGGTTGAAACCATGTTTTCGTTGAACACTCTGCATCAAAAACAAATCCATCACATCAAATCAAGTCAATCTATCAATCAATCCAATCCACATCATCCCATCAATAACATCATATATAATCAATCCCAATCAATCCATAACCTGATCAATCCATCCATCTATTTTCATCACCATCAATAAAACAAAATCAAAATTACATCTCATCTCTATCATTAAGTGCCTTGATCCTGTGGATACAAGTATGTAGGCAATCTGGAATATGAAGGAAATATCCAGATTCAGGCAAAGACGATAGTCTTCTCTTCATCACTCACCTTTCTTTTGATCATCCTCTTCTTCTTTCATCCTATCTTTCTTCCATTATCATCCCTCCCATGTCATCAATAAACACCTAGAACTACATATTCATCATGTCTCATCATCATTGTGTGGTGCTTTGATCCTGTCAATACAGGGTATGTAGGCACTCTGGAATACGAAGAAAGTATCTAGTACACAAGTACCAATAGCTCAAGAGCATACTAAATCAAGGGTTAAGCTAAAAGTTATTTGTCCACCATGTCTTAAGCCAATACCTGTTGTATCTATCACAATAAAATCATCTTTATCCTTCAACATGATATATCTTTCCTATCCAATCCATCTAAGAGCATTTAAATTTGGCAAACAAACATGATGGCTGTCTTTTGTTTATCTTTTGATTTATCTTTTGTCCCTTTCTATACCCAATCAAGACTACCTTGATTTATCATATCTTGGTATGTTGAGATGAAGTATAGGCTTGGGCATGGTCATTGGCTTTCGTATGCCGTGTTTGTGGGATGTTCTTATTCTCCTACTATGCCTAATGGTATCTTGTATGTGTTGGGATTAGCATCTTGCAAAGTAATATCTTTTGCATTTGAGAAGCTAAATAGTCTCCTATGCACTAAGACTATTTCTCATACATATAACCCACAAGGTTTCATTATGTCTAGTGGAGGTGAGGTCAAACCTTTATTTGCAAAGTTAAAAGTCTGTCTCGAAAAAGCAACTAATATCCATATCTTGTGTATGTTGGATCATGTATTATACTGTATGCATTGGATACATGACACCCTGGTCCTCTATACCTTGGTGCATACTATCTATATGCTATATCAAACATAAGGATTGCAAATCTCATAATTTTGTGACAATCGTTAAAGTTGTCTCTATCCATCCATCCATCCTGCAACAACACAATAGCACTCATGAGAATTGATCATTGGTTTTCTTCTCCATCTTGTTGTCGTCTTCATTCTTCTCATCCTGCCAAAATAAATGTGTTAGACATATACCATTTGCATTATCCATTATAATATAGTATCGCCTATCATTTCCATCACACTTGCATAACACATATCATGACATATTTTCATTTCACAAGCTACAATCTATCTACAATTATATGCATAAACATGAACATCCATCATATGGATTACATAATCATTAAAACATGTACATCCATACATCATATATACATCCATATCCATAGCAAGAAAAATCATAAACACATAACACATCATGAACATCCATCTCATATATACATGACTAAAGGTCAATATACAATGTGTGTCTTATAGATATACAAAGAGCTTATCAAAATGTACCTACATACATGTAATGCTGCTCCTGCTAGTTGTCCAAAGGTCCTGATCTGCTCCACTTGATGATTTGCATGTGGAATAACCATCCTGGAAGCTCTTAAAGGTCTCACAACACTCAAAGCTCAGAGCTCTAAAACTCAAAACCACAAAAACACAAATGAAGCAAATGACAAGGATTGCCCTCCTGCACCTATTTATATAGTGCCAAAACCCTAGTTCCCTTTCTTCTAAGCCAAGCCCTAATTTCTTTGTGTCAACCTAGTTCATCTTCGTCTTGTTGTCTATTCGCGAGTCAACCCAGCCTTTTCCCGATCGCCTGGTGTTTCCTCTTGAGGGGGCATCATCCTCTAGCTTCATTGGGGTAAAATCTATTTTTTGAAAGCAACGTGTTGTATCATATCTTCTTTGAAACAATGTTCTAATGAACATCGTCTCAAAGAGGGGCAAAATGTAGACACCCAAAATTAACCTAGTTATCATTATTAAAATATTGCATTAATACCCATCTGCATTTGTCTAACACATTTGAATAATTTGTCTATTTTCTCTTAAATCGTCTATTTCTTCTATTAATTAAATAAATTTATATTTATTTAATTAATTGTCCTTTTTTTTTTGATCTATAATACAGGCTTAAGGGAGCCATACCCCATTATAAAATAAAACTAAAATTAAACCAAGTGCATGCCCTAAGAATAGGGGTGCAAAAAGCAAGCAACAGTGCTTGCCTCAATCCAGAGACAATCATTAACAAACCTTGACCGCCCATTAAAGCATGGGCGCAAAACAACTATATAATCACTGCTATATATCTACCTACAAGGTTCTAACATTACAATAAGAACTCAGAACTTCGTGATATAATAAAATCCTGATAATTTGCTTACTGAGATTTGACACCAAAATTTCTTATAGAAAGTATTTCAGCACTCCATTAGCTTGAAGATAGCATCCTCCTTTTTTTGTGCTTTGAGCCATTCATCTACGCCTCAATTATTTGTTTCTCTAGAACTAAAATGGTGGAAGATCAGAGCTACATGTCATTAACCTTCTTAACCTATTTCTTATTCCTAACTGGCTGCCAAATTTCCTCCCCATCCACACCAATAGGATCATTTGTATCTTGTGTAGGTGTCTGAGAGATAGAAAATCCTTCCATTGTTGTATGATCACCCTCATTCGCTACAAAGGATTTTGAATGACTGATTACAGAAACAGCAACACTACCCTCAACACAATTAGAGCTGCAAGGTTCGATCAGAGGAGGTAATTTTGGATCAGACTTAGGTGAAGTAGAAGACTCACTACGCTTCTCCTCATCTTTGTGTTGATATCATTATTTGATGAGCCAAAACTTTTGGGGAAGATCGAGACGAAATAATGCTTGGGAGAGGCATCCTTCCACTAGGTTGCCTCCCCTTTTTCTTGAGTTTTCACCTTCGGGAAATCAGCTGCAATGTGACCAATAGTGTAGCACCTTCTGCATCTGAAAGTTAAACCTTCATAGTCCAAAGTTTGCAACCATCTGTTACCATTTGCATTTAAGATGATTTCTGCTGGGAGGGCTTTAGAGGTGTCCACCTCAACCAGAATCCTTGTAAAGGTTGTGTGCATGAAATTCTTTGAATTTGCATCTTAACTTATAAAATTGCCGAGAGAATTGCTGATTACTTCAAAGCTTGACTCAAACCAAAAGTGTAGCGGAAGATTGGGGAGACGCACCCAGATCGGTATAATAGAAAATGATTCGATGGTCAGATCAAAATTAGGGTGCCATGATTTAAGAAGTGTGCTTTCACCCCACATCCATGTGCGATTGAGAATGGCATTTTTGTCTTGTTTGCTATTAAAAACTACTGTGAAAAAACCTTTTGCACTAGGGTAGATTTCCATTTTTTTTCCATTATAGGACCCCAAGCTTTTGAAATCCAATCTGTAATACAGGAAGGCTAGGCCAAAAATGACTGAACCTGCCAATCAGCCCATTCTTGGCAAAAAAAAATTCATTTTCAAGCATTTCCTTTAATAAATTGGTGCTGAAATTCACTTCCAGAGTTTTGTCTAAGCATTGAACTGACCTATTAGATATACCTAAAAATCATGGATTTGAAAATGCCCCTGGAGAGTCAGACCTGGATCTAGGGTTTTCCTGAGGAATGCCTGCCACTGATGAGTTTGCCAGCCGCACATCAATGCTCTGCCCATATTTGACTGTTTCTGCAAAGGAGGGCACAGAGAAGGCACTGAATTCTGAGGGCAAGTAGAGGATCCAGGCAATCAAGAGCCTTTACCAGACCTCATTCGTCCTTCAAAGTTGTCAGAGAAAGACACCACAAGAAATGAACCCTGGCCAACATTGTTCGCAAAGTTGCCCTTTTTGCATCCATTACCCAGAGATACCGGAGTAGCAGTTTCACCCTTTCCCTGAAAATCACTGTCACCTCCAGATCTCGCCTCCTCTACAACCGATGCCATAACAATCAGGAGCTTTGCGGACCCTATTTTTTTCGGCAGCGACACTGGCAATCCTTGTTTTGTCCATCTATTTTATTATCTATTTTCTTCTATTTTCCTCTGTTTATAATTAAATAATTTTTAATTATTTAATTATCTCTCCATTCTTCTTAAATTAAATAAATTTACATATTTATTTAATTTAGTTCCTCTATAAATAAATAAAATCTATACTTTATTTATTTATTTTCTCATCATGAGCATAAATGAAATAAATTTATTTATTTAATTTATGACTTTTTTTCTAATCTTCTAAAATATCATTTTTCTCTATCATCATCTTATCATTTCGCTTTCTTCTATGTGTACAAGATAGGTCCTATCTTAAACCAAGGGAAAAGAATGATGTAATTGGTTCTAAAAAGCAAGCATCCTTGTCATCATATCTCTAAAATAGAAAAACTTTCTATTTTAAGGGGATCTATCTTATCTTTATCCAACAAAGTCCAACTAAATCATTTAATAAATGTAAGCTTCAAGGACACTTGTCTTCTGTACATTCACCTATGATCATGAATTTATCTCAACCATTCAAACTATCTTTTCTTCTCCACCATTGATCAACCTTTATTGAGTGCTATATATACATCCACTCATTCTCATTATCATCATCTCATCATATAGCATCTAGAGTATCATCTCAAGTATAATACTTCCATTAGCATTCATTTAGAATTTTGATCATTTCATCCATCATTATGGCAGCTTTAGCACTTATGATTGTTCACAATTAAGAAGCAATCCACAAATCCAACCAAGGAATCAATACTCTAAGTGATTTGCTTTCATTTGTTTGCATTCTTATATCATTTGGATGGATTCTTTGAAGGTGGTAGGATTAGGTTTGATTTACATTGTTTGATCATCCTAACCTGATTTTTCTTGCTCACACAATGCATGCTACAACTTTTGATGGAACTAGTGGATCAACCAAAAATATTGTTAGTGGTTTAATAGAAGATGTGCCTACTTTTGTCAAAATAAAAAGATTGATTCAAGATTTATACATATCTACAAAGAAGAATGCAAAAGAAAGAAAATTAGAAGGCAAGAAGCCATTCTTGGTTCAAGTATCGAGAGATGGTGAACCCATTGGGAAAAATGCTGCAAGGTGGGCCTCTGAGTTGGGTGTAAGATGTAGGGCCCATTTGGATATTTGTAAATCAAATTTTGTAGATCAAGATCCACAAAGTGTGGAAAATGTTATACAAAAAATGGAAAATGCTTTTGAGACTACTGGTGGACAAATCTCTAGAAGATATTACAAGCAAAAGATGAGACTTTTCATGAACAATTTTAGATACAATTGTAGAAAAACAATCTTGGAGGGAAAAGAGAGGTTAGAATCCACTCTATCTCCCAAACAGTGGGAGGCATTGAAAGAAAATATGCGTTTTGAAGAATATTTGACAAAGAGTTATACAGTAAAGAGGGCAAGAAATAATGTGACAACTAGATATACATATGGTCAAGGCAGGTTGCAGGCCAAAATGGACAAACTTGGAGTGAGTGTATGGATTTTTGGTTCAATTTACGTTGGTTATTTATTTAGATTTTTTATTGAACTAACTATATGTTGATATTGACATTGTATTTTAGGTGGAAAACAGTAACAGAGAAGCAGGTGTGGAAGATATGCTCGATTATATGGCAGCACTAGATCCTAGTAAATCTAACTGTAGTATGAAGTGGAAATCTAGTTCATCAACAGAGATTTCATAGCCATTTGTAGAAGCCCAATAAGAGCCTTTGCAGATCATGTCAACTCAAATGAAGGGTACTGACATATAATGAGTTGCTTACACAATCTCACTAAGAAAGTGTCACAGTTGGCTTCCTCCATTAAGCCTATAGTTTCTGCATGGAATGACCATAATATTATGGATGCAGATAAGGTAAGACGCTCTATTACAATATCCTTTCATTTTGTGTGCTTGTTATTGGGTAAACTTGTACCATATTTTTGTTATACTTCCTTGTGATTGCATTTTTTGGATACTTCAGAGTTATCATAGCTCTTTAGAAGTTACTGCAACTGCCTAAAAGGATTTAATTTTGTTTGAAGGAAACCAACCAATTATAATTTACTTTAAATGATTTTAACTCAAGATTGAGACCAGTAAATGTAAATCATTTAGCAGGAATTAAATCAACTTCTAACAGAAACCAATTAAAAGCATCCACACAATGACAACAAATGTACCTTGATAAATCTCAGGGATTTAAGTAACTAAAAACAACCAAGATGGAGATAGTTAAGTAACTTATAAACTTAATTATTAACAAAAAATTAGAACACCATAGGAATATCCATGAATTTATCCATCCTTGCCCATTATAATTTTAAAATATCATATGAAAGCAATGTCTTGGTATTGAAGTATAACTAGAGAGAATAATGTTCTATATATATATATATATAATTTTTCTGATGATTGTACTATTAGTTGCCGTTACACCAAAAGATCGACCTATTAATGCCCGATACAACCACTTAACAAGCACGGGAGGCGGTTAAGCCCTTGTCACAAACCACCGCAGCGCACCGCTAAACAAGGAGACCAAGGGTCACACCTTGCAACAATCCCCCCCAACACAATTGTGGGGTTTGAACTCATGACCTCGGCTCTGATGCTAATTGTTAGTTGTCGTTACACCAAAAGATCGACCTATTAATGCCCAATACAACCACTTGACTTAACAAGCACGGGAGGCAAACCACCGCAATGCAGCGCTGAACAAGGAGACCAAGGGTCACACCTTGCAACATGTACTCTATCAAACTAGGCCTTGGTTTCCCTTATAAATACAGGAAGCAAACAAGCTACAAGACTGAATAGACACACCCCTTTCATGAGTTGCATCATTTGGTAACTAAAGCATAATTGTGTATATGGAAAATCGATCTATTCTAAACTAATAAAAACCAAAAATCCAATAACATAAAGAAAACGAATTTAAATAAAAGCCATGACAAATAATCAATGAAATAAAGACTTTTACCGAAATCTGTATTGTTTCCTTTGGATTGAATGTGGATTGCTCAATGAAGTTGCGAAACCATAGCTGCAACAAGCAAGTAGTGTGCTCAAGAGATCAATGTCAAAAGATCGTGAAGTTGTGCCAAGATCAATGTTAAAAGATCGTAAAGTGGCTCAAGAAGATCAATGTTAAGAGATCGTAAAGTGGCTCAAGAAGATCAATGTCAAAAGATCGTAAGTTGCTCAATCGACGCGTTGTGTATGCTCAAAGCGCTGTTAAGTATGCCTGAGAATACGATCGAAGAGAGAGAGGTAATGAAGGAGATGAGCGGGGTTTATATAGGTTTCAATGAAGATCGATCAATGGTCCAGATAATTCAGAAGAATCAACGGAGGAGATAAGTTGAGGAATGTGCAACGAATGAAAAGCAGACATGTGTCTTGCTTTCTTTTGCATGAGAGGAGTTTATCAAGAATAGAAGAATGAGTTAACTGAAGAGATAAATCAATTAAAAGAATAAAGCAATCAGTTAAGTGATTTAAAACAAGAAGAAGAGATTTGCATGAGAAAAGAAGATATTTTGCTTTATTAAATATAGAAATATTTAATTGATGAGCAAGAAAGCTTGAGTTATTTTAGAGATAACTCAAATTAGAAGAAAAAGCAATTTAAATAAATAATTGATTTATTTAAATTTAGAGAAGATATTTTTGGAAGAAATAATTAAATAATTGGAATTATTTAATTTAGAAGATTTAAAAGCAAATTAAATAAATAAATTTATTTAATTGTTGTGCATGATTTTGGGAGAATGATTTTTGATTTAATTAAATAATTAAGAATTATTTAATTTTAGATAAGAGGGAATTTGTTGAATTAATTAAATAATTGGATATATTTAATTAATGTGGATTTGATTTTTAGAAAGAGGATAATGATCTAATTAAATAATTAAAATTATTTAATTATGGAAGAATATAGAGGAATTTAATTTAATTAATTAAATAACGAGGATTTATTTAATTAATGTTGAATTTAGGAGATTTAGAAGAATTTGATGATAATTAATTAAATAATTAGATTATTTAATTAACGTTTGCAATGCAGGTGATGAGACAGATTATGGAATGCCAGTGATTTGACGACACGGTCATTTTAGGGTGTCTACAATAATTAAGAAAGAAACATTAAGGACACCATCGATTAAAAAAGATCTAGATCTATTAGTCAATGTAGAGTACCTGTGACCACTGGCCTGGCAAGGTACTCCTCTCCATGTTGTAGAAGTTGCTAAATGCGATGTGCCCACTCTGATCACAAAATTTGTCAAAATTGAGTCTTATTTTCTCGACCCCTCTCACCTTGTTCTGGCTATAAACAGGTTCACCTTGGCAATATGATCTATGTATTCTTGGGAAACACAAGTATCTATGGATATTATATCTTGCATGGCAAATTCCAACTTAAATATTTTATCTAGATTTCTATGTGTGTTCTCTATCACCATGTCTTCATTATTGATCTGCTCCAGGGTTGTGGGTAATAACTGGGCAGAATTCTTCTTTCCACAGATTCATATCACGTATATTTCCCTCATTGTTAAAGAAAGTAGGAAATGCCACATCTCCATGCAAGTCAAAATCACCGATATCATCTGTCAATATAGCATCAAACCTTTCATGTTCGATGATCAATGCATTACAATCCTTAATTGCTTGCTCATCCCTATTTTCTTTGGTTCTTAGTTCTTCTTTCTCTTCAATCATTCTGTGATGCAATCTTTTATGTTCTTGATAAGAACTATGGGTTCTTTTGTGTAAATTCCATATTTGGTCACCATGCTTCATCATCTCCTCAAGTTTTATCTTTATCAATTCAGAAGCCATTTGGTATTGACAAATCTTATGTCGCTTTCTAGCTTATCACTTGTCTTCTGAAACTTCTTGGCCTTTATTTTCCAATATTTGGCATCGACTATAGCCTCCACCATTCTTTTATCTAGTTCTTGAAAAGGTGGCTGAGAACTAGATGATGATAGCAATATGTCATTGTTGGTGGCAAGCTCCTATTTTAACATGGCATTCTCTTTCTTGTATGTATTATTATCCTTGATCAATCTCTCAATTTGGGGTTTTGTGAACCTTGCAACATTAACATTTAGGTCAGCAGTTTCCATGGGATCAACATCCTCAACCCTCTGTATCAAAAGGTGACCAAATGCTTTGTCTAGATTCTCAATGATTTGTGGTCTTTTATTAGGAGGGTACAATGCCCATATCAGCAGTGTTCTCTTGTCAGGATCATACCCTGATCCTCTTCTGATCTCATCTAATGCCTCCATGCTGAGTTGCAACTTCTTGTCCTGACTTCTATTAAAAGTGTCAAATACAATGGATGAGGCCATATCCCATCCAAGAACCAACAGTACACCTGCTTCTTGCAGTAATGTCCTCCCCCTTTCTGGAGTCATATTCTCCAATTCTTTGTCAATCTCCTTTTGAAGCTCTAGTAATACTTCATCCTATATCTCAAGAGTAATATCTTTCATCTCTTCTCTAGCATGTTTACCCTTGTACTCATACAAAAAGGCCTTAAATTCAGGTGTTTTAATAAAATCATTATCTGAAATGAATTTGTTGTTGGCTAGTTGCCTTATGTCTCTTGACAAGTCATCTGGTGCTTCCATGGTAATAGCCTCTTTGTCCATAGGAGGTTCATACCCCTTGATGATAGGGTCATATCTTTGCACTCCCTCTTCGAATTCTTCCTCTTCTTCTACAATATTTGTGTCTATAGAGAAACTCATTTCTGGTGTGGGCTGAGATGACAGATGGCTTAGGGGAGTTTCATACTCAGCTTGAGTTTCTTTAATTTGTTTTCCTTTTTTATCAAACACATGATGGGGAACATTAATGATCAGCTCTGATGCATGTGTAGTCATCATATCCAATCTTTCAATGGGGTCATCAATATCTTGAAAAGCTCTAGTATAAGTGGGGTTTTTGGCTACCCTCCAAGCCTCAGCTAGCATTGCCTTACGGTATATACTTCTCCTTTCCATTGTTGTGTTTTCATCACAATTCCTAATTAAATCATCATCAACAAACAAAACATGTTGATATCCTTTCAACTTTTGTTTTGCTTTCACACTGTTTATAAAATGCTCTGGGTCAAAACTTTCTCTAGCATTTCCAAGAGGTAATATGAATTGTTCTAACTTTTTGTCAACCAATTGATAACCTTTATCAGAAAAAATTGTGAAATCTTCAAAGCACAGAGTTCCAGGCATGAATGAATGTTTGTTATGACTCTTAAGGTGCATGAAATCAGAGCAAGCCAATTGCTTAGGACAATTTCTAAGTATGCAACCCTATCTGGACATGTCTTTGGTAGCAAGAAAGGTTGTCCTTCGTATCCAAACACTCTTATCATAGTACAATCATTAAAAACATACCAGTCACCCCAATTGTGATTGAACTTTCCCTCCTCATGTTTATCCTTTGGCCTTAGAAATATATGTATTTATGTTGACACGTTGTGATTACGTGGATGACCTAGCTTTTTGTATAGAGGTTTCACAAAAAAATCCTCAAAATATAAGTAATGAGACCTATCACATTTGCTATCCTAGATAGAATTCCACATTTGCATAGGTTTTATATTTCCTTGGTTGTCCAGGTCTCTTACTCTTAAACATTTATCCCACAGTCACATATTTTGTCCTTTATACAATACCATATGCATAAATAGGGAATAATGCCTGAACTTATTCCCTCCATTCTTTAGAGATGTTAGCTCATTGTGTAGGCTATTTGTTAGATATTCAGCATAATCAAAATATTGTGCATCATGACTTTGTGTATCTATAGTTAGAACCATAGGTGCAATCTCCATGAACATAGAAGCTTCGACACCAAGTATTTGACAAACAGAGTAATATATACATTTAAAATAATCTTCAAATAATTCAATCGAATAGGGCAAATCCTCAACCCCTGAAAATACCCTGAGCTTATTATTTTCATCACGAGGCCTGTGCAAGGGTAATTTCCATCTTTTATAATTGTTGCTCATATTACAGTACTCAGTCAATAAATCCCTGATTCTGAATTTTTCATCCAGGCTTCAATCCAATTGAAACATTGTTGCAATGTAATCTCTGGTAATGGGAAAGAAACTAGACCTGTCATCCAACTCAACCAAGCAAGTTTGAGGGTTGTACTTTTCTGCAAAGAGTTTTAATAACTAGACATTTATGAACACATTTGGCACTGTCAATTTACCCAAATTTAACCTCCAAGGATTCGAGATGGGCTTATGTCTGTGCATCTTTCTATAATGATAGACAAAGAGATCATATCCTCTAATTAGAGTCCAAATATCCCCTATCTGTTTGTATAAATCATCTAATTTTTCAGCGTGTGGGTTCAATTGAGCATTCCTTCTAGATTTTTGTCCTGACCTAGGGCATTGATATAATAAATCTTGGTTCAATTGCCTTTCTCCCATTTTTTGCCTTTTAATTTTAGGGTTTTAAACCATTTCTTCCATGTTCTATTATTATGCAAGGAGCTCAATTCTATGAATGTGAATGCAAACCCATATGTATAAGCCAATTAGAAGTACTTACTTGATCAATCGTTCTGGTTCTGAATTACTATCCCGCTGCGCCCTGCTATCGCTCCTTTCAATACCCTCAAAACTTACATTCAATAAACTTAACTCTAGTGTAATTAATGGTGTTTCACTATATTTTTTACATCATCGGAGGGACATTTAATTATTTGAATAGAGGTCGTCAGATCGCCACCATTATGTCTTGTCACTATGTCTTGGGATGGTGTGTTTTGCAATCTCATTTACTTCACTGTTATGTTTGTTTGGGACTTTCGTGTGACCCCAAATGATGTCACACCGATAACATAAGTCTCTTCGATCAAGAAGTCCTGTCGATATTTACTCGTTCTTTTGATGTCTCTTTTTTTTATTTTGTTGCCTTTTTGAAGAGACTAAGAACCCCTCTCTTCAATACAGTAGAGTCACTTCGAAATCTCTTAATACTCTTCATACTGTCTGTTATCGGTGAGACTCCATTTATCGGTGAGACTCTAAACAATGTCACCCCGACATCCTGAACTCCCTTTGCAAATTATTTTTGATATTTTTTGTTTGATCAGCATGACACATTTTGGTGTCACGCCGATATGCCTTATCTGTTCGATGTGTTCGGGGTATTGGTAAGACTGCTAAGTGAATCTTACCGACATCCCTTGTCTCTTCGATCCTTTTATCGGTGAGACTCCATTTATCGATGAGACTCTAAACAGTGTCACCCCGACATCCCGAACTCCATTTGCGAATTATTTTTGATATTTTTTGTTTGATCAGCGTGACAGATTTTGGTGTCACACCGATATGCCTTGTTTGTTGGATGTGTTCGGGGTATCGGTAAGACTGCTAAGTGACTCTTACCGACATCCCTTGTCTCTTCGATCTTTTATCAGTGAGAGTCCATTTATTGATGAGACTCCATTTATCGGTGAGACTCTGAATAGTGTCACCCCAACATCCTGAACTCCCTTTGCAAATTATTTTTGATATTTTTCATTTGATCGGTGAGACACATTTTGGTGTCTTGCCGATATGCCTTGTCTGTTCGATGTGTTCAAGGTATTGGTAAGACTGCCAAGTGACTCTTACTGACATCCCTTGTCAATATTTCATCCTTTTATGCCTTCGAGCCATCGAAGAGACTAGTTATTGAATCCCCTCGACATAGTATCATATTACCGATATTAGTTATAACTTTGGGAGCATAATGATTCTGAATACAATATTTTACAATGAAGGTGAAGGAATTTAGGATTAACGATATGAATGGAATGGTGGTTTTTTTTCAAGCTTATTGGGATTATGGCGGGTAATGGCAAAATTTTAGGGTTTTGAAATTTTGATCCAACAGAATGAACATACAATTAACATGCAATACTACAATTCTAGCCATTATAACCTTAGCATTGATGCTTTACATAAATGAGTTATCATGAATTGTCTCACTATTCTACTTACAGAACCAAAAGAAACGTGCAATACTGCAATTTACCAGGTTCTACTTCAAACCATTTTGCTTGAGTATTCACTTCATTATTGTTGTCCTTGTCATGTTTATGACATGCTCCTATGCTACATTATGACATTTAACTCTATCATTCTAGATAGTCACTTTGAGTATGTCTTAGTAAAGCTCTTAATCATTGATCCTAAAGTCAAGGCTGTCATATCTACTTTGTTGCTGTCATTCCAAGGGTTCTTGGTCATTGCCTAATGGTTTTGACAGTGCCTTTATCTCTTCTCTTTATTTGGTGAAACCCTACTAGCTGTTGCATCTCTTTATCTTCTCCTATACCTTCCGTGCTATGGACTGTCCTAAGACAGAGATATGGACTGCCATCTTACAACTTTTACTATCTTCCTTATCATATGAAGGACTGGGACTGTCCCTTCTTGTTGAAAATCTTATGCTCATGACTACAAGAATCCTTCTATAAACTGGAATCTATTGCTTACAATAAAGGAAGAATATCACAACATACCTTGACTTAGTCATTTAAGAGTGGAAGAAAAATGTTATTTTGAACAAAAATTAATAGTTTTTGCATTCTTTACTTGACTTATATTAATTTTTGCATGATGATTAAACCGCATGCAAAGAAATTATATGAAAGTAGAATGAAAAGAAAAAGGCCCTATCAATAGAGCTCTCTACAAAGCTACACAACTTAAGGACAATGATGATAGTGATTATGTTGAATGTCTTGATGAGAATCTGCATGATATTCAGAGTAGTAGTACTGGTGCTAGAATTGAGGTGAGTGCTATTTATTATTTTTATGTCTTTCATGGTAGTCATTGTTGTTTT
This sequence comes from Cunninghamia lanceolata, assembly GCA_027924645.1. Classification (NCBI taxonomy): domain Eukaryota; kingdom Viridiplantae; phylum Streptophyta; class Pinopsida; order Cupressales; family Cupressaceae; genus Cunninghamia; species Cunninghamia lanceolata. Next base: position 4,043,336 of record BSBN01000328.1, on the reverse strand, counting down.
AACACACACATGCAAGTAAGTACTATTCAAGTAAGTTGTTAGGTCACTTAAAGGGAATTACATCAACTTCTAATAGACAATGAGGATGACTTGCGAGATTATGGTAAACTGCAAAACACAGAAATGATTAAGAATAACTGCATACTCCTCAAAATTACCATGTTATGTGACCTTGGGAAATAAATGGCATAAAATTTTAGCATGAAAGTCTATTAAGAAATGGTCATATACAAGTGAAAAGATCAAGTAGGATGGAAATGTGCAAAATTTTTGAGAGGTTCTAACAGGTGAGACATTAGAATAGTTTATTTGGAATAATGGCAGGAATTAACAAAATTTTAGGGTTTTAAAATTTTGTTCCAACATAAGTAATGGTTGTTTTATTATGTAAATAAGGGTAATCATTACCTATGTAATAATTATTATGTATTTCAATATAATGTGTATTTTTTTTGTTTTTGCATAAATGTATTGATAAATTCTGAGAAGGGGATAAAGTTAGGGTGTTGGATCCGTTTGATGGTGTTGCTGTGGGCATTGGGCAAATTCACTCACTATCTATTGTACATGGAGTCAACTTGAGAGGAATGGGAGATGCAAATGTAAATATTTTAAAGGTCACAAGTAACGTACCCCTTGCTTATGAAGACAAAATAGATGAAGTTGTTTGTTTGAATGAGAAAGAAGGAACCTTCACACGGTGGTCACTAGAATATTTGCAAAAAATGGCATAGTTGATGTTTATCATGTACTAGTTGTTAGACATCTTGGTCCACTGCTTTATGCAGTATTTTGAATGTGTTGTTTAGGGATTTTAATTTTTATGGTGTATTTGAAAGAGCTGGAAACTCTTAGACAACTTTGAAATTTTTTATTATATATATATACTCTTAGACATATTTGATATCTTATAACTTGATATATATATATATATATATATATATATATATATATATATATATATATATATATATTATTGCAGATTACCTTTCTTTATAATGGTGTTGAATCAATCTTTTAATTCTAGCATGTTGTAGCTTGTTCGTATATGTAATTTTTTTTAAAAAGTGCATTGAAAACATTACCTACCTCTAGAATCATCATAGAAACTTCTTCAAAATGCCACGTCTGTCTTGGAGTCATCAGGGTTCGTACCTCAATGATTCCACACCATTTGAGGCCCAAAAAATCCCAACTATGCCCAATTCCATAGGTGATTCTATTCCAAATCTGATTCTGGGACGAATAGTACCTGGAAATGCCATGTTTTTCTGCCAATTTGGTAACTTAACAAATAACAAATGTTATATCCCAAAACTTGCGATGGAACTTTGGTAAAAGCTTACCATACTACAGCATCATCAAGTCAACCTTGGATATAGAAATTGTTTAAAATAGAAAATAGTTTGTAAATGTTGAATGGTCAGACAGTATGAGAAATTACAGACACCGGAAGTTACCTTTTCAAACATCAGGACAGAGCGCGGATAAAATTGATATATATGGTGTACAAGCCAAGGGATTGCCTTTTGATTTCAAGATCCGGGTGACTTTGATCCTAATTTAAAATGTTCCTTACGAGTGGTCCATTGTGGTAATCTACATAGCACACTATGTATTCTTGGAAGCCTTATGGTGCCATATTATTTAATGGAGTATATGTGGCATTAAAAAAATTGAAATGCTCTTTTATAGTAAAGGAGAATGGGTGGTATTTGTGATCTACTATGCTAGAATACAATAATCTACACCTCAAATTTAGATTACTCAAACCATGTCACATTGATCATATTGTTAAAATAATATAATATATTCCATAGCTTAAGATGTTTTTTGGTTTTAGGGATCTTATCAACATCATAAGGAGTTGAAGGCTGCATAGGGAATCAAGAATATAACCGCTCGGGTATCAAATTTTAGGCTAATAATTTTATGTATATGAGCATAAATTTATCAAATATATGTGGACAATGAAATTTAGCTGCAATTTCTTGATTTCAGGGTCTTGAGCATGCCATAGCAGGAACTTAGTTATATGTTGTTGGACCTGATGATGATTTAGAGGATATTAAGGAAGAAGCAATGCAAGATATCAATAATGTAATGTCTCGGATTGACAAGAGTGGGGAAGAAGTTTATGTTCAAGCTTCAACTCTTGGATCTTTGGAGGCTTTACTTGAGTTCTTGAAGACCCCAGCTATAAGCACCCTAGCTAGTGCAATTGGTATTGGCCCTGTGCATAAAAAATATGTTATGCGTGCAAGTGTAATGCTTGAGAAAAAGAAGAAAGAGTATGCTACAATTTTGGCATTTGATGTCAAAATTACTCCTGAAGCTCGGGAGCTTGCAGATGAAGTTGGTGTCAAGATATTTGTTGTGCACATTATTTATCATTTGTTTGACCATTTTAAAGCGTAAATGGACAATCTTAAGGAAGAAAGGAAAAAGGAGGCTGCAGAAGATGTTTTCCCCTGTGTACTGAGCATTTTGCCAAATTGTATTTTTAATAAGAATGATCCTATAATTGTTAGTGTTGATATTCTTGAAGGCATTGCAAGGGTTAGTATCTAAACCTAGTCTTTTCGGTGTTATGACTTATGCATGTAAAATATTGTTGTATCATTTTTGGTTTGTATAAAGCCATATGTGGTGATTGCATCTACTGATTGGCACGCCATTATGTGTTCCCACAAAAGATTTCATAGATATTGGCAAAATAGCCTCAATTTAGATAAATCATAAAGCTGTTGAAATGGCTAAGAAGGGTGAAAAAGTGGCCATGAAGGTATTTTAAGAAGCTGTCTTTATTGTTAATAGTTTTATATGATTTTGGATGCTATTTTTGAAATGTTTTTGTTAATTAATTATCATACGAACTTTACAAATTGTTGGGTGCAATGCTAATGAAGCACATAAAATGTTTGGTAGGCATTTTGAAATGGAGGATGAATTTGTGAGTCATCTCACTAGAAGATCCATAGATATATTGAAAGAAAACTACAGGGTAAGGATATTTGATATCCACATTACGTAATTTTACAGTGTATTTACTATTATGCATTTTATACTAATTAAGCATTTGTGCTTTTCATTTTTGGCTGATAAAACAACTTTTTAATGTCTAAAATGGAATGTTCTTTTTATTTTTTAGGATGATTTGTCTAATGATGATTGGAAACTTGTGGTGAAATTGAAAAAGTTGTTAAAAATTCCTTGAGCTACTACTAATGATGCATTATGCAATGGAACTTTGGATTGGAACAAAACCTTTTGATGAAAATGGGAAAATGCACCCTGCAACATTACAAACACCACAATCAAGATAACAAATGGTAAACTTTGTTGATACCAAAACAATAGATTCAACCTAAAATAGGTTGATGAGAACATAGAAATGAAAATCACAATACCATAAGCACACTCCATAAGCTGCCAATATAGTCCCAATATCATGTCATCATGATAGTAAGAGAAGAGTTGTTTGGTTTTTCCAAAGCCATATCACTTGCATAAGGATTGTCACCAACCATCTGTGTAAGGTCGTGAAAGAGTGAGTCATTATTGAGCTAATCATAAGAGAAGCATGAAGTCAAATTGCTATAATGGAAACAAGATATAGTTACTTATTATAAGGACAATCCAAATTTGGTGAAGTTACTTTTTTATCAACTTCCAAGCAAAATACATCATTTTGTACTAATTGGCGCTAAATTAGGTGTCCTTTGTGCTACCTTTTGCACCCCAAAAAGATTACATTTAGGCCAAAAAGTCAGCGCTAAAGTAGGAGGTAACTGCTCCGACTATAACGCCGACTACTGGATAAAAAAAAAATAAAAAAATTCCCACCTACACATACCCCAAAAAAAAAAAAAATTAATTGATTTTTGGTGTTCATTTTTTCTTTGGAGATCGAGTGTTTGGCGTGTAGAGATCGAGCGTTTGGGTTTTTTTGTGTTCGCCCTTATTTTGGCAATGGCGAGACCTATAAACCAAAAACAAGAAATAAAAATTTTCCTCCTGAATTATATGAGAAATTCAATAATTACAGGAGAAAAATGCCACGTGAATTAGAGGAGAAAAAAGTAGGAAAATGTCGCGCGAAGAGAGGAGAAAAAGGGAAAACAAGCAAGTAGATGACAAATTCAATTTAGTTTGCGACACCATAGGTAAGGTTACAATTACAATAAAAAAATTTCATTCCCAAAAATATTTTTGTTTCGATTAAATGGAGAGGATTGTGAAGAAAGGGTTGTGAATATTGTTTTGTTTACAAGTGAATTGTTCAAGTCTCATGTGGTTGCAAATAAGGAGGGTAAAATTGTAGACATTGCATTATTTCCTCTGCATCTGAGGGCAGTGAACGCATTTTTCAAACCCCAATGCCCGAGTTCGCTTAACATTCCCATCAATACCTTTCTCTGAAGACAACATTCTTGCTTCCTTCCTAAAAAAGTAGTCAAGTGCTTTAAGACAAGTTGAATTTGAGCAAACTAAAATTAGGGCTTTGGAGACAAGAGTGATCAAACTAAAACAGAGGTTGGTCGAGACAATATGAGGAGATAGGACTTTTGAGACAACGGTGAGCAAACTAAAATTAGGTCCGGAACTATAGATTCCCTCCCAAGGTACCAATTGATTCATAGGAAAACAACTTCATGATTTGGTCTACAAAGTAAAGGTCAAAAACCTTGAGAAATATAGAAAAACTAGATGAAAACTTTCATACTTGGCAGTGTGTACTTCATTTGCCTCCACAAACTGAACGAAAATAATTTTCCCTAGGTCGCCTCAAAATTTCAAGCAATAGAGGGAAGAGAGCAAAGGGAGCAGACTCTAGCCACAATGAGGTAATTCATTGTCAATTTATAGATTCGTAAATGTTTCCATTGTTTCTTTGATTTTTAGTTTTTAGTTTTTTATTGATAAATTTAAAAGAAGAAATTTATTATATATATATATATATATAGGAACATGAGATTGACAAAGATAAAGAGGCATTGGCTTCCATATTGGGGATAGAGGCAGTGAACAAATTGGATGGTATGGACTTGACAATGCTTGCCAGATACATAGAAAAACAATTTGGTAAAGCCCTTGAAACATTACAATCAAATCAATAGTATCAAAGGGAATCAATTGATTCCCCAACCACTCCTGGATCGAGCAAAAGGTCCAGGAGGAAATCAATAACAATAACCTCTAAGAATGTAGAATAGGGAACAGAGGCTTCCAATGTCCCACCCACACCTGGGACATGTTGATGGTGATGTTAGTCACACATAGCATTCAAACAAAAGTTACACATCAACCCTTGTTTATCCTCAAAGATATAATGAATTCATAGAATTCATGATCCCAAGTCCCTGGTGATTAGGTCATAATCTACTAAGATCTCTCAGTGGTTGATGTGTGTTGTTGTTTTCCATTTTGGTCTTACATGAATCAGTAGGTTCTGGTTCTGCAACAATGCTTTCAGGGAAGTTACTCTACACAACATATACCTCCAAATGATGTGCCTAAGGTGATATTTGCATGAGTTCTACCCTTATCGGTGATTTCCTGCATGAAATTTTCAATGGTACATGCATCTAACTCAGGAATATGTTAAGGATGATCAAATATCTACAGGATGTCTACATATTCCCCTGTTCTGCTTAATATTTACCATGATGTGCAATTATGGAAGTGATTTCTATAAAATTAAAATAAGAAAAAAGGGTTAAAGAGAGATATTCCTAAGATTTACTTGACTGAGATCACTGACCCACATACATGTTCCCATACAGTAATGAAGAGAAGAAAACTAAAATCATACTTCACCAGGATATTCTACAAATCAGCATGATCCAATGCAAATCTTTAGAGGTAGAGTTGACAACAACATGCAATGAAATGAAAGCGCTTCTAAAGAACACAGCATCCACCAGTACATATCCAGAAATCAACTTGAAGATTACTTAAGGTTTACAATCATGATGTAATCTGAAGCTTCATCTCCATACAGTATGTTCATAAAACATGCATATTTATAGTGATCATGAGGAAAGAACCTTAAATGTTTCAACAATTCAGTCCCCACTAGTCTCAGCAATCTGGTCTACTACATGAAATTTCTACCGGTCTGATATTGTATGATTGACCTCCTTCCTCTTTTTTTAGCAGTAATGGGGCTGAATATGTCTCTACTTTCCCCCCAACACAGTGCCCAAGAAAACCTAGCTGAATCAATGGTCAGCCTCCTCAGATGTCTCATCCAACGGTGGAAGATGGATCTCGCCAAAACCTCGAGCAGAGCACCCAGACAAGGCGCCGCTCGCCCAGTAACTTCCTCCATCGGCCAACCACCGCATTCAATGCATTGTCTCCTTTTGGTTCATTCTGACCTCTCGGGATCTGGTGCGCCGCTCGGGATGTCCCTCGCCATTAAAGCACTGTTATATCTTCATCTACATGCCGTCGGGTCAAATCTGCATATTGACCCTATGTAGGCCTTGCGTGTACTTCTTGTTTGACCAAAGTTATACATCAGGCTCCAAAATAATTTCAAATTCCTCCCGCTCTACTTTCCTGCCATTTTGCATTTGAATATCGGGCTGCACTTTGAAATTCTTCGCTGATCAGGATATGATGATGATGTCACCAGGATGGACTGGCCTTGCTGAAGTGTGAAAGGATGGCATCATCAAGTTCTGGGATGGCTCAAAATCCACCTGCCTTGCTTTTCATCGCGACTGCACATCATCATGATCATCGGTGAAACCTCACCTGATCGAAGCGAGCCAACAATGTCTCACTGACTCCATCTTCTGGCCGATGCACCTGCGGTCATCATATAAAGTTAGGCACCATCATTTAAATAATCAGCAGGAGGATAAAAACTAATGCTAAATCATGCCTTCAAAGTGCAAACATAAATATCCGGTCATGATACTACGAAAATCCACCTGCACACGAGAAATTAGTCCCCTTTTGATAATTCATTCAGTTCCGCCACCTACATGTAGATTTCCGGACATTCTCTTTACTTGGTCATGATATGATGGTGACGTCACAGTGATATTGAAGGAAATCGGGTCCAAGGAACATGATCTCGAGGAAAGAGCTTTGAAGAATATCACCCTCACAAGAAGATGACGTCATCAGGATATGTCAAGTTTTGCTTATCGGGTCATATTTTAAGATCAGGATGATATTTGGAACATGACCCCCGCAGGTAACATGACCTTCCTTTCGAAAGATCAAGGTGATGTCAGCTGAAGGGTGGCCTTGTTTATTGCTGCAGTTATCATGACGTCATCGTCATGTTTATCGGATAGGAGTGATGTTTGAAAAAGTGCCTGTGAGAGGCAAAAGGATGATGATGTCATCAGGAGGTGATTTCCTTTGTTCATCGAGCTTGGATGATGTTATCGTCGTACTGGCCATGGGGTGATATTCGGAAGATCGTGATATTCAAAATATCAACTGATCTTTGAAAAACCGGGTGATGCACAAAAGGTCGAGGTGATGCATCCACATCAAGGTGATATTTGGCAAGGAGGGTGATCTTTCAGAATATCAGGTGACATTTGAAACATGATGATCCCCTTAGACTGAAATGACCTCCTATCAAAATATCAGAATGACGTCATCCAGATGATGACTTGGTTTAGCGCTGCGGCACTATGACGTCATCGTCATGTTATGCAGGAAAAGTCATGTTCAAAAATATACCTCCGGGAGGTAAAAAGGATGATGATGTCATCTTCATGTGACGTTTCTTGTTTATTGGGTTCTAATGACGTCATCAGGATATTAGTTCAGGGTGATATTTCACGACAGGAGGATATTCAAAAGATAGGGTGATATTCGAAATATCGGGTGATATTTGAAATATGACCCCCACGAAATATATGATGCTGCTGACTGGCAAATTCCACTATCACCTAAAATTGACGTCCGGATCTTCAGACCAAATGATTTATTGGGTGATATTTAAAATATCGAGTGATATTTGAAATATCGGGTGATATTAAGAAATGTGATCCTCCTCCCCGAATATCAGGTTTGACTAGAACTTTGACTTGGCATAACTTTCTTACCTGGCCGAATTTCAGGGTGATGTAAAAGGCAAACTTGCTTAGAATTTTACACTCTTTCACATGGCAAGCTTCCTGAGGCAAGATTCAAACCTTGAATTATGGGCTCATATAGGAGGATCATCATGCACCTGATATGATGATGCTTTTTACCATTACCGCCCAGAGCATAAAAACAAAGGGGGCAAGCCACAACAGGGGTCCTCATTTTGCTAAAGGGCAAAAAAGGGGCGTGTTGTGAACATCACAATAGGACACAGACTTCTTTGACCACCACGCCATGTTTTGCATCTTGCATTGGTACCTACGATACCAAGATAGAATACAATGTGCTGGAAAAATATTTGTGAATAGGTTGAAGGAATCATGCCTTCAACAGTTCAAAGACCATCTACATTTGCCACCTGCAAAAAGCAGTTATCCATGAAATGGAGACTGAATTTAGCACAGGTTGGTCTGTAAAGAAGATAAAGCTACGAATGTCTCAAAACTACAAGAGATTTCGGTGCAACCAAACAAAGAAGATTAAAAAACTCTCTCCTGAGCTAAGGCTCAAAAAAAGGCCAATTGATGTAACTGTGAAAGTATGGAAAGAGCTTGTAAAAGCATATGAGAAGTTTGATGCACGGAGGAAGTCTGGTGAGGAGAGTACACAGGTATTTGAATTTGGTCATAAGATTATATCAAATTTATTAAACGATTTTTAAATTTTATTTGTGCATAGTTAAATTGAATTAGTATATGTTTTAGGACAAGGCCTCCAAGGCTAGGCTTGATAAACTTTGTGCCATGCATCACAGTGGCCAGAAAGGTTTACAAGCCTTGATCTGTACATTTGTAAGTATATTTAATATGTTAAATGATATTGTTTTTATTTCCTAGGAAAAAGTAAATGATTGCATATTAATTACTTTAACTAGTCCATGTGCCATGTTTTGATAGGAGGAGAAATATGGTCGGTATCCAATGCAATTTGAAAAGGATATGTTACAAAGCAAAAAGTGGTCCGATTTTGTAATCTGAATGGAGAATGAGGTATCAATAGTTGACTTTCAATAACTTAGTTGGATATTGTTGTGTTAATATGTCAATTTGTATTTCTTGTGGAGTTGTTTATTGATGCGTAGGATGAGTTCTAAAGTGCTTCTCTATTAACCCTGGTGCCCTCAAATGTAAGATTTCTTTTAGATGACAAATGATTTCTCTTATATTTTCCTATAATAAATACTCACAGTTTACTAAAGTGACATATATAGGTATATAAAAATACAATAAACCACCAAACAAAAATCAGAGTTGTAAAACACAAAACAAGCCACATGCTATCAAATTCCACTCGTTGAGTGGCATACTGGCATGCCATTTGTTTTTGACATTTAGTGTTAAAGAAGTAGCCCCCTCTCTTACATGGAAAACAGTTAATTGCCATTAATCTAAGCCAAACCAAATAATTCTACGACAATTCTTATTTATATCATCCTCCTGAGTTATAACTAACACTAACGTGATCAAATTCTAGCTAGGATTCATATATAAATGAAAAAAGCTTGCAGCTAAGATTCACTTAGTACGAACCATAAAAAGATTTACTTCGTACTTAGAAACATACATGCTTCACAAGCGTTGGTCATGCACAACTTAGAAAATGCAGCAATGGTTTTTACTTTTTTAAATTAAAAAAGTTATCAAAGTCGATAAAAACAATGGCTACCATGCTATAAATCAAAGTAGAATTTGGAAGAAACCAAAGGTCCCATTTAGAGGTTTTTGTTTAAAAGCCTTGTGTCATTGACCTAATATTTATTTGTGGCAAGGATCCCAATAGTCTAAAGATTACAAATTGTTGTCAAGAAGGGATTGTTGTTGAGTACATGTGTCTCAGATTTACAGGAATTGATAAGAGTTGACCTTTGTCTCAGCGATCATCAAGAGTCTAAGCGATCACATGAAAGTAGTGGGTTGTCCTTCGTTATTGGCCTGACAGGCTCTATCGGCGTAACGTATTTGTGTTCCAGCGATGAATATGTTTCACCGATGGTGTTCTACCCATTGGCTTGACTATCGCTATCGGGTTTGTCTTAAGTTCTCTCTCCGATTGCCTGTGTTACACCGATCGGTGTAACTGTAACCATTGGCGAAGTGTTGTGTAGTCTCTACTATAGTTGGTGTCTCTCCGATGGAAAGGTGTGGACTGACATACATGTAAGCAGTGTATCGGCGAGACTTGTCTTATTGGCGTGGATTGGAATGCTTTCTCCAATGTGATGTGTTACTCCGATGGAGTCCTGGCATCAGTATGACTATAACTCTCGGCACTGTTCTGAGATGTTCCTCCGATAGCTTGTGGTCACTTTGATGAATGACATTGGCCAAAGCCTTACTGGTGTTCAGTGAACGGTAGACTGATTGGTCTTGTCAGCAAAAGTGCCAACGGTTATCATACTTGTGGTCGTGCATATAAACTGGGAAATTGACAGACGACTGATGCATGTGGGACTAATGAGTTCTCACGAGTGCAAACAGTTAGAAATGACAAGTTTTGATGGTTGAAATGAACGGATGAAGCTGAACAGTTATGGGCAGTTTGATTGCACATAAAGTTGACAACAAAGTTTGCTTTGGATAATTCAATTTTGGTAGAATTTGTTCTGTGCGAACAAAGTAAGAATAGAGTTCAGGCTCTCGGTGATGTCCTGTACTGTATGCTATTTGTGGCATAATAACATTATGAAGGAGAAACCCGAGTGTTGTGATTAGAACTGAGGAGAATTGTGTGCAAGGTTGTGCTGTCAGTTATTCTTCTAGATGGAACAGGATGTTAACCTCCATGAAAGGCTTAGTGCTAGATTTGTATTGTAACTATATTTTTTGTCGCTGAATAATACAATGGCGATCTGGGCTTTTGGAGTGTGAGGTTTTTTACCCGTAAGGGATTTCCCCACGTAAATCTGTGTTTTTTGTTCTGTCTTTCATGTTTAATATTTTTGCTGTTGAAGTTGGTTAATGTTGCTTGTACTTTCCTCTAAGGGTTAATGTTGGAAATGAACTATGTCTGATTCCGCTTTGTGACATAGTTGTGCATGTTTTTTGAGGCAATCTAATGAAATTTAAATCTATCGAAGACGCCATTGTTCTTAGAAATACGTTCTATGATGCTCTCATTTCCTTACAACTGTCATAGTTAAGTGTGGTACAATGATACAATTTCATCTTGGTTGAGTATTGTATAAATCTCAAGCTATTTAGAATGCATGGGGTATTAGGGTGTGGAATCACAATATAGGTAACCACCAAGTCATTTCTTCAACCCAATCTTGGCCTATATAGTACCCAGTGTGAAGAGCAAGATAGTGTTGTCCAAGAACCTTGTTAAGGTCACAAATGAGGGCAGTCTTAGCTATTGTAACCATAGTTGGAATCCCTTGTTGTTACCATTATTACGTGACCTAAAACCATGACTCTATGAGTATGAGTTGTTTGAAATCCAAATTCCACAACCTTTTCCAACATCCTCCTTGCCCGTGTCAAAATGGGAGCTTTGGAATAGGGTATGGACATCCATTAATACATAAAGGATAGAGTAATTTTGTCAGATGTTGTAGTTGCAACTGCCCTGTTAGACATGTATGCAAAATGTGGAAGCATAGACAAGGCACATGAACTATTTGACAGAATGCCTCAAAGAAATATGGTCTCATGGACTACAATGACTACAGGATATGCACAAAATGGATTTGTTGAAAAGGCTTCAGAAATTTTAAAGAAAATGCAATTGGCTAGTGTAAAGCCAAATTCCACAACCTTTGTCAACATCCTCCTTGCCTGTGTCAAAATGGGAGATTTGGAATAGGGTATGGACATCCATCAATACATAAAGGATAGAGGAATTTTGTTAGATGTTGTAGTTGCAACTGCCCTATTAGACATGTATGCAAAATGTGGAAGCATAGACAAGGCACGTGAACTATTTGACAGAACGCCTCAAAGAAATGTGGTCTCATGGACTGCAATGACTCCAAGATATGCACAAAATGGATTTGTTGAAAAGGCTTCAGAAATTTTTAAGCAAATGCAATTAGTTGGTGTAAAGCCAAATTCAACAACCTTTGCCAGCATCCTCCTTGCCCGTGTCAAAATGGGAGCTTTGGAATAGTGTATGGACATCCATCAATACATAAAGGATAGAGGAATTTTGTCAGATATTTTAGTTGCAACTGCCCTGTTAGACATGTATACAAAATGTGGAAGCATAGACAAGGCATGTGAACTGTTTGACAGAATGCCTCAAAGAAATGTCGTCTCATGGACTGCAATGACTGCAGGATATGCACAAAATGGATTTGTTGAAAAGGCTTCAGAAATTTTAAAGCAAATGTAATTGGTTGGTGTAAAGCCAAAAGCATCCTCCCTGCCTGTGTCAAAATGGGAGCTTTGGAATAGGGTATGGACATCCATCAATACATAAGGGATAGAGGAATTTTGTCAGATGTTGTAGTTGCAACTGTTCTATTAGACATGTATGCAAAATGTGGAAGCATAGACAAGACACGTGAACTATTTGACAGAATGCCTCAAAGAAATGTCGTCTCATGGACTGCAATGACTGCAGGATACGCAAAAAATGGATTTGTTGAAAAGGCTTCAAAAATTTTAAAGCAAATGCAATTGGCTGGTGTAAAACCAAATTCCACAACCTTTGCCAGCATCCTCCCTGCTTGTGTCAAAACGGGACCTTTGGAATAGGGTATGGACATCCATCAATACATAAAGGATAGAGGAATTTTGTCAAATGTTGTAGTTGTAACTGCCCTCTTAGACATGTATGCAAAATGTGGAAACATAGACAAGGCACATGAACTGTTTGATAGAATGCCTCAAAGAAATGTCATCTCATGGACTGCAATGACTACAGGATATGCACAAAATGGATTTGTTGAAAACGCTTCAGAAATTTTAAAGCAAATGCAATTGGCTAGTGTAGAGCCAAATTCCAATGCCTTTCCCAGCATTCTCCCTACCTGTGTCAAAATGGGAGCTTTGGAATAGGGTATGGACATCCATCAATACATAAAGGAGAGAGGAATTTTGTCAGATGTTGTAGTTGCAACTATCCTGTTAGACATGTATGCAAAATGTGGAAGCATAGACAAGGCACGTGAACTGTTTGACAGAAGGACTCAAAGAAATGTGGTTTCATGGACTACAATGACTACAGGTTATGCACAAAATGGATTTGTTGAAAAGGCTTCAGAAATTTTAAAGCAAATGCAATTAGCTAGTGTAAAGCCAAATTCCACAACGTTTGCCAGCATCCTCCCTGCCTATGTCAAAATGGGAGCTTTGGAATAGGGTATGGACATCCATCAATACATAAAGGATAGAGGAATTTTGTCAGATGTTGTAGTTGCAACTGCCCTGTTAGACATGGATGCAAAATGTGGAAGCATAGACAAGGCACGTGAACTGTTTGACATAATGCCTCAAAGAAATGTCCTCTCATGGACTACAATGACTGTAGGATATGCACAAAATGGATCTGTTGAAAAGGCTTCAGAAATTTTAAAGAAAATGCAATTGGTTGGTGTAAAGCCAAATTCCACAACCTTTGCCAGCATCCTCCCTGCCTGTGTCAAAATGGGAGCTTTAGAATAGGGTATGGGCATCCATCAATACATAAAGGATAGAGGAATTTTGTTAGATGTTGTAGTTGTAACTGCCCTGTTAGACATGTGTGCAAAATGTGGAAGCATAGACAACACACGTGAACTATTTGACAGAATGCCTCAAAGAAATGTGGTCTCATGGACTACAATGACTGCAAGATATGCACAAAATGGATTTGTTGAAAAGGCTTCAGAAATTTTAAAGCAAATACAATTGGCTGGTGTAAAGCCAAATTCCACAACCTTTTCGAACATCCTCCTTGCCTGTGTCAAAATGGGAGCTTAGGAATAGGGTATGGACATCCATCAATACATAAAGGATAGAGGAATTTTGTCAGATGTTGTAGTTGCAACTGTCATGTTAGACATGTATGCAAAATGTGGAAGCATAGACAAGGCACGTGAACTGTTTGATAGAATGCCTCAAAGAAATGTGGTCTCATGGACTGCAATGGCTGCAAGATATGCACAAAATGGATTTGTTGAAAAGGCTTCAAAAATTTTAAAACAAATGCAATTGGCTGGTGTAAAGCCAAATTCCACAACCTTTGCCAGCATCATCCCTGTCTTTGTCAAAATACAAACTTTGGAATAGGGTATGGACATCCATCAATACATAAAGGATAGAGGAATTTTGTCAAATGTTGTAGTTGTAGTTGCCCTGTTAGACATGTATGCAAAATGTGGAAGCATAGACAAGGCACATGAACTATTTGACAGAATGCCTCAAAGAAATGTGGTCTCATGGACTGCAATGACTGCAGGATATGCAAAAAATGGATTTGTTGAAAAGGCTTCAGAAATTTTAAAGCAAATGAAATTGGCTGGTGTAAAGCCAAATTCCACAACCTTTGTCAGCATCCTCCCTGGCTATGTCAAAATGGGAGCTTTGGAATAGGGTATGGACATCCATCAATACATAAAGGATAGAGGAATTTTGTGAGATGTTGTAGTTGCAATTGTCCTGTTAGACATGTATGCAAAATGTGGAAGTATAGACAAGGCATGTGAACTATTTGATAGAATGCCTCAAAGAAATGTGGTCTCATGGACTGTAATGACTGTACGATATGCACAAAATGGATTTGTTGAAAAGGCTTCAGAAATTTTAAAGCAAATGCAATTGGCTAGTGTAAAGCCAAATTCCACAACCTTTGCCAGCATCCTCCCTACCTGTGTCAAAATGGGAGCTTTGGAATAGGGTATGGACATCCATCAATACATAAAGGATAGAGGAATTTTGTCAGATGTTGTAGTTGCAACTGCCCTATTAGACATGTATGCAAAATGTGGAAGCATAGACAAGGCACATGAACTGTTTGACAGAATGCCTTAAAGAAATGTGGTCTCATGGATTGCAATTATTGTAGGATATGCACAAAATTGATTTGTTGAAAAGGCTTCAGAAATTTTAAAGCAAATGCAATTGGCTAGTGCAAAGCCAAATACCACAACCTTTGCCATCATCCTCCCTGCCTATGTCAAAATGGGAGCTTTAGAATAGGGTATGGACATCCATCAATACATAAAGGATAGAGGAATTTTGTCAGATGTTGTAGTTGCAACTGTCCTATTAGACATGTATGCAAAATGTGAAGCATAGACAAGGCACGTGAACTGTTTGTTGTCTCATGGACTACAATGACTGCAGGATATGCACAAAATGGATTTGTTGAAAAGGCTTCAAAAATTTTAAAGCAAATGTAATTACCTGGTGTAAAGCCAATTTCTACAACCTTTGCCATCATCCTCTTTGCCTGTGTCAAAATGGGAGCTTTGGAATATGGTATGGACATCCATCAATACATAAAGGATAGAGGAATTTTGTCAGATGTTGTAGTTGCAACTGCCTTGTTAGACATGTATGTAAAATGTGGAAGCATAGACAAGGCACGTGAATTGTTTGACAGAATGCCTCAAAGAAATGTGGTCTCATGGACTACAATGACTGCAAGATATGCACAAAATGGATTTGTTGAAAAGGCTCCAGAAATTTTAAAGAAGATTCAATTGGCTGGTGAAAAGCCAAATTCCACAACCTTTGCCAGCATCTTTCCTACTTGTGTCAAAATGGGAGCTTTGGAATAGGGTATGGACATCCACCAATACATAAAGGATAGAGGAATTTTGTCAGATGTCGTAGTTGCAACTGTCCTATTAGACATGTATGCAAAATGTTGAAGCATAGACAAGGCACGTGAACTGTTTGTTGTCTCATGGACTACAATGACTGCAAGATATGCACAAAATGGATTTGTTGAAAAGGCTTCAGAAATTTTAAAGCAAATGTAATTACCTAGTGTAAAGCCAATTTCCACAACCTTTGCCAGCATCCTCCCTACCTGTGTCAAAATGGGAGCCTTGGAATAGAGTATGGGCATCCATCAATACATAAAGGATAGAGGAATTTTGTTAGATGTTGTAGTTGCAACTACCCTTTTAGATGTGTATGCAAAATGTGGAAGCATAGACAAGGCACATGACCTGTTTGACAGAATGCCTCAAAGAAATGTGCTCTCATGGACTGCAATGACTGCAGGATATGCACAAAATGGATTTGTTGAAAAGGCTTTAGAAATTTTAAAGCAAATGCAATTGGTTGTTGTAAAGCCAAATTCCACAACCTTTGCCAGCATCTTCCCTGCCAATGTCAAAATGGGAGCTTTGGAATAGGGTATGGACATCCATCAATACATAAAGGATAGAGGAATTTTGTCAGATGTTGTAGTTGCAACTGCCATGTTAAACATGTATGCAAAATGTCGAAGCATAGACAAGGCACATGAACTGTTTGACAGAATGCCTCAAAGAAATGTGGTCTCAAGGACTACAATGACTACAGGAGATAAATTAAACATACCCTTGATATATTAATCTGAACTGATTTAAGAAATCATTCTGGAGACAACCACACAACTCATAAACATGAAATTCCACACAACAATTGAACACCAAAAATATAATCCACCAAATAACTTCTACTCCTTTGCATTAAATTATAAGTTCAGGCACATGAGAATAAAACATAACATAAGTATTGTAGGTTTTAGATTTGTATATATATATTAAAGAGTCTTGTAATTGTTCTCATAATTTGAAGCTTCCTTGGTATCTCTTATTTATGGGATGCGAAACAAGCTTTAGGTCGAAAGGACATGCCTTTTCATAAACATACTCCTAACTAATACAATGATTAAGGAAATAAGAAAATAATTTGTAGATATGGAAGGTGATCAATATTGTGCTCAGTTATTCATCGGAGGTAGACTCGTGACCCATAGGTCTAGCAAAGTCATCTCTTCAGGATCAATTTTCACATGTCCAAGGTATCTGCTCAAAAATGTATCTCCGCACTCCTATATATTCACTGTGTCCTGGATATAAACATGTTTACTCTGGCCAGGTGATCAATGTACTCCTATTCAACACATGTATCTGAAGCAATTATATCACTTATAGCAAATTCCAGGGCGAATAGCTTCTCGAGGCACTAATAGGTATTATCCAATGATTTTTCTTCATCATTCACCTTATCCAAGAGTGGTTGCAGCATCTGGCTCTTTTCCCTTACCCAGTCATCCTTATCTCAAAGATCACTTTTAGAAAAGAAGTTTGGAAATGTTAACTCAAGGTTTTGATCAAAATCATTTAGGTCATCAGTCAATGTAGTGTTATACTTTTCATGCTCGATAATTAAGTTGTTATATTCCTCAAGTATTTGACCCTAGAGACCTAACTTAGTGCTCAATTATTCTTTCGTTTCTAATATCCTCAAATGAAGCCTTTTATGCTCTTAATGTGCAAGATATGTCCTTTTATGCATACTCCAGGTTTGGTCACTGAACATCATTATTTTATCAAATCTTCTTTTGATCAATGTTGAGGCCATGTCGTATTTGACTGATTTTATCTCAACCTCAAGCTATTCACTTTTCTTTTGAAACTTTCTACTTTGTTCTTCCAGTAATTTGAATCAGCTTTTGCTTCAAGGATCTTTTGATCTTTTTCCAGGTAGGGTGAATAAGAACTTGAAGGAAATCTATCCTTGTAAGTGGCCACCTCTTGTGTTAGTTTTGCATTCTCAACCATATAAGCATTGTTTTTCTTTATCAACTGCTCAATCTGAGCCTTTGTAAATCTTGCCACATTGATATTGAGGTCAGTAGTTTCAAGAGGGTATGTGTCCTCAACTCTTTGGATCAACAAATGGCCAAATGCTTCATTAGGATTATTTACAACCTGAGGTTTCTTCTGTGGAGGATAGAGGGACCATATTAGCAATATCTTTTTATCAAGGTCATGGCCTGATCCATTCTTAATCTTATCCAATGCCTCAATACTAAGTTGCATTTTCTTTACTTGATTCTTTCTGAAGGTATCAAAAATAATGGCTGAGGTCATGTCCCACCCAGGGACCAATACAACTCCTACTTCTTTGAGCAATTGCCTACCTTTTTCTGGTGTCATGTCATTCATGGAATTGTCTATTTCTGACTGAAGTTCTTGTAGAACTTCCTCTTGAACTTCGGGAGTAATGTCCATCCTTTCCCTGGCCTGTTTTCCTTTGTACTCATAAAGGAAGGCTTTGAATTATGAGGTTTTAATGAAATCAACATCTGCAATGAATTCTTGACTGGCCAAATATCTCACATCATCTGTTAATTCATCAGAAGTTTCTATTCTGACTTCCTCTCTATCCGCAGGGGGCTCATATTCCTCAATAAGTGAAGAGGATGCTTGCAAGTCTTTATTTTTCACCTCTTCACTTTCTTCTTCAAATTGAGGAGATAATTGGCAAATAGGAATCTCATCTTCTGCTTGAGTTCCTTTAATAGCTTTTCCTTTTCTTTCAAAAATATAGGAAGGGATATTTTGAATCAAATCTACAGCATTTATTATCAATGTATCCAGCCTTTCAATAGGATCATTCACATCCATGACGGCTCCGCTATTAGTGGGGTTTTTGGCTACCCTTCAAGCCTTAGCAAGTGTTACCTTATAATACAAATCCCTTCTTTCAATTGCATCTTGCTCATCACATTTTCTAACCAAGTCATCATCGACAAATAAAACATGGTCATATCCTCTAAGCTTTTGTTTTGTCTTGACACTGTTTATGAAACCTTCTAGATCAAAGCTTTCTTTGAACTCCCTGATGGTAGCCTATAATGTTCCAATTTTTTGTCAATTAACCGGTACCCCTTGTCAGACATAACTATGAAATCACCAAAACATAGAGTGCCTTGCATAAAAGACTACTTATTATGTCTTTTTAGGTGCATAAAATCAGAAAGAGCAAGTTGTCTTATAATCTCTAGATAAGCTACCCTATCAGGACAAGTTTTTGGTAGTAGCAGAGGAGACCCTTCAAACCCAAACGCTTTTTTGTTTGTACAGTCAGTGTAAGAATACCATTCTCCCCAATTATGAGCAAATTTTCTAATCTCATACTTGTCCATTGGTCTCAAAAACTTCTAAATTTCAGGTGATATGTTGTAATTATAAGGATGCCTGAAGTGTTTATACACTAGTTTCATGAAGTACTCTTCAAAATATATATAATGGGATTTGTCACACCTGTTGTCCCATATGGAAGTCCATCTTTGGATGGGCTTCACATCTCCATTTATATCCAAGTCCCTTACTCCCAAGAATTTGTCCCACAATCCCAAGTTTTGGCCTTCATACAAAACGAGATGCATTAATAGGGAGTAATGCCTAAATTTACTACCTCTTCCCTTGCTAGAAACTAGTTTGTTGTGAAGGGTACTAGCTAAGAACTCAGCATAATCAAAATGCAGGGCCTATTGGCTTTGGATATCAGTTGTTAAAACCATGGGAGCTACTTCCATAAACATTGAGGCCTCCACTCCTAACAATTGGCATACAGAGTAATAAGTATACTGAAAGTATTCTTCAAACAGTTTAATGGAAAATGGGGGATCCTCTACAACTGACAAAACCCTTAATTTGTTGTTTCCATCATGAGGTTGGTGTATAGGCAACTTGCGTCTTTTATAATTGTTACTCAAGTTATAATATTCACCAATTAAATCCCTAATTCTGAGTTTCACATCAAAGCTACTATCTAGTTGGAACATCATTTAAATGTAGTCCTGGGTGACAGGGAAAAATCCCGTACCATCCTTCAATTCAATCATGCAGTTCTGTGGGTTGTAGCTTTTAGCTAACATTTTCAGGAATTCCACATTCACAAAAACATTTGGCACTACCAACTTTCCTAAATTCAGCTACAATGGGTTTGACATAGGGGAACGCCTATGCATTTTCTTGTAGTGGTAGATGAAAAGATCATACCCCCCACACATCTCCTACTTCTTTGTATTCATCCTCTAATTTCTTTGCGTTTGGATTTAATTGGGCATTCCTCCAGGATTTTTGCCCTAATTTTGGTCATCGGTTTAATAAGTCCTTGTTCAGGTGTCCTTCGTTTAACTTTTTCCTTTTAGCCTTAGGGTTATTAGATCTTTCTTCCATGATGGAATGCAAGAGATTTTTCCTAGATGCAATTTCGAATCAAAAATCTTAATCTTCAAAATACGTACTTGGAAAACCGAACTGTATCAATTGCAGATGCTTTCCCCAACTCCTATGCTTGCGTACTGAACCAAATATTTCAAGATTTCCCCTTTTACTCTACTCTGATCATTAATGGCATCTTTCAAATCATCGGGGTAACATTAAATTTTTGCAACATATCACCTCCTGTCACCTCGCCAAAATAATCATTTCGTTTGAAGGATTTATTATTTCTTTATTTATCAGGACCTCGTTATAGCTCAAATGGTGGTCTTGCTGAAATACCCTCCTTTCGATATATGTGCCTTTCCTTAATGTTTTCTTAATTATCGGCGTGTTCATTTTTTCGGGGAGACTGAATATGGACTCCCTTCGACACTTTGAAATATTGGTTGTTTGACAGGACATATCTCTAAGTCACCACGTCATGCCAAAATGGAATGTTACTTCTATATTTTGAAATCTCATCAATAAGTTCCATTCGGGCTGGAATGTTGAAGAGACCTCAGAAAGGTTCATCCCAACACTCTGATAGCTTTGTCTCTTCGAACTCGAAATGTCAGCTCAAAATAATTGTCAAGTGTTCATGTATGCGGATATTGATTTAATCGTTTTATCGGTGTGACACATTAAAGGTGTCACATCGACCTCCTGATCACCTTTTAACATTTTTCGGGGTGTCGAAGTGATTTTTGAAGAAGTCCTGCCGATATGTTGAAGGTTCTTCCATAAAGACTAAGGCTTTGACACACCGTATATGAATTTTTCGTGGGTTGAAGGCAGATATGGTGGGGACGCTAATTAAATAAATTAAAAGTACATGGCAGGAAATGGACCTTATGGGTGAATTCTTTAGGGTTCAAATTTTTGTCCCAACACATTCATCAATACATCAAGGATAGAGGAATTTTGTCAGATGTTGTAGTTGCAACTGCTCTGTTAGACATGTATGCAAAATGTGGAAGCATAGACAAAGCATGTAAACTGTTTGACATAATGCCTCAAAGAAATGTTTTTTTTTGTAAACACTACCAGATATGGGGGTAGCTCCCTATATTAAAATATAAAAAAAAAGTTACATAGAAATAGAAAGATGAGGTATTACATCTAGTGATATATATAACCTATGCCTTCAGTAATATCCACCATCCTCGCTATTACATTTTCATCAATCAGACCCGGGTTGTCTTCCAAGAATTTCAAAAACTCTCCTATGTTATTTTCTTTCTCCACGCCCTTTTTGTAGAGGACCTAGGCTTTGTGTAGCTTCACCCTCTTCTTCTCCTCATTCAGGCTGCGGGTGGCAAGAACAAATCCCTGTTCGGGCTCCACTGCCACACCATCCATGCCAGTCCTGACCATGTCCATTAGACCTTCCCTCACCAATCTCATTGCAGCTCTTAGCCCCCAGAGCCTTGCTCTTACAACCTATACATAGTTCTAGAAAAAGCATTCCAGCACTTGTTCGTCATGCGTGTGCCCTCCTAACCAGAAACCAGATGGCCACTTTTTCTTCATCAGAGGCTTTGTTGAACAGGTATGCAATCTGTTGCCCTCCAGTTTCATCTTCCTTGCAGTGGCACTCCACTCCGAAATACTGAGGCATCGCTTTGTTTGGAGAACAAATAACATAATCTGGTTTAATCTTGCTTTAGCTAAAAAAGAAGCCTGTGGGCAAGTTCTTCCTCAACCTCTAATCCCGAGGATCACCATTCCATGCGTGGGATTTTGCCACCTATGGGAAGGTGGTACATTAAGATCATTTGGACTGCCTCCATTTGCAAGTTCGTTCTTAGAGTCTGCCATTATATCTTGCTTGAGGATTCTCCTGCTTCTCCTATGGCGGCCTCTTGTTTTATAGAAGCCTTGAGAGGCTTCATCAAAGCCTACAAATCCCAAGGCTAGCAAATGAGCAGACGGACTATGTCGAGCCTGCAACTAATTTGCACTTTAGCAGTACTTCTGTGTTCATTCTGACTGCCTCCATTCGGACTCACTTCCATCCTTGCCTTCAAAAGATTGAGGTGTAACAAACCTTGCACTAGTAATTGATAGGAACATCCTTTCACTTTTGTAGTAGTGGACAATTTCATAAGTCTCATGACATATGGTGCAATTAGGTATTTGTTGAGCAAGAGGGAAGTATATGGCATTAATAGCTTGAGCTCCCACCACTAGATAGTGTGTAGTTGTATGCCCCTTAGTGTGGCACTTTGTTCATCATAAACAGAAAAGGATAGAGAAATTTTGTCAGATGTTGTAGTTGCAATTGCCTTGTTAGACATGTATTCAAAATGTGGAAGCATAGACAAGGCACGTGAACTATTTGACAAAATGCATCAAAGAAATGTGGTCTCATGGACTGCAATGATTGCAGGATATGTACAAAATATGGAATCATAGACAAAAAATGTGAACTGTTTGACAGAATTCCTCAAAGAGATGTCATCTCATGGAATGCAATGATTGCAGGATATGCACAAAATGGATTTTGCAAGGACACTCTCAAAATCTTTGAATTAATTAACCACTCTTGAACATATCCTAACATTGTAAGCTTTGCTTGTATTCTAGGTGCACATGCAGCCATGCAGGTTTAGTGGATGAGAGTTGTACATACTTCAATCACATTTGTAACCCTTATTGCATTACACCTATAGTTGATCATTATGTGTGCATGGTTGACCTCCTTGCTAGTGCTAGCTATCTTGAAGACACCATAAACTTTATCTTTCTTTCTAAATCCCCAAATTTGCCCTATTCCCTCTCACATTGAAGACCTGTGAGCGGGAATAGGGCTACCATTTTTTCTTTCTAAAATCCATCGGATAAAGCCATATTGCTAACTTCATTTTTTTTTTCAAACAAAATAGACCTTTATCTTAAGGTTACTCATGAACCTTAAGATAAATAATTATTGAAAAAAAACTGTGCATTCCGTAATGACATGTAAGAGAATTTAATCAACTGCTACTTAAAAACTCTTTAATGTTTCTATCTAATGCAGGTTATTAGATTAATAGTGAAAAAGAACATACAGGGACCAAGCAATTTGTGGCACTTAAGGTTATGTAATAGAATTTATAGTTGATAGTTAAATTTATAACAAATTTTTTTATGATCTTTACTAACGTTTATTAGAATTGTTGCATGTTTTACATCATTGGAATGACATATTAGCTGTAACTTTTTTGAAATTCTATTATGGTATGTGCACTTTGATATGATGTACTATGATTATGGTTTCGTTTCATATGTTGTAATATTAGATATATAACAAAAAAAATAAATTATTGCATGAAATAAATAATAACTTTTCATTTTAATTTTTTTTTTGCAAAACATGAGTCTTCCAAAAGATCAAGATGATCCTCATGATAGAGATCCACATTATCTTGATTCTGGTATAGATCACATGGCAGAGGATGCTGATGATGTAGATACAAAAGACACCAAGGCTGATGATGATGATGATGATCATGATGGTGATGATTATGATGAGGCAGTTGCTGGTAGTAGCCAGTGACATTCATGATCATATAAACTGCATCACGGATCATTGTTGATATTGTTGATGCTTAAAATTGCACAGGTTCCAACACCAACATGGGAAGTTTTAAGAACGTGAGACATTCTACTTCAAACAACCTCCAGATTTTAAAGAAGTTGGCTCTTCCTATTTAAATTGGGTTTTGAGTAGACGGAAACAGATAAACAAAATTATAGATACAATAAGTAAATCTAAATTATGGTGATGCGCCTGAGTGAAAAGTATTCCTTCAATTTAGCACAGTGAACCAATTCTCAAGATACAGTTATATTAAAGAGTAGATACTGCATGATCAATATAAACAGATATAAATGAATATTGTCAAAAGCTGATAACCAGACAACTTTGCAAAGACACAGATGATATCAACCAAAGCAAATAATAGAGTTTTTCTCATTAATCTTCCAATAACATAAAAGGCACAGAAACATGCACAGGTATATCAACTTTCTTATCAAGAACAACAAAATTAAGGCAAAATGACATAATCTGATCATAGCGAAGTCTCTGAACTCTTGATAAACTTGTCAAAATTAGATCTCTTGTCCAAAATCCATCCTCTATTACAATTTCTACATATTTATAATCTCGGACCTGACCAAAGATTTCCTGTAACAACCTAAATCTTCAATGGCCAAACAAAACTGAAGATTATTGAAAGTCCATGACAGTTACGATCTTATGAATCTACAACTGCTATCCTTCCCGCGTGCTTATTGGTTGTAGCGTAACTGTATGTGGCACTTTAACTGAATCACGATTGAGACACATGGTGACACCCTCAAGCTCATTGCTTAAAAGAAATCATGACACATGGCGACATCCATTGTACTTAAAAACCTTTTACCTTCAAATAAACTCACATGAAGAAGCCCCTTGTCACACTCCGCCTTACCTTGAAAATGATACGTGTCCTACCCCGTTGAGTGCTTAAAATTATGTCTTCATATTCGGGAGTCTTAGCGCTGTGACATCTGTCATCATCCGCTTACTTCAAAATTGAGATATAATATCAATGGGACCCACTGCATTCATTACTTATCCACATAGAGAAACAAACTGGGATAGATGGCATCCTCCGCTTGCAACACACTAGACACGCGGCAGCTTTCGGCAACTTAACTAAAACTTATGAAACTTTTAAAAGATCCTTCAGAAGTTGACACTTGGCAGCATCCGAGGCAACTGTGAATCAAAATGCCTTCGCTCCAAGAGCATTACAAATAAAGAAAACCTACCTCTGCATCGCCACATGGTGCCTCCCGCAAGCTTGAAACTGCATCTTTAAATTGTGGCCCACTATATATATATATATATATATATATATATATATATATATATATAATAAGCTTTGAAAAAGAAGACACGCGGCACCATCCTCATAAAGCTCAAAAGACATGCAGAAACTTTCGCTAGCCCATAGGAACAAAAGAAACCTTTTGAAACTACTTCCACTAGCAACATGTGGCGAAGCCCACGACACTTTGAAACTACAACAAAAGATGCTACCCAATATGTGGTGCACTCCGCAACAAAAAAGAAATCAACACGCGGCACCATCCGCATAAAACTTGATGCTTCTTCCTTTGTTGTGGCTTCAACACTTGGTGCGACTTGCGCACAAAAACATACAGTCATAAATAAAATAAGCCACTGTAACATATCATCACAACAATATTGAAACCAAAAAAAAATGTAGAGCTACTCTACAGTTCTTGGCGACCATTAGGACTTCTGAGCCTGCTCTGAAAGAACCCAAAACTAACAAAAAGATATTGTTATTGAAATGGAAACTTGAATTATAGATTCTGCAATGTCATCTGATATACAGACCATTCTAAATCTGATAGTCCCTGCCTGCTTTGCACTCCAGTTGGGCCATAGGTATCAACACAGCTTCAACTCCCCCCACTGTTGATGAATCACTCAGACCTTGGAAAATTGTCTGATCATTCGATTTTGTCAAAAGAAGGGCCTTGATATCATCTATCATCAATACTGTATTACCATATGGGAAAGGTGAAGGAAGTCCCAGTTGCACTAGATCTTCAATGTGTTTCTTCATATTCTTTACTCCTTTCACAATATCTAGGACCTACTGACAATTTGTAACTGCAAAATTGCAACTTAAAACTTCATTGACCTTCTTAGCAGCAATCATTCTATCATCAATACATACTATTGATAATGCCTCATCTGTTGTCTCATGTAATTTTTGTAACAGAAACTGAGAGTCAGAAACCCTTAGTGAAATAGTAGATAAAGTGGCCTGCATAGAACTTTCCACTTTCTCACACAGCTGCTGAGCATTTAATAGAAAGGTCAAAGATGGCTTGAGTTGTATAATCTCCTCAGAGATTCTCGTCCACACCGAAACATACAACTCTTTTACCAAATTTAGGACTCCTGCATTTTGTGGTCTATTAACCAACTCAATTGTCAGTTGTTTTGTTTTCTGTTGTTTAGCCATGAACTATGCTTGAGCTGCACTGTTGGCATTTTTCTCACTCAATAATTTTTGTTGCAACTGTGTTGCTTCTTGCAATTTGTCCTGATATCTTTTTTCAACTGTAGCCTTCTCTTGTTTTAAAACAGCAACTGCAACCTTTTCCTGTGCCAACTCAGTCTTTAGAGAAGCAACCTGAGCCTGTGTGACCTAATGAATTTGCAATGAAATGGTGGTCTGCAGCTATCTGTTCAAATTATCAATCTCATTTATTTTAGATTGTATCTCCTAGGTGAGGTTGCTGCTATTCACCCTTTCTTGGGCCAAAATAGCTTCAACCTTTTGTAGTTTCTTTGACACTTTTAGATAGTAGCAACTGCAGTTGCAGTCTCATTCATTAGCTCAACCCGGTCCTATGGCCTGAAGAGAAACATATCCATGGCTACTACATTCATAGCATAATCCTGTGGTTGTATTTTCTCATTTGGCTTTACCACATTTGGAGACAAATGTGTCACAGTCGGGGACTGTTGAATAGGGTCAAAGAGAGATTTCATATGGGCCACTGTAGGGCTTTTGTTCTCTTTCTTTCTCTTCTTCTCCAGTTTTGCCTCTCTGGCCTTTCTTGTTGTATCTGCTTGAGCTTGGAAGGTAGGAGGAGATGCAATATATCCTCCAACAAAGGGGTGACCTTGAGGCAGGCCATAAGGAATAGCAGATAGTTGTTGGCTAGGGGAAATTTGAGGCAAAGCCCGCTTGGGCACAGATGGTGAAAACAAAGGCAAGGTTATGGCTTGTGAAGACATGGTCGATGCACTGGTAATTGGAGAAAAGGTTTGTAAAGGCACAGTAGAAGTGGCAGAAGATGTAGAAACTTGGGACTTTGGGGTGCCATTCCTAAATGAGAAGAAAGAGAGGTAGGAGAAAAGAGAGAAGCAGTGCTTACCTGAATGGGTGGTGGGATGATTGGAGCCTATTGTTGCTAGAGTATAGGTGCTTCTTCCTTCTCTTCTTCAATATTCAGTCTTCTTATCTTCAAAGGCCTCTATGTTGTCTCCTTTGTTTCTTCTTCTTCAAGATTCACAATCATTGGTTATTGCAAAGGGGCCATTATGGAACCCCCAGATGCCGAAGCTATATGGGTCCCAAGAGATGGTGATGACACAACCCCTTTCTGTTATTCAAGGGTACTAAGGGATTGAGGCCATGGAGATCTAGGGTTAGCTGAAGATGCTTCTCTAGTTTCTTCTACTGCTTCTTCACCACCCTTCTGAATTATGCTTGTATCAAGGCTTGAAACTGGTGGTGGGTGTAATTCATCCCATATTGACTCCCATGTCTCATCTGTTTCTACATCTCCAAATGTATGGGTAATCTCAGAGATTTTTAGATGATATTTCCAATAGGCTTCAATTTTCTCTATGCTCCAGTCTTTGCTTTTCAATGTTCTCCTCAAACCCTGAGTCATCTTCAATTTAGGGTCATACTCTTTCTTTCACATAAAAGGTCTCCCATGCTCTAGGACCCTCATAAGGCAGATCAGTTAATTCCACAGAAGTCTGGGTTATCTTCTTTTGGGGATCTTCTGTCCTCCCAAAATGGGCATCCCTCATGTACTACATTGGCAGAGACCCTGTTGCTAATGATCCAGGAGGATAGGAAACTTTCTGGGTCGTATTTCCATTTATCCTCTATGATTAGGAAACCATAGGCAGCCAATTTCCTCAATAAGAGGTTCTCTGTTCCTCTAACTTTAATTGACACTTTCCCTTTGGCCCAGGGAACATCATACATCTTTTTCTTTCTTTTCTTGTGGCCATAATCATTATCTAGAACAAATACTTGACGAGCAACTTCTAAAAATGCAACCCTAGGGGTCAAGACTTTGGGTAATAAAACAGGCTCCCCACTAAAACCATGGACTATGATTATAGTAGTGCAGGCTCCAAAGAAATAGTCACAAGGTATTCGGCAATTTGTTAGGAGACCCCTAATGCTCTGTGTCATTCTATGCTCTATAGGCTCAGGGCTTAATTGGCTAAAACCAGGGGCAACAAAGAATTCAAAAAAATCATAGGGATCAAAAGTATCAAATAACACATGAGTCCATGTAGACACAAGAATGGTCCTACTACCATCAGATTCTGGGTCATACATATTCAAAGGCATATATTGATTGAAGAGGCCAACATTTTGATACAACATAAGATGGAACAGATATGCAGAATACCTAAAAACGCACTTGGTTTTGAAATTGGCAAGCTGGTCAATCATCGTCGTTGTAATTTGCTCTGAGAAATCTAGTCGATACTCCTGGGACTTGTCAATAGTTTTCAATCTAAAAATAACGGCTAGCTGCCAGTCATAAACTATAGAGTCTTCATTCTGGCCAAAGATAAAGGCCAACATAGCGAGAGCATCCTGAACGCCAGGGATAAATTGAGAACGACCAGTGGGTAATGTAGGAAACTGTGTATTGTCCTCTCCTAGATGCATTTTGGTGTTTAGAAACTTCACCTTATCATGGACATTTGCCTAGGTGCCTTCCAACTTAGCAATATTAGGAAAAGTGGTTGTCCTATTATATGGCAGAGCCAACATATCCCTAATTGCTTTAGGAGTGATTTGTATCGTGAATGGGCCTTGTTGAACGGTATGTGATGGAGGGTGTAACAATTCTGCACATAAATCAACCAATTCAGGAAATGGGTGCACATTGGGTACCAAAAACTGTGCCAATTGGGAAGTCCAGATCCTCATCCCAAAAGTTTCCCATTGTCCCTTTGACGCTTAGAGAATGCATCTTTGGTGAGCTCCTTCCTTGAGAATTTTAGTATTTTTCTGCATGTTAGTGTCAAATATGTCATTAGAGAAATCCTTCACTTGGGCCGAGTCAACACTTATTAAGTTATTCCTGATTTCAGAACCCTTGTTCTTGGATAATTTTTCCTTGGCTATGCAGGCATTGAGGCGTAAGACTTGTTGTTCATCAGCTTGTCGATGTGTTCATAGATCCCAAGTCCTTCCTGTGACGACTGTGCCTCAGACATTTCTGTATCTTTGTAGAAACCTAGGGGTTTTGACACAAAAGATAAGAGGACTGTGAAAGAATTGTACTTAGCTTGAAATGCTTGTGGAGAATAGAGCTTGAATGCAACAACAATTAGGAATGTAGAAAGATAATAGAAAATGAAACTCTCAAAGGAACTAATACTTAGTTTAGCAAGGCATTATGGAACTATTAATGACACATCTTGTCATATTAATGATACTAGCAATGAGGGACAGTTAGCATATCCTTTCGAAATCTGTATTGGACGGAGTGTCAGATATGCCATAAGAGTGGCTATCTTTCTGGAAAAGCGTGTACCTCTTTGGAATTTAAGGAACTGTAGAACAACCTCAAAATGCAATGCTAAAAGAGGGGACTTCTGCACTGTGACACGTGTTCACTGAACACTTATTCAAAAGCGAAAAAGTGGGAAAGCGAGATAAAAGCGGGAAAAGAAAAGAAAACAACTATCTAACTATGATACATGATGGGTTCATATTCAGGTAAAATGTTTCAGAAAGATCCCATTTACCGGAATCTCCTTAGGTTCTCCATCCATAGTTTCCAACTCAAATGAATTTTGCTTCTTACAAGAATGAACCTTATAAGGGCCTGTCCATAATGATTTAAATTTATTGTGTCGACCCAGCTTGGTAGCTCTTTCATCCCACTTCAATACCAAAGACCCAACTTTAAATTTTGGATTAGAAGTTCTCTTGTCAAACCAATTCTTAACCATCTTCTGATGTTTTACTACTGATTCATGTGCCTTTTCTCTCTTTTCTTGAACCTCCAACAACTCAGCAAGTCTAACTTGCATTGGGCCATTTTCCTCAATTTCTATTTGCTTCAACAACTGTAAGGCAGGAATCTCTAAACTTAGTGGCATCACTACTGGTTTACCATAAACCAACTCATAGGGAGACAATTTAGTTACTTTCTTTGGTGTGATCCTATCAGCCCACGACGTTGTATTAACTTGTGCCACTCTTTGATAATTAGTTCCTATTCTTTTTATGAGTCTAATAAGGTTCTTATTAGTGGACTCTGCCAAACCATTACCTTGTGGATAATAATTGGAAGAAATTTTCAAATATATCCCATTTCCTAAAGCATACTCAAACAATTTAGTCCCGAAAAATGCTTTAGCATTATCTGATATGATGGTATGAGGAGGACCAAACCGAGAAGTTATACCTTCTCAAAATTCTAGTATGACCTTTTCTATTGCCTCTTTGAGTGGTACCGCTTCACTCCACCTGGTAAAGTAATCTGTTGTTGTAAGAATCCATTTGTGTCCCATATTTGATACTGGATTGATCATGCCAATAAAATCTAAACCCCATTGAGCAAAGGGTTCATCCACAACTATGGGACTTAAAGGCATTGTTGCATTTCTCGTCTTTCTAGTATAAAACTGGCGAGCCTGGCATTCCTTAACCATCTGATGGTAATCTATAAACAGAGTAGGCCAGAAATAACCAGCTTGGGTCACTTTGATTGCAGTAGTCCTTGGCGAATAATGGCCTCCAGAGGTCCCATGATGTAATTCATGTAATATTCTTTGAGCTTCATCCTTCTCTATACATCTTAAGAGTATTCCATCAGTATTCCTTCTAAATAAGATCTGATCAATTAATACAAAATGGACTCCTTGTTTCCTATAGTATCTTTTCTTATCAGG
The DNA here is from genome assembly GCA_027924645.1 of Cunninghamia lanceolata. Taxonomy (NCBI): domain Eukaryota; kingdom Viridiplantae; phylum Streptophyta; class Pinopsida; order Cupressales; family Cupressaceae; genus Cunninghamia; species Cunninghamia lanceolata. Next base: position 4,012,323 of record BSBN01000328.1, on the reverse strand, counting down.
GGAGAGTTCATTTGGGAACACTCCAGCCTTCATGAACTGTATTCTGTCTCTGACCCAAGAGTCTTGGTCAACCTCTTGGAGTTTCAACACCTTTTCATTTTCTGTTTCTTCTGATACTGATTTTTCTATGTCTCGGGTCATATATTGGCACAATCCTTTGCCTTTGACCAACTTGGTGGGGTCCTACTTCTACATCATATTCTAAAATCATTGTTATCCAATTGGCTCTTTTTTTAGTGATCTCACCCTCCATAATATATTCCCTTACACTGGGGTGGGCCACCAATATCAGAATTTTATTTCCTATTACTAAGTGTCTGAATTTCTTAAGGGCTTTTACCATAGCATATGCTTGTTTCTCCACAAAATTATATTTTGATTCATATTCCCTTAGAGTTCGAGAGAAGAAAGCTATTGGGTGTTCCCCTTCTTCCTTGTCATCTTTCTGAGTAAGGACAGCGGCCACACTGTATTCACCTCCATACACATACATTATAAAAGACTTAGAGAAATCTGGGTTCCTTAGTACTGGGGCCATTGAAATGGATCTCTTGGCTTCTTCAAAACCCTACCTCCCTTCTGTTGTCCATTTAGAGACCAAGTCTTTCTTAAGCAACGGTGTCATTGGTCTAATTAGACCTACAAAATTAGATATAAAGTGCTTGACAAAGTTAATTTTCCCTCAAAAAGGACTAAACTGATTTCTTGTTAACTGGCAAAGAAAGATTCATTATAGTTGTGACCCTCTCTGGATCAATGGAAATCCCATCCTTTGACACTATGTGTCCCATAAGTTTACCCCGGGGCACAACAAAAATACATTTCTTAGGATTTAGAGAGATCTTGAATTCTTGACATTTCTTGAAAACAGCCTCTAAGTGGTCAAAATGATCTTTGGCACTCTTAGTAAAAATAGTCAGGTCATCTAGATAGATCAAAATAATCTTATGTATAAGTTCCCCAAATGCTACATCAATTGCATGTTGAAAAGTAGCTCCATCATTTGAAAGACCGAAGGGCATCTTAGCATATGCAAATGTTCCCCACTTTGTAGTGAATGCTATCTTATGTTGGTCTTCATCTGCTAACCAGATCTAATTGTATCCTGAGAATCCATCAAGCAAAGAAAACCTCTCTGACCCAACCACAGTCTGTAAAATCTATTCCATAGAAGGCAAGGGATAATGATCTTTCAAAGATGCTTTATTCAAATCCCTGAAATCCACACAGAGTCTTATATCACCATTCTTTTTTCTTAAGGCACTAGGTTTGACACCCAGGTTGAATGTTTAATTGCAAAAATGATCTTTGATTCCAAAAGCTTTTGTAGTTCATCTACCATTAGGGGTTCAATTCTCAGATTTACTAGTCTTTGTTTCTGTCGGACTAGTTTTGCTCCTTCAAAAAGTTCTATGGTATGTTGGATAATATCTCTATTATAGCCATGAAGGTCTTCATAAGCCCAAGCAATTACCCTATCATACTTATTACATAAGGAAATCAGCTTGTCTTTTTCCTCTTGGGTAGTAGCATAGCCTATTTTTAACTTCCTTCCTTCACTAACTTGAATTTCAGAATAATCCTCCTTACTTGTCTTAAACCTCCTTTTCTCTAAGCTTGTATCTTCAGGGTCAAATAAATTCTCTAAAGTGATCAGTTCTTTAGGGATTTTATTTGACTTTAAATGAATGATTTGATCACCATAAGATTCTTCAATTTTGGGGTGTAACTGGTCAGCAAATTCCCCTAATTGCTATAAAAATGAAAGTACTTGAAGATCACTGTCAAAAACTTGCCAATTATGATCATTGTCTAGAATTGTTGGTCTTACTATAACCTTAACTGACTCATTATTAATTAGGAGATCGCTTGCTGGGTCAAATTGTGAACCAATTTGTGTCATCTTATCTGCTTCTGAATTTTGGGCTCTGGGCACTACCTTAGTATTGAAAGCGTCAAAACCCTCTATCAGATCCCAAATCATGTGTCAATAGGACCTCATTCTTACATTCTTGGCTATTGCTTTTTCTCCTATTTGTTTTACCACTAGTTCTGAGTCTCCTCTAACTATCAAATTCTTAATTCCCTTTTTCTTGGCCAACATAAGACCATGCACTAAAGATTCATATTCAACATCATTATTGGTACAAGCAAACTAAAAGTGAATGGCTCTTAGAATTTTCTCACCATTTGGAGCAGTAAGGCAAATACCTACTCCAGCACCATTCTTGCTCCTAGCCCCATCAAAATTTAAGGTCTAGATTTCAAAGTTTCTTTTAGATCCTTCACTTTCTGATACATCTTTCCTTATAATATTTAGGATTTTTTGGTCTTCCTCAAAAATAACATAAGTGCCTAGACCAGTAGAGTCATAGTTTCCATAAGGATCACTCTGCATCATGGTCAACTATTGGTTGTTTTCCTCTTCTTGTTGGTCATGTTTAGTCCAGTCACCTAATTCTTCAACAAAGACTCTCTGCTCTTTATTCATCATGGCATGGGATGCTTCTATCTTTGGGGTTCGTTCATTAGTGATATAGTCTTTAGATAATGGCTCAAACAATACCTTCATCTTTGTCCCATACTTGGTTCTTAAGATTAGGTGTGACCAATCTAGTGACATGTAAACTCCTATCTTGGCCGTGAAATCTCTGGACAGGCATAAACCAAAAACAGGGGGAATATCTATGACTACCACATCCTGATTGATAGTTATATTGGGACAAGTATATAGTTGCAACGGAAGTTGTTTAATTTTTCCTATAGTGTGAACAAACTTTCCATCCAACTAGATGACTCCTCTGGTGGCTCATACTTAATCTTTAGAGCATCTACTATCTGCTTTGGCATGATAGTAGTACTGGCTCCAGAATCTATCATTGCATTATGCAACAACTTTTTCCCAATTATTAAAGTTGGATAAAATGGATCTGGTTTAGATTTACCTACCTTAGGTGCATTGTTTAACAGAGCTATTGTTTGTAAAGGTGTAGTATCTTTATATTGGATCTTTCCTTTATCAGTAGCACCTTCTTTAGCACTGGTAGATTTAGAGGCCACCTGACCTTGTAGAGCTTCTTGCAACAGCGTCTTTTGCTCGGGAATAGCCAACATATCCCAAATTGATACGTGTACTAGGGTCCTTTTCAGTTGTTCCACCATGTTCACAGGTCCTAGTGCTTGTGTCTTTGGATAATAAGGTACCTTGTCTTCTCTAGCATCTGACCTGAGGCTACTTGATTCTGCACCAGCTGGGGCACTTCTTTCCTAGAGACTAGGTTGTGATAGTTTTGAATTGGAGGATTTCTGGTAGTCTCATTATTTGTGACTTTAGGTTGTTCCATCATTCTCCTCTTTGATCTCATATAATAATCTAACTGCACCAATGGTTTCTTAGAAGTGGATGCTTCATTCAAAAACACTGAATCTTCATCTTCAATCCATGAAAATAAGGCATGTTCAGGAGTAATTTCTTCTTCTTGTTGTATACACATCCCTTGCATCTGGGCAATCATTACTGCATTTTGAACACTAGGGGATTGATATGGTGGAGCATTGGATGTCGGGAGTTGTCCTTCTACCCTTCTCTGTCTTGCTACCTTTTGCTGCAAATTGCCTCTGGGACAGTCTCTGGGCATATGGGCATTGTTGCAGGGAAAGCACCAGGCATTGGTGTCTCCTGCTAATTTATTTTATCCCGGATCTATCTCTCTGTTGGGATTATGAGGAACAACTTACAGAGGTGTGGGGACTGAAAGGCTAAGGATTATTTTACCTTTGAGGGCCTTGATATTGATTTGGCTGGTAAGGGGGTCTATTTCCTTGAAAACCTTGGTAAGGAGGCTTTGAATAGGAAGTTTGTTGTCTTTTTAGATTAATTATCTCACTTGAAAAGGTTTTAAGGATATTCTTGGCATCATCCATTTCGGATGGTTGAGCAGAAGGTGTTGCCACAGTAGGTTGCGGAGGTATTGGAAATGCATACATAGACACAAGCGTGACTGCAGGATTAGAGGCTTCTTGTGGCAAAGGTAAAGAGATTTCTAGGAACATGGGCATAGGAGGCCTTGGAGGCAATTTTCCAGCATCTATTAAGTTATTCTTAGCTTTAACAGCCAGTTCATAAGCTTTTGGAAGAGTTTAACCTCCTAGGGATTGATTCAAGAATGTGAGACGTGCTACTTGAAACAACCTACAACTTTTAAAGAAGCTGGCTCTTCCTATTTAAATTGGGTTTTGAGTAGAGGGAAAGAGATAAACAGAATTACAGATACAATAAGTAAATCTAAATTACGGTGATGCACCTAAGTGAAAAGTATTCCTTCAATTTAGCACAGTGAACCAATTTTCAAGATACAGTTATATTAAAGAATAGATATTGCATGATCAATATAAACAGATATAAATAAATATTGTTAAAGGCCGATAACCGGACAACTTTGCAAAGACACAGATGATATCAACCAAAGCACAGAATAGAGTTTTTCTCATTACTCTTCCAGTAACATAAAAGGCACAGAAACATGCACAGATATATCAACTTTCTTATCAAGAACACAAAATTAAGGCAAAATGACATAATCTGGTCATAGTGAAGTCTCTGAACTCTTGATAAACTTGTCAAAATTAGATCTCTTGTCCAAAATCCATCCTCCTCTATTACAATTTCTACATATTTATAATCTCAGACCTGACCCAAGATTTCTTGTAACAACCCAAATCTTCAACGACCAAACAAAACTGAAGATTATTGAAAGTCCATGACAATTATGATCTTTTGAATCTGCAACTGCTATCCTTCCCGCGTGCTTATTGGTTGTAGCATAGTTGTATGTGGCACTTTAACTGTATCATGGTAGAGACACATGGCAACACCCACGGGCTCATTGCTTAAAAGAAATCATGACACATGGTGACATCCGTTGTACTTAAAAACATTTTACCTTCAAAGAAACTCACATGAAGAAGCCACTTGTCATGCTCTGCCTTACCTTGAAAATGATACATGTCTTGTCCCATTGAGCGCTTAAAACTATCTTTATATTTGGGCGTCTTAGCATTGTGACATCTGTTATCATCTGGTTACTTCAAAACTGAGATATAATATCAATGGGACCCACTGCATTCATTACTTATCATCCACACAGAGAAACAAACTAGGATAGATGGCATCCTATGCTTGCAACACACTAGACATGCGGCAACTTCCAGTAACTTACTGAAACTTATGAAACTTTTAAAAGATCCTTCGGAAGCTGACACATGGCGGCATCCAAGGCAACTGTGAATCAAAATGCCTTCGCTCTGAGATCATTATAAATAAAGCAAACCTACCTCTGCTATCACCACATGGTGCCTCCCGCAAGCTTGAAATTGCATCTTTAAACTGTGGCCCACTATATATATATCGATATTAATAAGCTTTGAAAAAGAAGACACATGTGGCACCATCTACATAAAGCTCAAAAGACACATGGCAACTTCTGCTAGCCCATAGGAACAAAAGAAACCTTTTGAAACTGCTTCCGCTAGCAACACGTGGCGAAGCCCGCGACACTTTAAAACTACAATAAAAGATGCTACCCAATACGTCGCGCACTTTGCAACAAAAAAGAAAGTAACACGCAGTACCATCTACATAAAACTTGATGCTTGTTCCTTTGTTGTGGCTTCAACACTTGGCGCGACCCGCGCACAGAAACATATAGTCAAAAAAATAAGTCGTTGTAACATATTATCGCAACAATACTGAAACCGAGTTAGTTGGGTAACCATCATGGGATAACACCAACATAACAAAAAATAGAAGGGACAGTGTTTGATGCGCTCTGCTAGGGTTTTTGAATTTTTTGGGGTTTTGCTCTTCTGCTTTCCGTGTGTTGCTTGGGGATGGAGGGTGCTGCAGGAGGTAGTAACTCTATTCCCCTACCCATTTCAAACACTGCCAGGCCTGCAAACTGGAAATCAGTTCTGACAGGACAGGTGGAATCTCCTAAGCATGGACAGACAATGGTTTGTCACTATAAAGAGATGGCTGAAGGGTCTTCCCTTGTGGTTCCTGACAATCTGGTAGATATGATTGTTGCTTCAATGGATCTTGCCCTAGTCGGCAAGTTTTTCTCCCTTTGTCCCAACATTGAGATGGTCCACAAATGGGTCTCCAATCGTTGGCATGTTAAAGGCAGTGTGATTGTCGTGGGTATGGCATGAGGGCTATTCCTTTTTTGCTTTACTAGGAAATAAGACATGTTGGCTATCTTATCTGGAGTACCATGTCTTTACAATACACATTCGCTTTCTTTGGGCTATTGGAAATTAGGGTTTAACCCTAGTACTCATCTCAATAAAACTGCCCCAGTTTGGGTACGTCTGCCTAGCTTTCCCTTAGAATACTAGGATGAATCTATTTTTAGTTCTATTGCTAATACCTTTGGTAATTTTGCTACCCTTGATAACTCCACACGCACCAAATCTCACTTTGTTTATGCAAGATTTTGTGTTAATGTGGAAATCAATAAGACTCTGCCCATGTTTATTGACATTAGCTCAAAATTTAGCGTATGGAGACAACCCATTTCATATGAGAATTCCACAACTTACTATCAAAAATGTAAGAGGAAGGCGCATCTCATCTCGATTGTAAGTTCAAGAAAGCTAAGGAAACTATTAATAAGGAAATCGCTATGGAGAATAAGGAGGTGACCTTGGTAAATGTTGAGCACTCTAAACAAGATCCTGCTCTTATTACTGATCAGGAGAAGGATCAGAACCTTCACTCTCAAGAGATTCCACAACCAACCTTAGAAGAAGGTGATATTTTGAATCAAGTTAAGAATATTCAGTTAGAGGTTAGTAACTTAGAAGAGCCCCAATTTGAAACTGATAAAATTAAGAAGACCCAGATGGGTTTAGATAGGGTTGAGAAGGCACAGATGGAACATAATCAAGTTGAGGGGAGCCAATTGGGATTTGACAGAGTTGAGGGGAACCAGATGGGAGATGACAGAGTTGAGGAGACCCAGATGGGTTTTGACAGCTTTGAGGAGACCCAAATAGGAGATGACAATATTAAGGAAGCCCAAATGAGATTTGAAAGAGAGGTAGAGTCACAGGTGGGAGTTGAACAAACGACAGAGACCCAGTTGGGTCCTGACAGAGTGATGGAGACTCAAGATAATGAGATAAAGTTTGTTCCTTTGTCTTTAGATCAAAACAAGCTTCACCCTTCTCCTGGGAAACTCACATCGGGTTTTCTCAAAGAAGGGCTTTTTTCTTCTCCAAAGAAGCATTCTAATCAATCCATAGCTCCCCTGGGAGCAACTACTGCTTCAATGAGTGACCATGAAGAGTGGACATCTCAAAAGAAAAAGAGCTGTAAACCAAAAAAGTTGATTGATGTTGGTTTAGATCCTTTGAAGGGTAGACCTTCACTGCGAGAAACCAGGCAAAGAGAAGCATCTAGGGAGATTTCCAATGGAAAGAAGAAGACACTGGAGAATCACTCCAGAAAGTTATTTAAATGAAAATTCTTTCATGGAACATGAAGGGTCTTAATAATCCCTCAAAACAATTTGAGGTCAAAAACTGTATTTTTGACCACAAAGTGGATATTCTTTTACTTCAGGAAGTTAAAATGTTTGAAGAAGGTTTCAGAAAGATTGTTGATAGGATTTGGCCTAATGCTTCCTTCTGCATAAGTCCTATTGTTGGTGCCTCTGGGGAAATTGTGGCTATGTGGAATGCTTCCAAATTTCCTGGTAAACTTTCTTTCTTCAGTAAAAATTGCTTGGTGATTGATTTCTCTTTACCTTCATTTCAATGGATTATGGTTAATGTTTATGCCCCTAACACTAGGGTCTTAAGAAAAAATCTTTGGGAAGATTTGGCTAACCAACTTTCTTCTTATCCTGATTCGTGTTGGATGCTGGCGGGTGATTTTAATACCCCTCTTTACCCTTCTGAAAAGTTTGGGGGAATTGTGGACTACTCTGATAGTATGTTGGACTTTGCTGAGTTGATTAACGCTTTTCGGCTTATTGATATTGATTTGATGAACCAAAATTTTACCTGGACTAATAGGAGGAAAGAGGACGAAATGATTCAAGTGAAAGTTGATCATTTTCTTATCTCCAATAATTGGTCAAACATTGCCGCCCTTATATTGGTTGCTCTACCTAGAACTATTTTTTATCATAATCCTCCATTTTGGAATGGGCTAATCAAAAGAGAAAGGGTCCTTTTCCTTTTAGATTTGAGGCTATGTGGACTAAACATCATGATTTCAGGAATCTTCTTTCTGGATGGTGGCAACTCCAGGTTGTGGGTACTCCTATGTTCAGACTATATAAAAAGTTGATGCATGTCAAGAGAGAAGTTTATGGTTCGAATAAATACAGTTTTGGTAACATTTTTTCTTAGAAAAAGATCTTATCCAATAAGCTGGCAGATATTCAATATAGGATTTCTCAAGGTGATACTTCTGATATTTCCCTCCAATTGGAAAATGACTTAATCAAAGATTGGAAGAATTTAATGAGTAGAGAAGAGTTATTTTGGAAGCAAAAATCTAGAGTTCAATGGCTTAAAGAAGGTGACCATAATACTAGCTTCTTTCATGTCCCTGCTTTAAGGCATAGAAAATCTAACTCTATTTCTCAAATAAGATTGAAGAATGGTAATATGATTACTAATGAGGAGGAGATCGGAGATCATGTTGTCAGCTTCTTTCACAATTTGTTGTCTGAACAAGGTCCGAGTGCTGATAACTCACAGGTTCTGAATCAGCTTCTAAACAATATCCCTTCTATGATTTCTAAGGAAGATAATGCTAAAATCTTAAAGCCCATTTATGAGGAAGAGGTTCGTACTATGGTCTTTTCTATGGGGCCTTTTAAAGCTCCGGGGCTGGATGGATTTCCCCCCTTTTTCTTCCAAGAGTTTTGGGACATTATTTGATATGATGTCACTGCTGCTATCAGAGACTTTTTCAAAACCGGTAAACTTTTGAAACAACTCAACAATACCTTCATTGCCCTTGTTCCTAAGAAGCTCAACCCGGAGATGCTCATTGACTTCAGGCCTATCAGCTTTTGTAATACTATTTACAAAATTTGTACCAAGCTTCTAGTGGTCAGAATCCAACCTCTTCTTGACAAAATTATTTGTCCCTCACAAAAGGGTTTTGCTCCTGGGAGGCAGATATTAGATGTTGTGATTACTACTCATGAAACTATTCATTCAATGGAAAAGAGTCGTATCCCAGGTATGGTTTTCAAACTTGATATCTCTAAAGCTTATGATAGGGTGTCATGGCAATTTTTATTTAAAATCATTCAAAAGCTTGGGTTCAATGACAAAGTTTCTTTTCTCTTCAAGGAAGCTATTACTACTGCTAAATACTCAGTCCTTGTTAATGGAGTTCCAAGAGGATTCTTTTCTTCTTCTAGGGGGTTAAGACAGGGAGATCCCTTGTCCCCATATCTTTTTATTATGATAGTTGAAGCACTTGGTAAATCTATTCACAATAAGATCAACTCTAAAGTTTTAACTGGGATTAAACTTGCTTCCTCTCTGTCTCCTATGTCTATCCAACAGTCTGTGGATGATACCATTCTTTTTGGCATGTCCTTTGTATTGGAAACCTCTAGATGGAAATCTTTACTGAATGATTATGCTATGGCTTCTGGTCAGCATATTAATTTTCAAAAAAGCAATGTTTTCTTTTTCAATACCCCAGGGGATCTTCAAAGAAAAATTGTTAATATCCTTGGTTGTGCGGTTGCTGACCTTCCTTCAGTCTATCTTGGTCTCCCTTTGACTACTAAAGAAGTTTCTCTAGGTTTTTGGCATAATATCCTTGAGAGAACTCAAAAGAAATTATTGGGATGGAAAGGAAAACTCCTAAGCAGTGCAGGTAAATTGCAGCTTCTAAGGGCCTCTCTTTAGGGCATTCCTACCTACTTTTTATTCCTATTTAAAATGCCTAGATATTTGGTTGATAAATTGGAGCAAATTTAGAGAACTTTCTTATGGACGGGAACAAAAGAAAAAAAGAGAATTTCTTTGGTTAAATGGGATAAAGTCTGCCTACCTAAGCCTCATGGTGGGCTTAACATAAGAACAATCCAAAATATGAATAAGGCTTTGCTGTCAAAGATTGTTTGGAACTTCTTAAAGAGAGATATGGATTGGGGTATTATTATAAAGGCCAAGTACTTAAGGGATACTGACAGATACTCTTTCCTCAATCAGAAGGGCCTTCCTCAAGGATCTGTTATTTGGAATAAAATTATAAAAGCCAAAAGTCTTGTTAACAAGGGTATCAAATGGAAACTTGGTGATGGTTTGCTTATAAATTTTTGGGAAGATCCTTGGTTGGCTGATTGGCTATCAGTATTATTGCTAAACAATTTTTTGGCAACAAAGTTAGTCACTACATTCATCAAGATCATGGTGTTAGAATTTGGAAAAATCTTCTGGAATGTTGTAATAATAATCCGAATCTCCTCCACAGGGCTAATAAAATACATCAAGTTCTTCTAAATAGCAGGATTCCTCTTTTCTCTAGAAGTGATCAATTTTTTTGGTCTGCTGACAGGAAGGGGTTTTTTTCAGTTAAATCTGCTTACCATTTACTGATCGAGGAACCTAAAGATGATGTCTAAAGAAAGGTCTAGAATTGTAAACTCCTTCCTAAGGTTAACTTTTTTTGGTGGACTATTGTTCATAATAAAATTCTGACATAGGACAATCTTCAACGAAGGGGTATGCAACTGGTTAACATATGTGTTGTGTGTTTGAAATATGCAGAATCTGTCTCCCATCTTATCCTGCATTGTGAATTTGTAACTGAAATATGGAGTAAAGTCTTTCTGAATTTTGGGTTACAATGGGTCTGCAACAAAGAAATAAAAGATCTTATTCTTAATTGGATCCCTCCTCTAATCCATCCTTGGTTAGTTGAATTATGGACTCAAACCCTTCCTTTTGTTGCTTGGTTCCTCTGGAAAGAAAGAAATAATAAAATTTTTAGAGAAACTTTCAGAAATTTTTCACAGGTTTTCAATTCTTTTTCTAAGGCTCTCCTGGAAAATATGTCAAATTCAAACATCAAAATTGCTGATAAACCTCTTACTCAGCATGAAGTCCTTGTGGCTTCTAACTAGAGGATTGGGAATCAAATTCCTGCTTTTGATGATTCTAAATGCATTAAAAGACTTAACACTATTTGGACTCCCCCTGATAAAGGTTGGTCGAAATTAAATTTTGATAGTGCTGCTAAGTCAAACAATAAGGCTAGTGCTGGAGGAGTTATAAGGAATGACAAAGGAGCTCTTATTGTTGCTTATGCTAGAGGAATTGGTAACCCAACTAATAATTTTGTTGAAGCTTCCGCTCTTTTATGGGGTCTTAAGCTGGCCATTTCTCTTGGCATCCATCAGCTTCATGTTCAGGGTGATTCAAAAATTATTAGTGAGGTTGTTTCTAAAGTTTCAAAGTGTGGATGGCAACTTAAGGATTTAGTACTTGATATTCAAACTCTCTCTCAAGCTATTCGTGTCATTTCTTTTTCTCACATTTATAGGGAGGGCAACACTGTTGCTGACAGCCTGGCAAATTTAGGTCAGCAATTTCAAAACTGGCGATGTTGGCGCCAACTTCATAATATCCCATGTCAGATTTGGGATATCATTCAAAAAGAACAAATGCTTATATGATGATTACTCATCATTCCACCTGGCTTATCTACGTGGCCAATTCTTTAATTCAGGGCATGCCGATTAGAGACTCTAATAATGATGGGACTGTGCCTAGACAGTCTTGCATGCATGTGAAAGATAGCCAATTAATTTGGAAAGATTATATTAAGACCTTGGGTTATCATTTTAATGATTTCCCTAATTCTGGTTGTGTCTTCTTTATTGTCGTTTATACTCATTGCACTGTCTGCAAAGTCTCTCAATTTTCTCACAGCATTAACAGAAGTTTCCTGGAATACAATTCTATCTACTCTTTTTCCAGGCTCATTCAGCTTCACTGGTTTTTTATCATGGGTGGTGACAGGATTCAAACTGAACCCAACAACTGCGAAGAATTTAAAGAGAATGCCTTGGTCTGGCATTACTGTAAGGAAGGAGGAGTCAGCCCTTTCCCTGAGTGTTTGAATGGACACGATGAAAATCTGTCTATTCAATTTGCTTAGTCTTGGGATAACCGCAAGGTGCAAATTGGGAATGTCATCTTTGTGGTCTCTAAAAATGACATTGCTATGGCTATGGGTCTCTCTCCAAAGGGAACGAAGATGTAGAAAAAGTCTAGGGCTCCGGATGTTCAAAATCAGAAATTATTTCTTGGCAAAGGAAAGGAGTTGGTGCCTTACCAAGGTGGTTTTGAAAGAGCTCGTCTTCCTAAACCGTGGGCTGACATGTGTTATATGGTGATGAAGTACTTCACCCTTGAGGGTTGTTTCACCAGGTTCTATCACTACCATCTCCCTTTATTGAATCATTTTAGAAGGAATGCCACAATTAGTTTTCCTTTCTACTTGCTTTCCTCTCTTGAACACTCTGTGCAACATGTTAAAAAGACTTTTCTAAAGAAACCTGATGAAAAGCCTATTCCTTTACACCAAGGGTTCATTCATCATTTATACCAGTTTCACTTAGCCCTATCTCCTCCTCTTCATCCCTCTGGTCAGGATACCCCTGCCTCTGTGAAATCGAGTCTTGCTACTCCTAGTCAACTCCCTGTTGGTGATCCTTGCTCTGGTATTTCCAAGTCTTCAACCAAGAGTGTTCAAAACCCTCCCTCTAGATTTAAATTGAAAGCTAAAAGATGTCTTTCAAATGTGGACACGAAGGCTAACCTTTTGAAGGATGATATTGGGGTTTCTGGGACCCAAATTGAGCAGAGTCAGGGTGGGGAGGGACCCTTACGGAACCTCAAAAAAGCTAAAACAGAGGGTAAATTTGCTACCATTAGACGGTCTGGTAGAATTGCTGGCAAACGAGCTCCCCAACTGAAGTTGATTGACTATTCTGAAAGCAATTCGAAAGCCCCCACCCATGAGGAGGAAGTTCTCAAGACTAATGTTCAGGAAATTGCTATTGAAGATTCTGGTGGTGAAGAAGAAATTGATGGGTAGGGCATTCCTATGGAGGTCTTTGAAACTGAAGATAATGTTGGGGTTCATAATTCTATCCCCATTGCTGAATGTGTGGATGTTGGTGATATTACTACCCAGGCAAAAATGACTGATATTGATGAGGACATTGGGAAAGATATCTACTCTGTTCCCACTTCTGTTCCTATTGATCCTGATAATACTACTCAAGATGGTAGGGAAGAAGACAATACTAAGGAAATTAATGATGCTAATGATATGTCTCAGCTAAAGGAACGGTTGGAGTTCCTGAGAAATAAGGTCTCTTCTCTTGGTAACTTTATTTCTAAAATGTTATGTAAGACTGCTATGGACAATCTCTCTCTTCTTCAGGAGCAAGAGGCTCTCATTCATGGAGTTGTTAATGATAGGGTTAAAGAACTGGACAAAATGTTGAAGGTCCTTTCGAAGGGAGAGGAGGACATCTCTTCCTAGTCTTTCTTTGCTTTCTATTTGCTAGCTTTTTACTATTAATAACTTTTTGCTGTCTATCGGCCATATGTAAGTTGTCGGTGGTTGTTTTGGCTCTTTTTGTTTTCTGAGCCTTTTCTGCCCTTCTTAGTTCTATTTTGTATGGGATTGGCCCCTGGTTTGCCGCCTTATAATATCAAAAACAATATTGAAACCAAAACAAAATGTAGAGTTACTCTACAGATATATTGTTATGATCCCTCTTTTCATGGTCACTATCATATGTATCATTTTCATAGCCAACAGTACCATATTAATGAGTTGTATCATAAATTTATGTATCATTTTGACTCATGTCATTTGAACATGTATCATCTTGAATTGTATCATTTTAAGTTACATAATTTATCATTTTTACTTATATCATTTGTACATGTATCATTTTGACATATTATTGATCTACTGGCATATTTGACTTTCATTTATTTTAGTTATATATGATGATGATCTTATCAGTATTGACTTGTCAATTTATATATATTGAAAGTGGTCGATGATTTTTGGATGGATATTTATTACGTATGTTGATTTTAATTTACTGCTCAGGATGGATGTCAAATTCAATTAAATTATAGATATTTGACTCACTTGTTTTAATTATAGATGATGATCATGTTATAATAATTATCTTGTTATTTAATCATATGAGTTAAATAATTAAATTACTTACTCTATAATCATATGAGTTATTTAAGAGGCGTGACATATTTAACTAATTAAATTGAAATAAAACATATTAAATTAATAAATGTAAGCAAAACAAGAAGCATTTTTAGAAGCAAAAAAGGAAGCAACAATGGAAGCTAAACTAGAAGTAAACTAGAAGAAATCTTGCAAGCAAAACTTGGCTTTATCTAGGAAACAAAAACAGAAGCAATTCAGGTAGCAAACAAAGAAGTAATAATGGAAGAAATTTTAGAAGTAACAAAAGATGCAATAATAGTAGCCATATTAGAAGCAACAAAAGTCACAAAAATGGAAGTAAAATTGGAAGAAACAAGCGACGTTATATCGAAAGCAAAATTGGAAGCAAAATCGGACACAAAATTGGAAGCAACAGTGGAAGCAAAACTAGAAGCAAAATTGGAAGCAAAATCGGAAGCAAAACCGAACACAAAATTGGAAGCCAAACTGGAAGTAAAACCGGAAGCAAAACCAGAACCAAAATTGGAAACAAAACTAGAAGAAAACTGGAAGCAAAATTAGAAACAAAACTAGAAGCAAAACTGGAAGCAAAATCGGAAGCAAAACCAGAGGCAAAATTGGAAGCAAAACTGGAAGCAAAATTGGAAGCAAAACCGGAAGAAAAACTGGAAGCAAAACCAGAAGCAAAATTGGAAGCAAAATCGGAAGCCAACCTGGAAGAAAAATCGGAAGCAAACTTGGAAGCAAAACTGGAAGCAAAACCGGAAGCAAAACTAGAAGCAAAATTGGAAGCAAAACTAGAAGCCAACTAGAAGCCAACCTAGAAGCAAAACCAGAAGAAAAATTGGAAGCAACAGTGGAAGCAAAATCGGAAGCAAAACTGGAAGTAAAATCGGATGCAAAACTGGAAGCAAACTTGGAAGCAAAACCAGAAGCAAAATTGGAAGCCAAATTAGAAGCAACAAAATCTGGCGCTAAATCCAACACTAAACCTGGCACTAAAATTTGGCGCTAAACAAGGCGATAAACCTGGCATTATAGCCGGCGCTAAACCTGGCACTAAATTCGGTGCAGAAGTGAGAAGCAATTGGGCACTGAGTTTGGTGCTGACAGAAATGTCCAATTCATGCACTCAAATGCATTAAATTATGGTGCTATTTTAGGCGCTAATTGCCTGTTTTGGTGTTGGGTTCGCATCATACCCCTAGGATCTTATGACATTGTTTGGGTATGGATTAGTTGCATGCTCATCGAGCAGTTATTGATTGTCAGCGTAAGTCAATGTAGTGTTTGGATGATTTAGGCAAGGAGGTTGAGATAGTTGGCATTCAGAGACCCATCTCTTTGCATATGATTTCTATTATGTAGTTAAAGAGATGTATGTGTCAGGGTTGCCAATTGTTTGCTGTAACGGTTAATGATTTGGAGTTAGGGGAGGGTCGAGAGATATCCCTCTATAATCATCCCATTCTCAGGGAGTTTGCAAATATATTCACCAGTGAGATTCTAGGGATGCCACCTACGCGTGACATCAATTTTAGGATAGATCTTGTTCCTGGGGTAGAACCTATTTCACGAGCTCCATATCGGATGACTACTCAGGAGCTTAAGGAGCTTCATCTGCAGTTAGAGGAGTTATGGCTAAAGGGTTCATTCATCCTAGTGTCTCTCCTTAGGGAGCACTGGTCATTTTTGTGAAGAAAAAGGATAGATCCCTTTGGTTGTGTATTGACTATCGGCAGTTGAACAAGGTGACTGTGAAGAACAGATATCCCTTGCCAAGGATTGATGACCTCTTTGATCAGATTAAGGAATCCAAAGTGTTCTCAGAGATTGACCTAAGGTCGGGGTATCATCAGTTGTGCATTTTGGAGGCAAACATTTATAAGACTACATTTCGCACTCGCTATGGGCACTATGAGTTCACCGTTGTGCCATTCAAGTTGATGAATGCACTGTATGTATTTATGAGCTTGATGAATGGAGTATTTTGCACCTACATTGATAGATTTGTCCTAGTGTTCCGAGATGGCATTTTGATTTATTCTAAGACTATGGAGGAGCATGAGGAGCACGTGTGGTAGGTATTGAAGTGTCTGAGGGAGAATTAGCTATATGCAGATTTGGCAAAGTGTGAGTTCTTCTAGACAGAGGTGAGATATTTGGGGCATGTCACTTCAGGAGAAGGAATTGTTGTGGATCCTTTGAAGATTTGAACCATCATGGATTGGCCTGAGCCCACTAATGTTTTAGAGGTTCATATTTTTATGGGCTTAGCTAGTTATTATCGATGGTTTATGCAGGGTTTTTCGAGGATAGCTCACCCCATCACTTCCCTTCAGAGAAAAGGGAAGAAGTTTATCTGGTCAAAACAGTGTCAGGTAGCCTTCTAGACTCTTAAGGAGAGGTTGACTAGTGCACCCATTTTGGTAGTTCCTGATCATACAAGAGATTCTATGGTGTGTACTGATGCATCCTTGGAGGGTCTAGGAGCAGTTTTGATGTAGGATGGTCTTGTGATAACCTATGAGTCTCGCAAACTCAAGGATCATGAGTTAAACTATCTTACACATGATTTGGAGTTAGCAGTCATCGTTCATGCCTTAGTGAGATGGAGACATTTCTATTAGGGAATCAGTTTGAGTTGCATAGCGATCACCATAGTTTACAGTACATATTCACATAGCCAAACCTGAATGCTAGGCATAAGTGGTGGACGGAGTTTCTGTGAGAGTACAATTTTGAGGTGAAGTTCATTTAGGGTAAGGAGAATGTAGAATGTTGTGGCAGATGCTCTCAGTTGGTAGAGACATGAGCTTTCAGTAGTTGTTCTTGGAGTAGATTTGAGAGGCCGGATCCTTGCAGCACTCCTGGTAGACAGTTAGTATCAAGAGGTGAATTTAGAGGTGGAGCCAGGCAGAGCCTTGGAGAGTAGGTATGCAAGTTATTCCTTTGAGTCAGATGGTCTCTTGCGGCACTTAGGTCACATTTATATTCCTCCTTCTGAGGGTCTTCGTACCCTAATTATATCATAAGCTCATTGGGCACCCTACTCAGCTCATTTAGGCGTCACGAAGATGCACACAAATCTTTGTCGGTTGTATTTTTGGTCTGGGATGAAGAGGGATATTGTAGATTTTGTTTCGAAGTGTTTGGAGTGCCAAAGGGTTAAGGTAGAGCATCAGCACCTCGCAAGTCTTCTTTAGCCGCATCTTGTCCCAGAATGGAAATGGGATGTTATTTCAGTGGATTTCATAGTAGGTTTGCCAGTATCTTCTCATCGTCATAACACCATCATGGTCACTATGGACAGACTGACTAAGGTGGCACACTTCTCTCCTGTTCAGTCTTCATATAATGCTTCTTCAGTGCCTAGGATTTTTATGGAGGATATAGTCAGATTGCATAGGATTCCATGTAAGATTATCTCTGATAGAGATCTGGTATTCACTTCTGCTTTCTAGAGGTCATTGCAGCGTGCGTTGGGGACTCAGTTGAACTTCAGTTCACTACCACCTAGAGACAAATGGGTAGACCAAGAGGGTCAATCAGGTCCTTGAGGATATGCTCAGAATGTATGTCTTGGATTAGAAGACTCGCTGGGAAGATTATTTGTGCTTGGTGGAGTTTGCGTATAACAATGGGTATCATAGTTCTATTGCTATGTCCCATTTTCAGGCCTTGTATGGCCGTCCTTGTCAGACCCCATTGAGTTGGGATTGTCTTGAGGACAGAATCCTTCTAGCACCAAAGATGCTCCAGGAGATGGAACAACAAGTTGTTCGTATTAGAGAGCATTTGGTGGCAGCGCAAGATAGCCAGAAGAAGTATGTTGATGCTCATAGGGTAGATTGTCAGTTTTCTATTGGTGACTAGGTGTTTTTGAGGGTGTGTCCATGAAAGAGTCCAATCCGTTATGGAAAAGGTAGTGAAAGAAATATTTTAAGGATTATAGTATAAATATTTAATCCATGATGTTGCTTCTTTAATTCCTCCCCCCACACCTAACTCTCTCTTTGTCTCTCTCTAAGAGAGATGGGTATGTATGTGGAAGCGTAGACAAGGCCAATGAACTGTTTGACAAAAAACTAGAATGAAATGTGGTCTCTTGGACTGCAATGATTACACGCAATGCACAAAATGGATTTTTTGAAAATAAATTAGAAACATTCAAGAAAATACAATTGCATATATATAAATATATATAGAGAGAGATGTGTGTATGTATGTGGAAGCATAAACAAGGCACATGAATTGTTTGACAAACTCCCTAATAGATATATGGTCTCACGGTCTGCAATGATTGTAGGATATGCACAAAATGAGTTTGTTGAAAAGGATTTAGAAACTTTCAAACAAATGTAATTGACAAGTATAAAACTAGATTTTACAACCTTTGTCAACATCCTCATTGCCTGTGCTAAAATTGGAGCTTTGGAACAAGGCATGGAAATCCATCAAAGCATGATGGAAGGCAATTTTTTGTCAAATATTATAGTTGGAAATGATATGGTCAATGTACATGCAAAATTTGGAAGCACAAACAAGGCACGTTAATTGTTTGACAGAATGCCTCAAAGAGTTGTCATCTCATGGAATGCAATGATTGTAGGATATGCACAAAATGGATTTTTTGGCTTTAGAAACTTTCAAGAAAATGTAATTGGCATGTATAAATCCAAATTCATTGACCTTTTTCAGCATCCTCCATGCATGTGCCAAAATGGGAGTTTTGGAACAAGGTATGGACATCTATCAAAGCATAATGGTAGGGAGATTTTTGTTAGATATTATGGTTGGAAATGCTTTGGTAGACATTTATGAAAAATGTGGAATCATAGACAAAGCACGATAACTATTTGACATAATGCCTCAAAGAGATGTCATTTGTGTGTTGATAAACAATTTTATTGCTATGAAAATTAATTGACTCGTCCAATGGGTAGCAAAAAGATTTATCAACAAATAGAGAAATCTGTTACACATATAGCTCCTAGGGTTGTCATTGATGTCAACATTGTCACTAGGTTGTCATTGATGTCAACACTATCTTGGATGTGTGATGGTGTTCATGGTTGGATGCCATGTCCTATCCAATAGATAAGATACAGTTCATGGTTGGATGCCATGTTGAATATGTTAGATACACGAGTATACTAAGGGGGGGTGAATCAGTATACAATCAAATTTCACTTTCAACAAATTCAACTTATCTGGATGTAATGTGCCGTACCTGTTGGTTTTTTTTTTTGAATCTTTATTTATGTGATTTTATTATTATTTTGTGTGTTCTTTCAGATAGACAGAAGATGTAGAAGGGGTTTTATGTTTTCCTGCAGATGTAGTGCTGGAGCACACAATGTATTGCATATAATAGACCCCCAGAAAATATACAATGAATCTGAAGAAACTAAAGACAACCCAGATAGTAAAATAGCCAAAAAACAATTACTATCACATACCCATATGAAAATATGCAACTTGGTACGGCCGCTGGAAATGGACCAGCAAGTGGGTATGGCTGGAAATACATTAAATCTCCATAGAATGTCACAAATAACTCATACAAAATATAAGAGCAACAACTGAGGCACTAATCACCTCCCAAAGACCATGAATGAGTAGTAGAAACAAAGAAGGAAGCTTCCCTACAATACCCAATAACACTCCAAACTCCTTTTTATGCAATACGGCCAAGGTTGGAAAGTACAACCAGCAATGGGAAAGGTACAATAGCAACGAACTACTTCAAACACTCTAGTTTCTGCCTTCTATACCATCCATTATCAGTTTATAACAGCAACAGAAAAAGATCTTTCAATCAGCACAATAAACAACCTCAAATGTCTCCATTTTAGCACATATGTGAATGTCGAATACATCCACCATCAATGGCACCGTTGGGTGATCTTTCACACCTGTGGGATACCGTCACTAATGGAGGTTTCCGTCTCCAATAGCCTGATACAATTTCTCAAACTCCAGAAACCCTAGCAGAGCTCTCACAAGCAAATATCATAAACATAGCCTAAAATCAAATGAGCTCCAAATGACCTTTTAATCTTCCCCGAAGATAGGCGTTGGGCAATTAGGAGGGAAAATAACAATTAATTTCACTTTATGTCTCCTAGGGATGGAGAATAACAATTTACTTTCACTTTATGTCTCCATTTCATTAATTTCACTTTTTCTGGCAAAATATAATAAAGTCCATATTAATATAAATTAATAGATCTTCGGACTTTAAAATAAGTATGAAGACGGTGTCAAAATTCGCTAATATTTAGCTCACCGGAAAGGTCTTGACGAAACGCATCTGATCCAACTCTGAAAATCCTGAACCAACACAGTACCCGAACTTACTAAAATTGTAAGTAACGACCAAGAGCCCACTGAACCAACCACGAGGGTGCCAACTGGATCCTCAAAATGCGAACCAACTCACCCACTGACAAGGATCTCTAGAACCAACTAACCACAGTTCTCTAACCAAACTGTTAGCCCACGGGAACTCCATGATGGACTAACCATGTGTCGAGAAGGGGACATTACAATCCGCCCTCCCTGAGATTGCTTGCCTCAAGCAATCTCAGCTCAGGATGCTCCAGAATCTGCTCGTTCTCCCACGTAGCATCCTCAACTAGCAGATTTTTCTATTTGATCAGGTACTCTCTGATAATCCTCCTCCTCAAATTGTGATCCCTGGTGTCAATGATTGCCTCAGGTACCAATATCAACTTCCCCTCTTCATCAAGAGGAGGCAACTCCACTGAAGGTGTCACATTTTGCCCCAGTGCCTTCTTGAGGCGAGAAACATGGAACACATTATGTACCATGCTCCCTGTTGGTAACTCTAACTCATAAGCCACCTCACCAATCCTCCTGGAGACCCTAAAAGGTCCATAGTATCGTGGCTTCAACTTTTCCGCTCCACTCTTCTTAAGAGTAGATTGCCTATAAGGCTGAAGCATGAGGTAAACCATGTCACCAAACTCAAATGATCGCTCAGTTCTCTGTTGATCTGCATACTGCTTCTGCTGATTCTGAGCCTTCTATATGTTTTCCTTCAATGCCCTCATGATATCCTGATTCTCCTGAAGGAAATCTTTGGCCTTCGGCACCCTGCTATCACCAAACAGTAAATCAACAAAGCTCGGTGCCTCATAACCATATAATGCCATGAAGGGTGACATTTGAATGGACATGTGGTAAGTGGAATTGTAGCAATACTCTCCCATGTGAAGCCACTTAACCCATGCCTTTTGCTACCCTGAAACATAGTTTCGGAGGTATCCTTCCACCCACTTACTCACTATCTCTGTCTGACCATCAGTCTGGGGGTGATAACTTGTACTGGGTGTGAGCTCTGTCCTTGACAACCTGAAGAGCTCCTGCCAAAAATTATTGAGGAACCTGCTGTCCCTGTCGCTGACAATACTCCTAGGCAGCCCATGAAGTCAAAATACCTCATGAAAGAACAACTCTGCAACCTGAGCTGTAGTGTGAGTGGTAGGAATAGCAAAGAAGTGTGCATACTTCATCAATCTGTCCACCACCACATAAATGCAATCCCTGCCTTGGACTCTAGGTAACCCTATGATAAAGTCCATAGAAATGATGTCCCACTTCCTGTCAAGAATGGGTAGGGGCTGCAATAAACCTCCTGGAAGTGAGTGCTCTTGCTTGTTCTACTGATATATTGGACACTCTCTTACATACTGCAGCACCTCAGTCTTGAGGCCCTTCCAGGTGAACCTCTCTCTGACCTGTCTATAAGTTTTGAAGTATCCTGGATGTCTTGCCATAGGCAAGTCATGAAATGCCCTCAAAACTTTTTGCTTCATTTGTGAACCCGACACCAGGAAGATCCTGTCCTTGTAAATGATCAAATCATTTACCACTGTGTACATGTCGTCTTTGATGGTGCCATCAATCACTCCAGTAGCCCACTCATCCTTGGCATACTCTGCTGAAATCAACTCTCTCCAATCATCAGCAATAGCACCTAGTGCACACAAATGAGGCCTCCTGGATAACGCGTAGGCAACAACATTCTTCTTTGCCTTGACATAAACAATGTCAAAGTCGTAGGCTTGTAACTTGCTGACCCACTTCTATTGCCTCTCACTCAAATCCTTCTGCCCAAGGAAATGCTTTAGACTATTGTGATCCGTCTTAACCACAAATTTGCTGCCCACCAGGTACTATCTAAACTTAGCCAATGCATGCATGATGGCTAACATCTCCTTATCATATATGCTGTAACTCCTCTCCACACCCCTCAACTTCCTACTCTCAAATGCAATGGGGTGCTTATCCTACATGATTACCGCACCAATGCCTACACCCGAGGCATCACACTGTAGCTCGAAGGGCTTGCTAAAATCTGGAATAGTTAACACA
The DNA here is from genome assembly GCA_027924645.1 of Cunninghamia lanceolata. NCBI lineage: Eukaryota > Viridiplantae > Streptophyta > Pinopsida > Cupressales > Cupressaceae > Cunninghamia > Cunninghamia lanceolata. The sequence goes on along the minus strand of BSBN01000328.1, from coordinate 3,989,642 downwards.
GGGCAAGTACTCATGATCTGTTTGAACCTGTCAAAACACTCTTGTGCCTTATCTGACCAACTGAAAGCATCCTTACGAGTCAAATCAGTAAGGGGAGCAGCTGATTGAGAGAACCCCTTCACAAACCTGCGGTAATATCCACAGAGGCCAAGAAATCCCTTAAGATATGAGAGATTTTTTGGTGGTGGCCAATCCACAATTACCTGAATCTTTTCCAGGTCTACCTTCACGCTACCAGCACTGATGATATGACCCAAGTATAGCAACTCGGTCATCCCAAACTCACACTTTGACATTTTGGCATACAATGACTCACTCTCTAAGATGCTCAGCACAATGTCAATGTGTTTTAGATGTTCTTCCCATGTCCTGCTGTAAATTAGTATATCATCAAAGAAAATCAGCACAAATCTCCTCAACTGCTCTCTGAACACCTTGTTCATACAGGACTGGAAGGTAGCTGGAGCATTGGTCAAACCAAATGGCATGACCAGGAACTCAAAGTGCCCATAATGACACCTGAATGCTATCTTCTCCACATCCTCATCTCTGACCCGTATCTGATGGTAACCGGATCTCAAATCAATCTTGGAGAAGTAACAAGCTCTGTGCAACTCGTCAATTAGCTCATCGATTCTGGGAATCGGGTACCTATTCTTGATTGTTTTCTTATTGAGTTCCCTATAATCGATACACATTTTGAGAGTCCCATCCTTCTTCTTTACCAATACCATGGATGATGCAAATGGACTCTTACTAGGCCTGATGTGACCCATCTCAAGAAGCTCTTTGATAGCCTTCTCGATCTCATCCTTATACCTCTTTGGGTGCCTGTAAGGTGTCATGATTACTGGCTTAGCACCCTCCTCCAACTCGATCACATGCTCAAAACCTCTATCAGGAGGTTTACCTGGTGGAATATCACTAAACACTTTGGTGTGTTTAGTAAGTATAGACTATATGTCAGGAGGATACACATGCTTCTGCTGATCTACTGCAGGCATCACCATAACCTCAGCTGCCCACTCCACCTGATCATGTCGAATCAGTTACTCCATCCACTTGAGAGAAACAACTCTCAATCCACCATCTGAAATGCCTCTGAGCACATGTCTAACTCCGTCCACCTCAAACTTCATTTCCATTGTCCGCAAGTTGAGAATGAACTCCTCAATATCATTCAACCACTTCATACCCAACACAACATCCATCTCACCCATACCGACAACATAAAACTCTGATTGGCAAGTGTATCTGTTCAGTTGGATTGATAGATTGGGTATCCTCCTAGTGCAGGTAAGTACAAAACCATCCGCAACCTTCACCTTAAAGCCCTCAAATTCCTCAGTTTTCAGCCCTCTCTTGGCGACCAAGCCCTCGTCTATGAAGTTATGAGTGGCACCTGTGTCAAGTAAGGCAATACATCGCTGCCCACTTAGTACCCCTCTAATTCTGAATGATCCTTCCTTCTAAATACTCGTGATACGGGCTGTGGGTCGAGCTAGATCATCCTCTCTATCTGATGCTTCCCCTGAGCCCTCTGATTCTCCACCCTCGGCCTCTGAATGGTAATCTGAGTGGGGTTCCCCATCAACAGACTCATCGGCTGAAAAGTAATCTAACTGTTTGGCTTTTCCTTGGGCAGCACACTTGTGTGTGGGATCCCAAGGCTCTCGACAATGAAAACAGAGTTTCTTTCTCCTCAAGTCATTCAGCTGATCACTGTCCAATCTAGAAGAACTCTTATGCTGTTGTCCTGCATCTCTCTGAAATGGTCTCCTATCCCTCTCCTTATTTTCCTTGGCGGAAATCCTTTGGATTGAAGATTATTCCTCCATACTGATGATTCCATGTTTCGGGCCTTCTTCATGGCCTCCTGAAGTGTAGTAGGGTCAAAACCCTTCACCCATCCGCGAAGTTGATCAGACAATCCGTCAATGAAAAGAACAACCAATCTGTGCTCGGTAATATCTGAAACCATAACAGATATATCCTGGAAATTAGCAATGTAGGAGTCTACTGATCCACTCAGTCTCAACTGAGTCAACTCCTTGAACTGTAACTTTGGGTCATTTTTATCGAACCTGTCGATCAGTCTAGCTGTAAACTCCACATATGAAGTGACCTGATCGTGGCCCAATGTAACCTTCCCGTTACTCCACCATTTGTGAGCAGTCCCCTCCAAGTGTAGAGCTGCATAAGTAATAGCGTCCTCCTCTGGCATGGGACTAATCTACAAGTAGCTGTCCAATTTCTGGACCCAAGCTCTCGCGGTGGTCTTACCTGATCCATCGAAGTAAGGAAGTGTCATCTTACTTACTTTCCTCTGCAATTCTTGGTTCTGTGATCTACCTCCCCTCCGAGGTCTACACCTAGTCCTCATTTCAGAATATTCAGCAAATGTCATCTCATTTCTGAAACCCTCACTGGATGCTCTCCAGTCCCTCAGAATCTCCTCCTGGAACTCTGCCTGAGTAGGATCCTGTTCAGGAACTTGATTCCTGGGAGCAAATATCGGAATACCAGGTCTATCTCCCGCAGTGAACTGCGAAGCCCTATGGTGATTAACTGAAGCCTCATCATCATCTCTATCTCTGTGCCTATCATCATGATACCTATCCCCATTATTTCGTTCTTCCCGATTCCTATCACCGTTATGCCTGTCATTCCCATCATTCCTATTCCTTTCTCCCCCATCATGTCTGATTCTATCACCGTCCTGGTACCTGTTCCTATCACCTCCGTTGTATCAGTTTCTGTCACCTCCATGGTACCTGTTCCTGTCACCTCCATTGTATCTGTTTTTGTCACGGTGATTGTCTAAGTCATTACCCATCTGTTCGATGGCATGTGCTAACTCGACCTGTGCCTCTACCATCTCACGTCGAGACTCTCTCATCTCTCGAGTAAGTGCAATCAAAATGTCACGCGCACTAAGTTTTGGTTCTTCCCTGTCACCCATCTCTCCTGTAGGACCTGTAACTGGTGGAAGCTCTCCAGAAAATGGGTCCGTCCGTGATACCTAAGAATCGTCCCCAGTAGCTGCTACCACTATCTCAGTATCTGACTCAAAAGGATCTATTACGAGTACTGGATTCTCTAGATTATTCAACTGCAAAGCCTGTGTTCCTTGTCTTGCCCTTGTACTTCTGAATGAATATCTATCAGCAGGTCGCATGTCTCATTTTACTTCTGCATGTCAAAACTGAACTCACAGGATGGCAAGATCTTTAGCTCTGATACCACTGTAATGTGCCGTACCTGTTGGTTTTTTTTTTTGAATCTTTATTTATGTGATTTTATTATTATTTTGTGTGTTCTTTCAGATAGACAGAAGATGCAGAAGGGGTTTTATGTTTTCCTACAGATGTAGTGCCGGTAATAGACCCCCAGAAAATATACAATGAATCTGAAGAAACTAAAGACAACCCAAATAGTAAAATAGCCAGAAAACAATTACTATCACATACCCATATGAAAATATGCAACTTGGTACTGTTGGCAAGAGACACTATATGGATTCATGGTTGTTGTCATTGATGGCAACAAAGGTCATCCCACATATCCGCAAGTCATGGTGTGTCTCTACCGGAAGTCAGAATGAAGATTGTTGTGGTCCGGTGAACAAGAACAGAGCATGTGGCAAGGTCCGACAGATTGGTCCGGATCTCTCAGAGGAAGTGTCTTGGTGCAGTGCGGACTTGGGGAAGTCAAGAGGACTACCTTGAGTGGTATATTCCAAGGATTTAGCCTCCGGTGATGGACAAGGAAAAAGATATGAATAGTTGAGTACCGGATTCCTGAGAGACAGTGAAAACAGAGGAAGAACTGACTGACAGAGTATCAGACTACTTTCCGGATGTGTTACTGTTGATGATAAAAGTTGTGAAGGCATGAATCATGTTTGGCCGACATGATTAATGATATCTACAAGTATATGCTTGATCCGCATTGCTTGGTGAGCAAGGATTCAGCCGACAGAACAGAGTTTGTAAGAAACTAAACTGTTCCGGATGCCGACTAGAAAGGTGATGAAATTACTTGTGCGGATATATATAGAGGATGGATTTAGTTGTGAAGGGTATGAATGTGTGAAGGAATATGCGAATAAGTGCAGAACAGAGCAGAGGTAGCAAGAAAGGTCCGGTATGTGAAAGGATAGCAGAATAAAGAACAGAGGAAAGATGAAGTGCAGCAGATCAGTGTACTGAGCCTAACCGGAACTGAACTCCAGCATATGCAGATGCTTTCCAATCAGTTCAAGACTGTGATTCTTATCACTTTGTAGACAGTGTGTCTCCTTGTAGGCAGTGGGCCTCTTTGTGAGCAGTGTGCTCGGGCAGTGAGCCCTAATTGGCAAGTGCCATTTTGTAATTTCCTATTCTTCTAACAGAGAATAATTTTGGGTTAATCACCCCGTGGTTTTCTCCCTTAACAGGGTTTCCACGTCAAAAATATTGTGTCATGTGTTTCTTATCTCATGATAATGTTTTTGTGTTTAATTCAATGCTGCACTAATTAATAAGAAAGTTCAAAAAGGGAAATAATTAGGATAACTGATTCACCCCCCCCCCTCTTAGTTATCAACAATTGGTATCAGAGCTAAGTTCCTCCTAATAGAGCCTAACAGCTTGAGGAAGATCTGGGAGTTCAAATGGATGCATATGGTTTAAGGGAGCAACTCAAGACTGCCCTTGAGGATCTTGAACAGTCAAATTCTGAAGTCAATGAATTAAAGGAAAGACTCAAACAGGCTGATGAATTCATGAGAGAATTAAAAGACAAATTAAGTCTCTCTATGAAAAAGAGAAAGGAGCTGCTCCAACAATTGGCAAGACAAAGTGAAGAAAGCAATACAAATGAAGAATTGACTGAGCAAACCAAGTTATGTGAAAAGTTATCAAAAGAAGTCATTATGTTAAGACATGAAATGGAATCAGGAACTATAAAATTTACTCAAGAGATTGAAGAAAAAAGAAAAGCTGAAGACAATCTAAGACAATCTCTTAAAGAAAAATTAGAAGAATGCCACCAGATGGACAGGATTATCAGACATCTTGAATCTGATCTTGAAGATGCCAAAGATAATGAAGAAAAACTTGAGGATCAAATTGCCTCTCTCAAAAGAGACCTTCAAACAGCAAATGAATATAAAGAGAAATTCAAGATAAGTTCTGCTCAACTTGAAGTTCTTCTTGGAAGTCAAAAGAGGATAGATGACAAGTATGGTTTGGGATATGAGAAAGGAGAAAGCTCCGGATCCGGTCAAAAGAATTTTGGATCAGAAAATCCAAGGAACAGACCTAGAAGACCTTCGGTAAGACAGCCCAATGCTCAAAGATATCCATCTTTCAATGGATACTGCCACAGCTGCAACCACTTTGGTCACAAAGCTAAGCAGTGCAAAAAGAGAATGAATCAGATTAATTCATCCTTCTCCGGACAGTGCTTTAACTGCAAAAGGTATGGACACAAATCCCATGAATGCAGAAATATGCAAGTAAACAATTCATTCAAAGGTAGATGCTTTACATGCAATAGAGTAGGTCATATGGCTAATCAATGCAAATCAAGAGGTTATCAGTCAAATATGCAAAGAAATGTTATTTGCCAAATCTGTAATAGGTCCGGTCATAATGCTAAAGTCTGCAGAAGCAAGAATCAGGACAAAAGAGGTCCGGTGTATAATCAGAATCAAGACAAAGGTAAACAAAAGATGAATGCGGATGAAGTTAGGAATCAGATGAGCAAGATTTGGGTGAAGAAAAGTTCAGAGAATGTAGAGGTTGGATCCGCACCAGACTCTGGTGCTGATATTTCTTCCGGAAATTAAAAAGTGAGCTCTGGCTCAGGGGGAGACTCAAAGAAAATCCTGTTCCCCCAGCCAATCAAGTGGTGCCGGATGTGGCACAAGATGCGGAGTAAAGGGTTTAAAGATATAAGTCTTGAGATGATCCAGATAAGATTTCAGAGGTCTGCATGGAGATATGAAGAAGCTGTGATCGATCAAGTAAGACCTGTTCCGGGAGATGCTCCGGTATGACAGAGGATCACAAAAAGATCCGGAGAGATCCGAAAGTGCATTGTCTTATTCTGCGGATTGGACAGAGTGTTTGGGATGTTCTTGTAATGTGTCACCTCGATTTATTCATGATTGAAAGATCCGGATGATGTTCACAGATCAGGACTGATCCGGGATACTCCAAGCTATCCGGATAAGGCAAACCAGAATAATATAGGTCGAGCATTTATTGCCATCAGATATTAGGGTTTGCGGAGCAATATAAGGGATTTCTCAAAAAGCATTTGCTCATTCTGCACTCAAGAAGAAGCGAAAAGTGGAGCTCTGCAACAAGATTCATCAAGCACACCAAAGATCTCCTGCCGAAGTCATTGCATAAAGAAATCAATCCAACCACTCTGTGCAAACCGAAGGCGCATAAGGTATTCTCCGTTTTCATTATCTCACTGCAAATCTTTGAAGAAATGGCTACTCCAAATATAGTGAAAATCTCAGATAGGCCCCGACCTGAATTTAAGAAACATCCATACAAGTCATTGGAGGTAGATCCCTTAGGAGCATTTTCCAGTGTTCCTCACGGAGTTTTACATACAGAAGACATTAGGGTTTACATACATGCAAGCATTGAGGAATTTGGGGAATTCAAATTAAGAGATCTCTATCACAAGCAACTGATAGACAATGCTTTTGAGCTTAAACCAGAGTATAAGGGTATCCAGAAGAAACAATTTGAGCAATTTATTCATTTCCCCTGCTTTGAAGAAGATGAATGGGTCCGGTATGTACTGAGCAGGATGCATGACAACTTCCTATGGCTGGATAGACCCTGCAAGATCACAAAAGAGGCAATTAGAGCAGTAACTGGTCTATACTCTTCCGGAGGGATACCTATCCTCAAATCTGTCAAGAACAACATTGTAACTGAGGCCACCGGATCAAAATTCGATAAGAGGGCAATGACCATCGAAGATATTTCGAAACCGGATATCAAGTATGCATCCATGATAATAGGATACAAGATCTATCACTCCAGCAGGGAGAATTCTGTATCCGGAACTGCAGTATACACTGCCTATGAAATGCTAAGAAAGAATACAGAATATGATCTCTGCGAACTACTGTTAAGCCAATTAATGGAAAATATACAGAAAATCAAGAAGGACAAGAAGAATTCCTTTAAGTATGGTACTCTTATTGTATGTCTATTCTTCTACTTCATGAATGAGCTGCCCGGATCAAGTGGATGGGTATGGCAGAATGACAAACCTGTTGCAGTCCAAATAAGAGACTATCTACATGGGCTTGGGGATGCCAAAGCAAGAAATACAGCCCTATGGGGATACTTCAAAAACTTTCAAAGCATGATGCAAGCAAGAGAGAGAATTCCCCAGTCTCTTGTTGAAAAATACAAAGACTCAGTGTGCTTTATGGTGGACACTGATTAGTGCCTAATGGAGGCGGTGGAGCCAAGGACTGTCTGGATCATGCCCATGGGGTATGAAGTGGATGAACAGATAGTGGAGCTGCATGTTCAACACATGCTAAGTCAGCCCAAAGATCCAAAGGCAGAAAGGTTTGGAACCTTTGAGGAGCTGAGTGTAAAGATCCATGTAGAACTCAGGGAACCTGAGATAAAGAGAAAGGTGAGAAAAGAAGTAGAGCATATTGCTCAAGGCCTAGGCATCTCAAAAGAGGCACTTGATGCCAGCCGGGAAAAGAGGAGGAAGGCTGAGGAAGAAAAGAAAAGTAAAGAAAGTGTTCCGGTTGAAACTTCCACCCGGACCAGATCATCAAAAAGATCTGCACCTCCCACAACCAAAAGCTCAAAACCGGAAGTCCAGGCATCCGGTAAAAGATCTAAGACAAAAGCCACAAGGGCTTATGAAAGTCAAAAGGATGAAGAGGAAACAAAGTCAGATGAGGGAGTAAAAGAAATAAAGAAGCAGAAGAAGAAAGGATCCGGCAAACCCTCCACAGGCCAAGACAAGGATGAAATGGCAGAGGTATCTGTTGAAAAGCCCACTCTATCTCTAGAGAGTGTAATCAAGTCGGTTACGGTGGATGGAAACCTTCAACCAATGACTGAATTTTATGATGACTACAATGAGGCTGACCAAAAGATTCTGCAGGAAGCCACAGTCAAATATCTGAACATATACAATAAGGCTTTCATTGAGATCATATCTCTTATTCCTAAAAGCCTAGAAAAGGAATTAGAAATAAGAAAGAATAATGCTCATGCAAAAGATCTTGAGATCCGGGAGCAGATAGCTATTCAGCTATATCCTCAAATTGATCCCAAGACAATGAACATAATCTTTAAAGACTGCAAAGATGAGTTCAGAAGTAAAGCCAGGATGAATCAACTCATGCTTGGTGAGACTGACAAAGTGGCCAAAGAGACAGAAGAGATCCTCCGGAAGGCCTTCAAAAGGTTCAATCTTCCTGTTGTAGAGGACTTAGGTGCAGAAACAGCTGCGGATTTGGAATCATCTGCTCCAGAAGAAGTGGCCTATGAACAAGCTACCATCTCTCCTCCGGTTTCCCCTACAGTCTCCGGATCCAAAGAAGAAGAGAAACTACAGGAGAAGGAAGCAGTGGTGAAAGATAAAGAGGTTGACAGTTCCAAGACAGCAGAAGAAAAGAAACATCTGTCTCCGGCAAGAGACACTGCACAAACTGTTCAACAATTTTTGAGCAAAGAAACTTTAGAGATTGATGAACCGGAGCTTCTAAAAGGCCCATTCGACTTTGACTCTCTCTCTCCGGTACAAACAATGAAGATAGCTTCATTTGCAAATGCCAAGGCAAATGAAAAACTCCTGAAGTCTCATATGGAAGACTGTGAGTTGATAGAGGCTGCTTCTGAAGTACTTGTAAAGATTATGCCATCAATCCAGATAGATCCGATAGCCTCCTCTTCCGGTAATCTAAAAACCTTAGTCAGCAGTGTTGATACACATTTTGATTCTCTAGAAAAATCAGCTGAAGAAAAGGTCTGGAAGGAATTTTTAGATAAAAGATTTTCAGAAGTATTAGGATTCATCTCTACCGATAGGAAAATTATGAGTATTGGAATAAAGAGCTTAGAAAATGCTCTTAAGGATGGCGGTGACATTTACAAATTTTGTATATCTTGGTCAAAGGCAACTGCACAAATTGATAAGAAAATAAAAGAGGAACAGGACAAACTACAAAGTTTATCTCAAAGTTTTGATCCTCTCTCTTCCTCCATAATAAATCAAGAATGTTAGACTATTGCAGTCTTGAATGAAATAAAGAACCTTGAGAAGGAAAGGAAGAATATCACCAACCGGATGGGAGAACTTAGAAGGATTATAATCCCTAAGTTAGAAACTATGCATGAGGCCATCAGTGATGCTCAGACCACCGCCCAAACAAATGATCCGACAGATCTCAAGAGGGCAGAAGCTTTTGCATTTTTGTTGAGTGGTCACATCTCAATTTTGGAAAGAATGAAGCTAAGTTGGGCTACAGAACTGATCCAATTGAAGACATCCTTTGCAGACATTCTTCAGTATATGTGAGTATGTAAATATGCGGCTATGTATAGAAAATTTTTGAAAATTTTGGTGTGCGGATCCTACCCTTTGCCATTGATGTCAAAGGGGGAGTGAGGAGCAGTGAAAAATGAGGAATCCAACTAAGAGGGAGTTCCGGAAATTGTATATAAAGACAGAGCATCAGCAAAGGGGGAGCATAGTGTAAACACTTAGTCATTTTTCACTAAGTGTTGCCATCAATGCCAAAGGGGGAGATTGTTGGCAAGAGACACTATATGGATTCATGGTTGTTGTCATTGATGGCAACAAAGGTCATCCCACATATCCGCAAGTCATGGTGTGTCTCTACCGGAAGTCAGAATGAAGATTGTTGTGGTCTGGTGAACAAGAACAGAGCATGTGGCAAGGTCCGACAGATTGGTCCGGATCTCTCAGAGGAAGTGTCTTGGTGCAGTGCGGACTTGGGGAAGTCAAGAGGACTACCTTGAGTGGTATATTCCAAGGATTTAGCCTCCGGTGATGGACAAGGAAAAAGATATGAATAGTTGAGTACCGGATTCCTGAGAGACAGTGAAAACAGAGGAAGAACTGACTGACAGAGTATCAGACTACTTTCCGGATGTGTTACTGTTGATGATAAAAGTTGTGAAGGCATGAATCATGTTTGGCCGACATGATTAATGATATCTACAAGTATATGCTTGATCCGCATTGCTTGGTGAGCAAGGATTCAGCCGACAGAACAGAGTTTGTAAGAAACTAGACTGTTCCGGATGCCGACTAGAAAGGTGATGAAATTACTTGTGCAGATATATATAGAGGATGGATTTAGTTGTGAAGGGTATGAATGTGTGAAGGAATATGCGAATAAGTGCAGAACAGAGCAGAGGTAGCAAGAAAGGTCCGGTATGTGAAAGGATAGCAGAATAAAGAACAGAGGAAAGATGAAGTGCAGCAGATCAGTGTACTGAGCCTAACCGGAACTGAACTCCAGCATATGCAGATGCTTTCTAGTCAGTTCAAGACTGTGATTCTTATCACTTTGTAGACAGTGTGTCTCCTTGTAGGCAGTGGGCCTCTTTGTGAGCAGTGTGCTCGGGCAGTGAGCCCTAATTGGCAAGTGCCATTTTGTAATTTCCTATTCTTCTAATAGAGAATAATTTTGGGTTAATCACCCCGTGGTTTTCTCCCTTAACAGGGTTTCCACGTCAAAAATACTGTGTCATGTGTTTCTTATCTCATGATAATGTTTTTGTGTTTAATTCAATGCTGCACTAATTAATAAGAAAGTTCAAAAAGGGAAATAATTAGGATAACTGATTCACCCCCCCCCTCTCAGTTATCAACAGGTACGGCCGCCAGAAATGGACCAGCAAGTGGGTATGGCTGGAAATACATCAAATCTCCATAGAATGTCACAAATAACTCATACAAAATATAAGAGCAACAACTGAGGCACTAATCACCTCCCAAAGACCATGAATGAGTAATAGAAACAAAGAAGGAAGCTTCCCTACAATACCCAATAACACTCCAAACTCATTTTTATGCAATACGGCCAAGCTTGGAAAGTACAGCCAGCAATGGGAAAGGTACAACAGCAAGGAACTACTTCAAACACTCTGATTTCTACCTTCTATACCATCCATTATCAGCTTATAACAGCAACAGAAAAAGATCTTTCAATCAGCACAATAAACAACCTCAAATGTCTCCATTTCAGCACATATGTGAATGCCGAATACATCCACCGTCAATGGCACCGTTGGGTGATCTTTCACACCTGTGGGATACCGTCACTAATGGAGGTTTCCGTCTCCAATAGCCTGATACAATTTCTCAAACTCCAGAAACCCTAGCAGAGCTCTCACAAGCAAATATCATAAACACAGCCTAAAATCAAATGAGCTCCAAATGACTTTTTTATCTTCCTCGAAGATAGGCATTGGGCAATTAGGAGGGAAAATAACAATTAATTTCACTTTATGTCTCCTAGGGATGGAGAATAACAATTTACTTTCACTCTATGTCTTCATTTCATTAATTTCACTTTTTCTGGCAAAATACAATAAAGTCCATATTAATATAAATTAATAGATCTTTGGACTTTAAAATAAGTATGAAGACGGTGTCGGAATTCGCTGATCATTAGCTCGCCGGAAAGGTTTTGACGAAACGCATCTGATCCAACTCTGAAAATTCTGGACCAACATAGTACCCGAACTTACTAAAAATAGTAAGTAACGACCAAGAGTCCACTGAACCAACCACGAGGGTGCCAACTGGATCCTCAGAATGCGAACCAACTCACCCACTGACAAGGATCTCTAGAACCAACTAACCACAGTTCCCTAACCAAACTGTTAGCCCACGGGAACTCCATGATGGACTAACCATGTGTCGAGAAGGGGACATTACACTGGATCAGATAAAACCTTAAGCATTACAGCATTAACATGAGCATGAAAGATTAACACAATGCACATCAACACATAACACCAAATATACATAGAAAACCATAGAAGGGAAAAACCATGGTGAGGATTAACTCACAATATATGAAGCTCAAAAAGTAAATTTGTTTTAGGGGCTATAACCCAAGGAAGCTTCTACTCTCTTATGACTTTATTTTAGGGTCACTCTCAAGGAAGCATCTACTCCTTGAAATGAGAATACAAGATATTACAATATAACAGTCTTTTCTTACTATCTGAAAACTGTCATTGAAGCTCACACCTTTGATGATTGTACTTCTGCCTCCTCACACTTTCTTCTGAAGATCTAATAAATTAGGCGCACTCTATACTTGATCACTATCACAAATATGTCTTCAAGATGAATCTAGACAACATCTACTCTTTCTCCCACGGTCAAATATCAAAAATACATTTATTCTACTTTTATCTACTTGCGAACCTTTTCAATCATCTTACAATCATGCCTTACCTCACTCACTTTGATTCACTACTTATACATGAAATTACATTGATTACATTGCTTGTCAACCAGATACATTATGAACAATACATTTACAAGTTATCCAAACGACACCCTATGAAATGTGTAGAAGATAGGTCCTAATTGAAACAACACATTACACCAGCAAAAGATCCAAGCCCTGTAGACACCAACAACTACTTAACTAGGTCCAAAACATCCTTTACTTTTTCAAACACCAAGGAATTACATCCGCACACTCCGCTTATTTGGAAATAGGATAGCTTTAATAAAAACACATAAAGACTTGAAGTATAATGGCCATGTCAATTTGTAAACCTTGTGCGGTATTGGAAACAAGAAAGATCTCCATGAAACTTTTCCAGATGAGTTCACAAGACTCATAAAACACCCCCACAAAGATTTTCATGTGGAAATCTAGTTAAAGGGAAAACCATGGTGGGGGTTAACTCGTAAGAAGTTATACTAGGTTAAAAGTATTACAAATGGGGAAGGCACATACCTTCAGGCTCACAGCCCAGAGCTCACTACTCAAAGAGGCTCATTGCCTACAAGAAATTATTACAAGAAGATTACAGAATGTTTGAATTGATGAATAACATCTACCAATGCAAGGGTTCAGTTCCGATTAAGCACAGAATACTGATCTTACACACTTCATGCTTACTCTGCCCTGTTTCACTCTTCAGCCATAATCTGAGCTTAGATCTTTACCTTCACACTTCATTCTGCCTCTTCGCACTTACTTCATTATCACACGTCACACACACACCAAAACACTCAAATCCATCAACTATATATATCTACATCAAGAAATTAAATCAACTATAGTCGACTTCAAGAAAACTTAGAACATTTATTAAGAACTCTGCTCTATCGGCTGAATCCATGCACAAACAACAACACAAACCAAAAGCTTGTGTTCTCAAATCATCAATCATGTCGGCCAATACCACTGATTATCACAAATTGCTTATCCAACAACTTTTCTTCATCCAGACCAAGATCAAATACTAGATTGGCCTGTTCTTCTTCTGTCTGTACTAACTAACTAGAACCTGATACTCAGATGCTTATAACTTTTGAATCCTTCATCACCGGAGGCTAAATTTTTGGATTTAGATAATCCTGACAATCCTTATCACTCCCTCAGATCCATAGCACACTATGATTTACCACTAGAGAGATCCAGACCAAGATACTAGACCCTGTCACATGCTCTGTTTCGGACTACCTAGACTTAGACAAATCTTCACTCTGACTTTCGGTATGATCCATTGATGTAATGTGGATGTGAAAGATGGATTTAGTTGCCATCAATGACAACACCTGACATGCCTAGCAGTGTCTTTTGCCAACAATCTCCCCCTTTGGTATTGATGGCAACACTTATTAAAAAATGGCTAAGTGTTAGACAAACTCCCCCTTACAATGTGCACTTAACATTTTCACCGCTCCCCCTTTGAAGAATCTCTCATTTTTCACTGCTTTCCACTCCCCCTTTGACATCAATGGAAAAGGCTGGGATCCACAAAACAAAATTCATGCAAAAATTCTATGTACAAAGGTCAAAACCCTATATACTTCTGCATATGAACATACTGTCCTTAGGCTTTGTTCATCAAAAAAAAGATATCGCCAAAAATATTTTTCAACTTTGTCAATTCATTGTCCCAATTCTTCTTAGTACTACCCAAAATAGATATGTGTCCACTCAACAAAAATACTTGTGATTCTACCTTTTGAAGGCCAGTAGGATCACTAGTAGCTACTGTTGTTTGAGACTCTGCTAATATATCATACATAGTTTCCAATCTAGGGGAGATCAGTCCCCGAAGCTCATCCAATCTACCCAGAACTTTGGCCTTTTCCCTTTCTAAATCACTCAATTCATTCAGGAGACTTACTACTTGGCATTCTTTAGATGTTACAAAACTCAGTTAAAGGATTGTATGACTAAGAAATATTAGACAGTTTCAGCTCTATGTTCTTAATCTTTTTCTCAATATCTTCAACAACTTTAGATCTATTTAGAAAAAACTTATAGATCTCTGCACCTTCAGATAGGGAATTTTGTATGCTCTTTACACTGGTATCAAGCCCGGATCTATCATAGCTAATTATTTTCTTTATCTCGGCAAACCTTTTCTCATTAAACTCATTTTTGACTTTAACTTCTGAAGACTTCTCTAGAGATTCAAAATGAGAACTTACAGAGTTTATTAGACTTTTCAATTGGCCGGAGGGAGATGCTGAAGAATCCTTCTAAAAGGTGGGCATGATCTTCTCCAAGATTCCAAATGCAAGGCCAGGCAGCTCGCTATCTTCTATGTGAGACTTTAATATTTCTTTTCTAGCCTTAGCTTGTGCAATAGAGGCCAATTTTATCATTTGTACTAGTGATAAGGTATCAAAACTGATTGGACCTTGTATTATGTTCTGATCTTCTTCAATTTGTTTATCTCTTTCCAAAATTTCTTTCACTGCTTCTGCAATGTCTCTTGCCCAAGATGCTGATGTATCTATTTGATCCTTACCTATACTATCAACTCGATTGTCCTGCTTGGGCTCTTCATCAACCTTTACAATCTCTTATTTTTCATCTTTGTCCTTGGCCTTTTCTGCTTCTTGGTCCTTAGCTTCTTCTATTTCATGCTCTTTATTCTTCAATGAATAATCTTCAATTTGAGTATCTGATCCAACATTCATCTCTGTGTCTTCTTTATCGGATTGATCCGGAGGAGTTTGAATATCTCCTACATCATCAGTTTTATCTATCATCTTTTCATCTTCTTTGTTTATTGCTTCCTCTTTCGGAATAGAGGAGTCATCTATCTCAGTTTGCTACTCATTGATCTTCAATTCTTCATCCAGGATTGAGGAGTCAATCCCATCATCAATCTCTTCTTCAACAATGGGAAGATTATGCCTTTTCAATGCACATAGAAGAAACTCCTGAGTATTGTTGAGTATCTCATCGGTTTCACCAAGCATGAGTTTATTCATTCTTTTCTTACTCCTGACGTCATCTTTCACTTCTTTGAATATTAAGTTCATTTGATCTAGAGTCTGAGGGCATAATTTTATCAGTACATGCTCCCTAATCTCAATGTCTTTACTTTTTGCATTTTCTTTCCTCAACTCCAGTATATCTGTAAGGCTTTTTGAAATTTCAAAAGTTATTTCAATTAAAGCCTTATTGTATATATTTAGATATTTGACTGTTGCTTCCTCTAGAACCCTCTAATCAGCATCACTGTAATCATCATAAAATTCAATCATTGGCCTTAAGTTCCCATCTATAATGATTGATTTGATGATGTTATCCATAGAAAGAGTAGGCTTTTCAATATATGTTTTAGTCTTTTGCCTCTTGCTCGCCCTTTTGCTTCTAGAGTGCTCCTCCTTAGATACCTTGGTTGCTTTTGTATGTGAGGCCTTCAACTCTTTGACCTCAACATCAGAATCAGTTTCTTCATCATTTTTCATGCTTTTATATGTCTGGGAGGGGTTAGTTTTCACCCTTTTTCCTTCTTTTCCAGATGATTTGCCTTCCAGTTTCTCAAATTTGGCAAGTTTTGGGGGAACAAGGGCAACAACAAAGCTCCTATTAGTCCTTGATGTGGAGGAGGATTCTACCGAAGCACTTACTTGTTTCTTATCATGCTTCTCCTTCTCATCTTTTTCTATCCTTTCTTTGTTCTGCTTCACAGCTTCCTTAGTTATGCCAATGCTTTCAGCATACATTTCTACTTGTCTTTGAACTTTTCTCTTATTTTCTGGCTTTCAAAGCTCAACATGTAGCTTCAAATCAACCTCTTCATAAGTCCCAAATCTCTCAACAAAATCATCCTTGGGTTTGCTCAAGAGATGTTGAGCATACATATCCAGAACTTTCTCATCTACCTCATACCCCATGGGCATGATCCAAATAGTTTTGGGTTCTACTGCTTCCATTAAGCACTGATCAGTGTCCATCATGAAACAGATTTCATTCTTGTATTTCTCAACAACTGATTTAAGGATTCTTTCCCTAGAATGCATCATACTCTAAATTTTTTTGAAATATCCCCAGATTGTAGCTTTATGTGCTTTAGAGTCACCAATGATGTGTAGATGATTTCTTATCTGCATGGCAACTGGCTTGTCATTGGTCCATTGCACACCCTTTACTCTAGGCACCTCATTCATGAAGTAGAAAAATAAACATAGAACCAAAGTACCATATTTAAAGGTGTTTTTCTTGTCTTTCTTAATTTTGTTCAAGTTCTCAATTAGTTGGTTTTGTAATAACTCACACAGGTCATAATCTACATTTTCTTTTAACATTTGGTATGCAGCATATATGGTTGTTCCGGAAACATAGTGCTCCCTGCTTGAGTGATAAATTTTCTAACCAATTATCATTGAAGCAAACTTAACATCTGGATCAATAATGTCATTTATAGTCATTGCCATTTTGTCGAATTTGGCACCGGTTGCATCAGTGATGGTCTGGTTCTTCACGAATTTCAGCATGGGTAAACCACCGGTTGAATTTAACCCAGTTACAATCCTGATAGCATCCTTTGTAATCTTGAATGGTTTCATCAGCCACATAAACTAATCATGCATTCAGCTCAAGACATATCAAACCCACTCATCCTCATCAAATGTCAAAAATTCAATGACCTGTAGAAAATGTTTGCTTTCTAGGGCTTTGTATTCTAGTTTTAAATCATAGTTATCATCCCTTAGGTAGTTCTCAAACAAATCTAGTAATTTTAGGTTCCCAAATTCATCTACACTACTGTGGATGTATGCCCTAATATCCTCAACATGCAGCACTCCATGTGGGACACCAGAAAATGCTCCTAATGGGTCGACTTCGATTGATTTGTGCGGATGTTTCTTAAATTTGGGTTGGGGCCTTTCAGTAATATCAACAACCAATGGTGTAGCCATTCCAAAAGATCACAAGTTTAAAGTTTTGCAGAAAATACCTTTTTATACACGGAATTAGGGTTAGCTGATGAATTCACCAATCACACTTCAAATTCTTGAAATCTTAGCTCAGGTGCTCTTCTGCTTGCTCTCTTCGAATGCAAAGTGATCCAAATGATGAAAGGATAACCTTTTCTGCTTTGCAAAACCTAATTCTCCATTGTAATAAATGCTCTGCCCTAATACATCTGATTACACTGTTTCTGCATGCAATTTCTCATGAATCGCTCTGCAAAGCCCCATGTTTACTTCTTTTCTTCTGAAAATCCTTTCAAATGATCTACAATAACCCAAATTATCTTCTCTCATCGTGCCAGATTCAGGCACTCACTTACTAGCTGGGGGAATTTGATTTTCAATGCAGCTCCCCCTAAGCCAAAGTTCCCATTTTAGTTCCCTAAGGAATTCTCAGCATCGGATTCCACTACGGACCCATCACCATCATTTCTTACACTTTTCTTCACCCATGTCTTGTTCATTTCATTATGGATCTCATTTACATCAACTTTGCCCTTGCCTTTGTCTTGTCTCTACTCATCTGGTTTTCTGTTTACTAGACTTCTTCTTTCATTATTCCTACTTCTGCAAAATCTTGGAATATGACCGGATCGATTACAATTGAAGCACACAACATTTTTTTGCTCACTTAATTGATTTCCTCTTGATCTACACTGATTAGCCATATGTCCAAATCTATTGCATGAAAAGCATTTGCCATTAAAAGAATTGCCACTTCCTCTATTGTTCGCATTATTCATTATCATACTTCTGCATTCATTGGATCTATGACCATACCTCTTACACTTGAAGCATTGACCGAAGAAGGATGGACCATTTTGACTGACTTTGCTTCTGCACTGAGTAGCTCTATGACCAAATTTATTGCAATTGAAATAATTTCCATTGAAAGATGGATAACTTTAAGCATTAAGTTGTCTTACGGGAGGTCTTCTAGGTCTGCTTCTTTCATTCCTTGATTGAGAATTTCTTTGTCCGGATCCAGAGCTTTCACCTTTTTCATACCCAAGACCATGTTTATCATTGGCCTTCTTTTGACTCTCAAGTAGCACTTCAAGTTTAGCCAAGCTTATCTTGAACTTCTCCTTGTATTCGTTTGCAACTTCTAGGTCATGTCTGAGGATGATAATTTGCCTTTCAAGTTCCTCCTCATTATAACTGCATTCTTGTAGATTAGATTTTAGGTGGCCAATTGTTTTGTCCATTCTGCACCATTCTTTTGTTCTTTCCTTCAGAGTTTGATTTAGGTCTTCTTCAGTCTTCTTTCTTTCCTTAATTTCTTTGGTTAGCCTTATCACCCCATATTCCATCTCATGTTTTAGAACAAAAACTTCTTTATCAGCTTCTCATATTCCTTTATCTTTTCTTCCAAAGCCTCATTCATGTCATTTTCTTCAGTAAGATTAGGTAGCTGTTGAAGTAGCTCCTTCCTCTCTTCCATAGATTTTTTTAGTTTTTCTTTTAACATCTTAATGCAATCATCAACATCTTTAAGGTTCTCTTTCAGTTCACTTACTTTTGCTTTGGATTGATTAAGATCTTCTAAAGCTAATTGAAGTTGTTCTCTGAGTGAACCCATTGAAACTCCTTCCCAGATCTTCGTCAAGTTGTTAAGCTTCTTCCAAGGAACCATGCTCTGATACCAATTGTTAAAATTAAGGAACACTGAGAGGGGGTGAATTAGTGTTTTGCAAAACTTATTACTATGTTCCTTTATTAATTCACCATATATATTCAAAAGAAAGAAGCATGAACATAAGAGCATAAATAGAAAGATCATAACACATGAACACCAAGATTTTTATGTAGAAACCTGGTTAAGGGAAAAACCATGGTGGGGGTTAACCCACAAGAATTCATACTCGGTTAAAAGTGTTACAAATGGGGAAGGCACATGCCTTCAAGCTCACAGCCCAGAGCTCACTACTCAAAGAGACTCACTAACTACAAGAAATGATTACAAGAATATTACAGAATGTTTGAACTGATGAATAACATCTACCAATGCAAGGGTTCAGTTTCGGTTAAGCACAGAATACTGATCTTACACACTTCATCCTTACTCTACCCTATTTCACTCTTCAGCCATAATCTGAGCTTAGATCTTCACCTTTGCACTTCTTTTTGCCTTTTCACACTTACTCCATTATCACACCTCACACACACACCAAAACACTCAAATCTATCGGCTACATATATTTGCATCAAGAAATTCAAGCAACTATAGTCAACTTCAAGAAAAAATAGAACATTTATTAAGAACTCTGCTCTGTCGGCTAAATCCATGCACAAACAACGCGGATCAAAAACTTGTGTTCTCAAATCATCAATCATGTCAGCCAATACCACTGATTATGACAAATTGCTTATCCAACAACTTTTCTTCATCCAGACCAAGATCAAATACTAGATTGGCCTATTCTTCTTCTGACTGTACTGACTAATTGGAACTTGATACTCAGATGCTTATAACTTTTGAATCATTCATCACCAGAGGCTAAATTTCTGGATTTAGATAATCCTAACAATCCTTATCACTCCCTCAGATCTGCAACACACTGTGATTTACCACCGAAGAGATCCAGACCAAGATATTGGACCCTGTCACATGCTCTATTTTTTATTACCCAGACTTAGATAAATCTTCACTCTAACTTCCGGTATGATCCATTGATGTAATGCGGATGTGTAAGATGGATTTAGTTGCCATCAATGACAAACACTTGAGATGCCTAGCAGTGTCTCTTCCCAACAAACTTATGTTTTCTCTCAACACATCTAGTCAACCAATACTCTATCTCCTCTTCATTCCCCTCAGGTGCAACAACAACATACACATGTCTTGCAGAAAAAAAAAATTAATTCAATAATAAGTGACATATGTTTAATTCACATATAAAAATGCATACATATATAATTGAATTCAATTTTTAATGTACCTTCTTGTACAAGGTCTGAAACACGTTCATAATCATCTGATGCAAACAGTTGATTATCTTCAATTGTCGTTCCATGTTGATCATGTGTCGATGTAGGTGTTAAGGCTCTTTGTTGCCATTCTTCGACCCATTGTGTATTTTCACACATGCCTCCCAATCACCTACAATACAAAATTGACAAAAACATGCAAGCTCCCTTGTCCATATTGTCCATGTATAAGAATATCATTTTCTTCAACTAACCAAAAGAAGAGTCAAATTATTGAGTTGTCACTTGTTCTTGTAGATAATTTTGCATTGCACCAATCTACAATTGCACGGGCATCTCTGAATTTCATTGCATCCTCAAATTTTAGTTGCTCTCTAGCAAGAGCTCTTTTCACACATGCACTTGCTCCATCATGTTCTCCTTTACCATGTCTAGCTTCAAAAAAACTCCATATATGTTGGATATTATTTTCCTTATGAACTCTACATAACCAATAAAATATTCTAGCATTCTTGAATTGACCCGTGTAATTATCCGACCATATGAGATGTTCTCTCATTTGAATTCCTCTCTTTTAATTTTTTATAAAATGTATCAAAACAATATTGAACAAACTCAGGTGAATGTAATCGATTATCACTCACATAAAAATGGTACTCTCAAAAAATTTCTATTATCTTCTCTACTATCATCCGCATGTCTATATAAAATATGAACAAATATGGCTACTTACATTGAATTATAATATTGTGATTGAATTTCTTCTTGTGGATTAAGAGTATAGTTTTCAGCAAAATCAACAACTGACAATATAGTTCCAACTGGGAATGTGTTTTTACATGTACGAAATTGACCATCAAGCCAATGAGCATTTTGAGAGTGTTTTACATATTTAGATACAACCTTATCTTTAAATTCTTTAATAAATACATGCACACTAAATTTTTCCACAATTAGCTCACAATGTTTTCCAAATTTTCAATCTTTTAAAGAATATTCAATATTTTTAAATTTTTTAACATCCACTAATTGTTGTCCAAATTCATGTAAACTACTTTCATGCATACATTCTCCTAACAATGAAAAATTACCACATCTATCGCATTGTCTAGAAATACATGCATTTAAATAAAATAAGTTTCCATTAAGGGGTTCACAAAACAAACCTGCTATAAAATCTTTGATTGTTTCAGGTGGCATATTAATACCACAAATGTCCTGCATAATTTGGTTAGCATGCAAAGTACAATGTATATATCGAAAAATATCATAATAATAATGAAATTGTACATGAGTGTTACAACAATAGGAAATTCGTTGTTTATTAATTCTAACATACCAAGGTTTACATTTTTCAAATGATCTTTGACTTATGCTAATATTTGGTAAGATTGAATCATTTAAAAAAAAAAATTATATAATTCAATTTGAGTCATATCTAATAGATGCTTTGGATGAGGGTCACATATTTTTTATCCCACCCTTAATTTTAAAACATCTCTAATATTGGGTGATACTTTTGTATTATCATGCCAAAAATTTTCGATTAAAGATTTGATTTAATTAGTTAATTTCATATCTGAACTTGGGAGTCTACCACTAAAACTCCAACATTGATTAATCGGATCTTTTTCAATACTTTCTCTTCTTTTCGCCGCTCTTATCAAAGTTTTAGGATTTGCTTTTATATATTTACTAATCTTACTTAACATTCTTTTATTTGAAGTTGATTTATTAACTATAGCAGTTGTTATTGTACGACGAGCTGCATTCTTATCTTTAGATCGACCTTTCTTTCCTATAGAATCAATAGCATTGGAAACACTAGATATGACTTGTTCTACTGAATCATCTTTCTTTTTTGGTTTTACAAAAATGCCTAATTTTTTCATCACTTTTCGCATTTTCCACATTTTCATCAATTGCATCATGAGTTGACATTGGAATCTTAATTTCTTTCTGTAAAAAATCATTTTATATAATGTATTTCCATGAGTTCTCATTTGTCTCCAAGAAACTTTACCAGGAAGGCTATCTAACACATCTCTTTCAAGTGTAAAAAAAATATTTTCATTTTCATTCATACAAGTGGTTTCATTTTCATTGAACATGCAAAAGGTTTCATTTTCATTTTCAAACATACAAGGGATTTCATTCTCATTTTCATCAATATGAGGGATTTCATCATTATTTTGTTTTTGCATTGTTTCAAAACTAGAATTATTGATACCATCAATGGTGTATCCAGCTTGAACTAATTAACTAAGGTCAATATTATCAAGACTTGAGTTTGAAGACATACCCGCATAAATTGTTTCTATACGTGCATTTTCCATATTATTAGGAGGTGGATTTGAAGACATACATGAAGTTGTTTGCATAGGTGCTATTTCTGTATCATTCAAAGTTGAAGTTGAAGGCATAGTTGGGTTTGTCTCAATAATTGCATTTTCTTCCATATTCACCATCACCACATTCGCATCATCTACATTCATGTCACCCTTCATGGTTTCCTCTTCACAATTCATGGAACTAGATGCTTCCAAATTTTTCATTTGGCAGATTCTTTCTCTTCTATCCCTTTGTCTTTTTGCCTCAATTTCTATATTTGCTTCAATTTCTTCGGGTGTCATTAACTTTCTACACCTTTTTCTTTGTCTTTGCTTTGATCCCATGATTAGCATACCCTCTTGATAAAAACACAAATGAATCTTAACAGGTATTTTCCAATTGCCACCTCCTTCAAATATTCAAATAAAACTATATAATATAGAGATCCTTTCTTCTATAAACTTTGAAGTACAAAAACATTACGAATACATTCAAAATCTCTATTTTTCTAAATTTTCTTGTAAAAAGTCTTTGTACTTGATTCCACTTCAGAAAATTCAATTTGCAATTGTCTCTTCCAAAAATTTCAATAGAATATGACATGTTAAGAGATTGTACAAGACAAGAATGCAATAAAATATGCAGAAACTGACGCTTTCGATCCGTACTGCAAAAAGAGAATATTGCAGGGGAAAAATGCTCAATTGGTTTTTTTCCAAATCGAGGAAAAATAGATCTATTAGAAACGCGGATGCGTTATAAAATGCATACGCATTCTATTTTATAAACACGTATGCATTATGTAATGCATATGCATTTCCTTTTTCGAACAACCAAATAGATAACATGTATGCATTTTTCTTAAGAACGCGTACACATTTCTTTTAAGAACGCATACGCATTTTATAATGCGTACGCGTTTTATAATGCGTACACGTTTTTTAAAATTTGAATTCCCACTCCACATACGGCCTTAGTTTTAGGCTTGGGAAAGGCTTTGCAACCCGACCCTTAGCCTTTGACATGAAATTAAAAAAATAGGGCAAGTTCAAGAGAAATATCAAACTTTGACAATATAGTTGATGGACCTTTTTTATAAATTAATCTACGAAATTAAAACCCATTATAGAACACGATGTCTAGTTTCCAAATATATAAGTTTTGTTAAGATTGGTTTATGTTTGATATTTTTTAATTAATTTCTAAGCAAACTGGTCCATAAACTTGAAATATCATATTTTTTTGCTTTTTAATAACTTTTTTTAAGTTGATTTTTTGTAAAAAAAATTATATGACATCAATCTTCAGACAATTCTCTACACAATGAAAAAAAAATTCAAAAAATATTTAGTTTAGGTCCAATTATGTTGTCCGTACACATTGATTTTTAAAAATAGCAATTAGGGCCAATAAAAATTAAATAAAAAAAATATTCAAAAAAATTACAAAAAATATCCTCATCAATCTTCATGTTGTTAGGTATCTTTTCCCAAAAGGAATTAGAAAAATACTTTCATTTAGGTCAAAAAGTGGTGTTCGTACACGTGCATGGTATGGTAAAAAAATGACTTTTAAAAAGTGGTTTTTATACATACCTATCAAAATTGAATTTCTGTTACTTGAGTTTTTGAATAAATTACATATTTGGAAACTAGATTCAAAATACTAAATTTCATATTACTGACTTTTTTCAAGATTAATTGTGTAAGTGCTTCGAATTTTTAGTCTAAGTGTGACAAATTCTGAAAAACAACAAAAACACTTCCACTTTTTGAGTTTTTTGTGGACCCAACTTCTTTCATCAGCCCCTCAAAGAAACATGCCTGAAAAACCCTCTGAAAATGACCTTACCCACTGAAACTACGTTAATACAAGAAATTAAATGACTCCATATCGAGATTCCATTGTTACAGGAAATTAAAGAAATTCTTGAACTAAACCAGCTAGTCAAATAGTTGTGCATAAAAACACCAAGAAGGAAAAAGAAACAAATTAACATTGTGCACATCAATGGATATTTAGCCGACCTTCTAGCTAGAGAAATCACAACCCCAAAATATGGTGACTCGGGCAGTTCACTCATAATAGTGACAATCAACGAGGTAGTAATACCTAATGAACTCATGGACTTGGGAGCAACCATCAACATCATGACAGTGGACGTTATGGAAAAATTGGAACTCACTGATCTACGTCCCACAACCACCATATTGTAAATGGCAAACCAATCCATAGCTATTCCCAAAGGTGTCTTAGAAAATGTTCTTATCAAGGTTGAAAATTGGGAATACCCAGTGGATTTCCAAGTAATCCAGTCCCTCACACCCAAGGACAGTTACCCATTAATACTGGATAGACCTTGGTTGGCTACAGTTGCAGCCAAAATTGACTCTAGAAAAAGAGGAATGACCATGTCAAATGGCCCCAATAGAAAACACTTATTCCTGTATCCCCCTGCTCAACCTACTATAGATAAACAAGTTTGGGTTGACGAACCAAATAGTTTTGACAAACAAAAGAATCTAGCCTCACTTGCTATGGTAGTCATCAAACAACATGGTGAAGAATTGGAAGATGAATTGGAAAACAACATGCAAGATCTTGCCATAGATTCAGGTGATGAAGAAATTTTAGAAGTAGAAGATATTTTAGGACACTCGATCCATATTGATGATATCAAACATAGTTACACCAACTTCACAACGTTACCTTGTCCTCTAGCTAATATCATTCTAAAAATAGATCACTTCTTCGAAGATATTGCCAGATTCCACAAAATTATACCGCATAGTTGTCCTCTAAGCACCTTAACGAGAGAAGTTCATACTATCACCTCCAACTACCCCGAAACCAAAACTATCATGTTACTACCAGGAAAGACCTTAAATATTAATAGTTGGTTGATAGAGGCAGATGAACTCAAGTTATTTGATGTTTTGGTAAATAGATCCAAAGCTTTTGCTTGGGATTACACAGACATGGAAGGAATACACCCAAGTGTCTATACCCATCGCATCTATACTGAAGACATTAGGCCTATTCGTCAACCACAATGAAGAGTCAACCTTGCTCTCAAAGACATTATTAAAACAAATATTGAAAAACTCTTGCAAGTAGGATTCATCTATCCCATCTCTGAGAGCAAATGGGTTTCGCCTCTAGTAGTAGTCCCAAAGAAAAATGGGAAGTGGAGAGTGTGTGTTGATTATATAGAGCTCAATAAAGCCACCTATAGAAATTACTTTTCTTTACCTTTCATAGACTAGGACTTGGATAATCTAGAAGGAAGAAAGTATTTCTCATTTTTCGACAAATTCAGTGGATATAACCAAATACAAGTAGCAGTAGAGGACCAGGACAAAACAACTTTTACCTATCATTGGGGAACATTCGCATATCGAGTTCTTCCCTTCGGGCTATGTAATGCTCCTACAACATTTCACAGAGCTATTCTAGCCATCTTTGTTGAACTTGTAAATGATTGTGTGGAAGTCTATATGGATGACTTCATAGTGTATGGTTCCACTTTTGACAAAACTCTTAAAAATTTGGACAAGGTGTTGTAGCGATGTGAGGACCATCAGCTATCCCTAAGTCATGAAAATGTTTAATAATGGTAGAATAAGGGATAGTGTTGGGACACCACATCTCAACTGAAGGGATAAAGGTAGATCCTAAGAAAATCAAAGTGATACAACAACTAGAGACTCCAAAGAACCAAATTGATGTTAGAAGTTTCTTAGGACATGTTGGATATTACCGAAGATTCATAGAAAACTTCAGCAAGATTGTAGCCCCCATGTTCTCCCTTCTCCAAAAGGATATAGACTTTGTCTGGACAGCAAAATGTCAAACATCATTCGAGATCATTAAGGAGAAACTCATTTCTGCTCTAGTCCTACATGGACCTAACTGGAACCTTCCTTTCCATATTTAAATAGATGCTTCGAATGATGCTATTGGAGCAGTTTTAGGTCAGGAAGATGAGAATGGAGGGAAATATGCCATCTATTTAATCAGTAAGAATTTGACTCCCACAGAATGAAACTACACCACTACAGAAAAAGAATTCTTAGTGTGGTTCATGTAAACAATAAATGTTGACATTACATTACAGGGTATAAAGTAACCGTGTTCATAGATAATTCAGCTATCAAATACCTAATGAATAAATCAATAGTAAATGGAAGAATAATCAGATGGTTATTGCTTCTCCAAGAATTCAATGTGACCATCATTGATAAACCTCGAAAGTTCAACGTAGTCATAGACTTCTTATCTCAGATCAAACAAGATAATGGAGATTGTGCCCCTGTACGAGATGAATTCCCAGATAAAAACTTATTTTCCATCTCAATTAAAACCCCTAGTTTGCAGACATTGCCAACTATCTTGCTACCTCTAAGTTTCTACTAGACTTTACATTAAAACAAAAGAAATGCCTCATCAAGGAAAGTGCTCAATTCAAATGGATCAATAGCATGCTATTCAAAGATGGTCATAATCTAGTTTTATGAGGTTGCATCAGATCAGATGAAACATATAGCATTCTCAAAGCCTACCATGATGATCCCTCCAGAGGTCATTACTTTGCCAAAAGGACATCCCATAAAATTTTAGGTACAAGATATTATTGGCCCTCTATGCATAAAGATGTAAAAAACTATGTTTGTCGTTGTGATGAATGCCAACGAGTAGGAAGACCCACAACATTCAATGAAACACCTCTGCAGTTGTAGGTAGTTTTTGAACCATTTGAAAAGTGGGGATTGGATTTCATCGGTCCCATAGATCCTCCTTCATAGGGCAAAGAATACATTTTGGTCTGTACTGACTATCTAACTAAGTGGGTAGAAGTCCAAGCACTGAGAGTTTCTAGGGAAGAACAAGTTGTAGACTTCCTGTATAACAAGATTTTTCTCAGTTTTGGAGCCCCTAGATCAATTGTCACAGATCAAGGACACCATTTTATGTCTAAAGTTTTGCTAGCCTTTATTGATCATTTCCAGATAAGCCATAAGAAGTTGTCTTCTTATTACCCACAAGCAAACGGCCAAGTGGAAGTCACTAACAGGGATCTTGAAAACATTTTGACAAAAATAGTTTGATCAAGAAGAAGAGACTGGGCCAGAAAAATACCTAAAGCCATTTGGGCCTTTAATACAACCTAGAAGTCAACTATCGGTCTTACTCCTTACAAGTTAGTCTTTGGGAAGAAACCTCTTCTACCCATTGAATTTGAACTTCAGACGCTTAGAATGGCAATGGAGGTAGGCTTGGACCTTGATCGAGCCCAAGTTGAAAGAGTCCTACAGCTTAGTGAATTAGATGAACTCTGTTTGGAAGCCATTCACCAGACCGAGTTAGTTCAACAACAATGAAAGGCTTGGCATGATAAACATATAAAAGAAAGAGAGTTCCACAACAAGGATTGGGCACTGTTACTTGATTCCAGATATAAAGATCAAAAAGGTAAACTTAGAACTCATTGGCTGGGTCCATATGAGATTTCTGAAGTATTTCCAAATGGAGCAGTACAGTTTAAGCCCATTGACGGTGACACTCAAACTCTCTTATTCAATGGTCATCAATTACGAATCTACCATAAACCTATTAACAAATAACAATTTACACGAATGATAGAAATGCAAGGAGAAACCCAATGTATTGACTTTGTTTCAGCAGAGGCAGTATAACCCTCTAAGTGATAAAAAACATTGTGTGTATGTATTCATGATTATTCTAGAGCATTTTTATTGTATCTTCATCTTTGTACTTGTCTAAATTTCATTATTGTGTTGCAGGACTTCATCTTTGAATAAGTACAAAATTCTAGTGCATCTTTCAGCGATGCTCCAGAACTTTGTTCCTTCATTCCAGCCACATCTTTCAGCAATGCTCTGGAACTTTGTTCCTTCATTCCGGTTGCATCTTTCAACGATGCTCCAGAACTTGTTCCTTCCTTCCGGCCGCATCTTTCAGCGATGCTCTAGAATTTGTCCATTCATTTTGTTCCTGCATTCCAGCTGCATCTTTTAGTGATGCTCTAGAACTTTGTTCCTTCATTTTGGCTGTATCTTTCAGCAATGCTCCAGAACTTATTCCTTCATTTTGTTTCTACATTCTAGTTGCATCTTTCAGCGATGCTCTGGAGTTTTTTTCCTACATTTCGGTCGCATCTTTCAGTGATGCTCCAGAATTTTGTTCCTACATTCTGGCTGCATCTTTCAGTGATGCTCCAAAATTTTGTTCCTGCATTCCAACTGCATCTTTCAACAATGCTCCATAATTTTGTTCCTATATTCCAACTACATCTTTCAGCGATGCTCTGAAACTTGTTCCTGCATTTTGACTGCATCTTTTAGCGATGCTCCGGAACTCATTCCTGCATTCTGACTGCATCTTTCAATGATACTCCATAAGTTGTTCTTGCATTCCAGTTGCATCTTTTAGTGATTCTTTGGAACTCATTCCTGCATTCTAGCTGCATCTTTCAATGATGCTCTGGAACCTTGTTCCATACTTCATATACTCATCCCATGGTCATCTTTTTCCAATGTTCTAGATTTGTGATTCCCCTTCTTTCCAAATGCTCTAACATCTCTAAAAACATACCCATTGCCATCACCAAACTCTTCCATACCATTGCCACCTTAGAAATTTATGCCCTATATTGCCATCTCTCACCATAATAAATGATATTATTGTGACAATCTATCATCATAACAATTAGAACACTTTCAGCCACACCATCTTCATCAATAATAAATCCATTACAACCATTTGCCATCCCATTCGAATCAAATAACACCATCGTCTATGATGTCATTACGTCAGCATAAATGAGGTCACTTTCAAATCAATAACGGTACGTACATCTTTTGTCTTAAGTCGGTAAATTATTGTGAATAAAATTAAATAAATTGGCACGTTCTCCCTCTTTTTCAAATTTAGTAAATTATGCAAACTGTACCTTCAATGGAAGAGGTGGCAGCTCATTCATTCCATTCCACGCAAGGTAATAATTAGATACAGCGCAGCTGAATGTCATGAATTAATCTATGTCCTATCAGCATTATCAAAGTACAAGTGGCCACAAAGATTGAGTTTCATTTAATCTGCATATTAGTTTGTATGAAATAGTTCTCACCTTGGTGTGCCACGATGTTTAGTAGACACTCAGCAAAATTGCCAGCAAGGGATAGAATGGGGGGAGCAAAGCGCATATCAGAGCCAACTTCCACAGACAAATTATTGGCACTTAGCAGCATTTCAGAACTATTTCAAAGGGGTGGATGGCTAGAGTTCATGAAAAAGTTCGAAGGGCATAATACACAGCTAGTTGAAGAATTTGTGGAAAATTTCTCAAATGGGTAGTCAATTGTGCGAGGACAAAAATTTAAGGTAAGTGACTAAACTATATCTAGTTTATCTAGTATCAAAAATGAGTGCTTGAATCTATCAGAAACTACAAATATTTCCTACCAGAAATTGATAGAGCTTTTCTTAAGGCAAGGGGAACCTTAGCCATTATTAGTTGTAAATACCTTGGGATAGAATAAAGGGTTTCAAATAATGTACATTGCAGAGCCATGGAGAATGGCAGTAGCCTGGATAATTGAGTATTTTACATGTGAAGGACAATGTGCTACTGTCATCGGTCCTCCTTTCTGTTTGCTCATTCACTTACGCCATAGTGTCAAAAACCCTAAATTGAGGGTTAATCTTCCTGCCTTCTTAAGTGACTCCCTTATCCACATGATAGAAAGGTTCAAAATTGGGTCTGGGCCATTAAAACACCATGGCCTCATTTCTTTAATTTGCAAGCATCAACTCCTCAAAAAGAGAAAAACAAATGATAAATGGCAAAAATTTCTTAGGAAGTTTGAAATCCCAACACCCTCAATACATTTTGAGAGAGGTGAGTCATCCGATTTGGCAGCGGAGAACCCTAGGGAACCTTCCCCTATACCCCCACCTGCCAGGGAATCTTTCGAAGGTGAAGCGCTGGAAAATAATTCAAACCCTACAAAACCCAAGGAGCGACCTAGACCACATAATGTTCAAAAACTCCAAAAAAAAAAGAAAATGTGGACTTAGTGGACTCTGAGGATGAAAGTAGTCATCCCAACAAAAGGGAAAAAAGGCCTAAAATGAAATTATAGAGACCTCCCCTCTAAGAATAAGTAAAAGATTGGCTACCGATTTCAGCTGTGTTGCGGCTTGTGACCAACTACCTCTTCCTAAGAAGAAAAGACGGGATAGGCAGCCAAGTGAAAACCTAGTCCAGTCGAGTGAAAATCAAACCCTGGGAAGTAATGATGCCCCTAAATTTGAGAAGTATATTGATCCACCTGAGAAGGATCAAGAGGAAATAAGAGAACAAATTCTAAATTATGTACTTGTTGAAGAAGTAGAGGCTCAAGAAGATGAGCTTGTGGAAATAATTTCATCCACTCAATAGCCATTAGATGAACACAAAATTGACATAGTCCCTCAAATTGGGCAGTCATCCCCTCTAAATACCGTCAATGACATGGAACAAGGTTTACTAGAAGTGAAAGATGAAGGACATGTGTCTGACAATGATACAGAGAATTTTATTCCCCCTCTTTCCAATAATACAAAAAATGAAAAATGTGATCACATAAAAGTGGAATTAGAATAATTAAAAGAAGAAATTGTATAGTTGAAAAATCAACTTTAGCAAAGTGAGGAACAGATACCCAGACAACAATAGGAAATAGAAACACAGACAAAAATTTTGCAGCAGAAAGATTAAGAAATCAAAACTCTAGGGAATTGGAACAAAAGGATAAATTTATTGAGAAATTACAATCCCAAATGAAACAAATTGAGGAGAAAGATAAGAAACATTTGATTAGTTTGTCTAAAAAGGATGAACAAATAAAAAAATTGACTGTCAATTTGGAGCAATTCCTTAAATCATTTGTAGAGGAACAAGAGAAGCAGAAATTAGAACTTAACATAGCTCTTAGCAAAACTATAGAGCTGGAACAGGAATTATAGGAAATCAGTGTTAAGCCAACCATAGAATCAAAAGAGATACAAACTAAACCAAACAAAATGGAGTGGTTTCAAGTCCATATTCCTCCCATGTTGGCCAAGTGGATGGAAAGGTGTTATTTCCTAAGGCAAGTTGGAGCTGAGAATGCTAGACTTGAATAGGAAATAGTGTTACTAAAGGAATTTTATCACAGGTTGTATCAAGTTAAAACTGATGCATACAAAATCGAAGAGATGTTAGCTTGTAGGAAGCCATCCAGTCTCTATTCCATGTTCCTCAATGAACAAGTGTTAAGATGGAAGTTTTTAAGACTTTCCTATAATCCTCCCTATGATCCTGATGATAATAAATTTTTAGAAATATTTAAACAATCATCTCCTATTCAAAAGAATTTGTTGTGTGAATTCTTTCTGCATAATTTGTTGTTGAAGTACAGTGACTTTTTCATTAATCTTTTCGTGGGGGAAGTTCAGCTCAGGGCATTTATGTCTAACATGTAGAACCAACTGAATTGGCAAGATAGGGCAAGGGAATATCTTCAAGCAGAGAAAACTGTGGGGCTTCACATGAGAAATCCTCATCACCTTTGCCTTCATGACTCAGTTCAGGAGAATCAAAAAGTATAAAACCATGAAGGAAAAGTATAATGAGAGAATAAGAATCTATTTTGAAGATTTCATCATTAATGGGCCATAATTGATAGAAAGAGCTTGGAATGCTTGTGAAGAGAGATATACTCCTCTGCCTATGTACTTAAAATGGAGGGAGATGATCTACCCCACCAATCTTAGGTGGTTTTAAAGAAGGGTTGAAACCTTAACAGAAGTGTTGCAACAGATCAAAACCAAGTGAATTGGCATGAGGTATAGGCCTCCTCTACTCATCCAGCCTCCACCTACAATTTTAGTGACTACAGAGCAGGATCCAAGAGATTTGCAGGCTTGGAAACTAAGAATGAAATTACACAAGGGATTCCTCAAGTATCCTGATCATTTGGATGACGCAGGGGATATATATGATCTTAGTGCAACATATGAAGAGCTGAACAAAAAGAGGGATGCAGAAAGATAGAGGGCCCATCAAAAAGGACCTACTCAGGCCTAGGAAGGGGAGGGTGATGAGGTATAAACAACCTCATTTTTATAACAAGTCTTATAACCCTTTTTGTCTTGCCCAATCACCCTAACCATGCCAAATTGTTTATTTTTAGAAGCAATATTTATCTATTTTTGATAAAGCGATGTATAAATCTTTATCTTCCAATTGATTGAAATTAACCATTGTTGACATAATTGTGTGTAGAGCTTGTGTAATTATGTAGGGTTTCATGTATGGCCTAATGGAAGGAGTGGACTTCAAAGCAGCTGAAGTCAGAGCACCAAAATTTGAGGGCGCCAGAAATTTAGGCATACGTAAACATAGACTTCGTTAGCAATTCTATTATTTTCTGTTGGGCATACTTAAGACTTTATGGCTCCACTCAAAGCCTTTAATGTGTTTAATTTTAGAGACATCCAGTTAGTTTTTAAATTTTGTTTTTCTTTAAACACTTCTTCAATGGAATTTACCCACCATTTGAAATTTAGAATTTTGGATTAGTATAATTTATATGTAGTTGCTCAAAACAAGGATATATGTTATGTTGTGTTAAGGATGAAAACAATTTTTTGAAGTGATAATCTGTAGCTATATTCTGTGATACTTTTATTACATGAATGAATATCGCCAGTTCTATAATGAGTAATCTTTTCTGAGCAATGGAAGTAATATGAATGGAATTTACTTTGAAGCTGTTGAAGTACTGAATGTGATTTGAGTCGATAATAGGATCTCCCAAGCACTGACCACTTGAGGAATTTTAGAATAGATAATTATTTTTATTATTATGAATTGGTGTTGTTATTTATGTTTTGTGAATGTTCTGTTTAGATTAATGTCAATTCGTGTTTAGCTTTGTCATGTGTTCCTGCAAGTTGAGGTAATTAAGTTAATGATCTTTGAAATTTTGTTCATTTGAAATTTTTGGAGCATCCACTTCATTCAAATTCATAGTTAAAATTGCTTGTGTGAATTTCTAGATTAGATTTTATATGCTTTTTAGATTAAAAAAATTCAAATGCTTTCTAGCTTAAATTTTTTAAGCTTTCTAGTTTAGATTCTATTTTAAGCTTTTCAAAAATCCAGAAAAATTGTTACTAAGTGAGATGTCCAAAAATATTCCCTATTGCATATAGCCTTGGACACTACCCGGTCGACATAACTAACATATTTTCAACTAAAGTGTTAGGACCTTACGATAGCCTGTCAATGCTATCAAGTTTGGTGATGAAGAGTCAGCACAAATATGTGGAAAAGGTGTTATAACTATTGATGGGAAGAATAGGATTGAGGATGTCCTCTATGTCAAAGGGATAAAACGTAATCTTTTCAATGTTAGTCAGATGTGCAGTAAAGGTTATAATCTCACCTTTCATGCCAAAAGTTGTGAAAACAGGAAGGCAGGGTCCATAAAACTAGTTGCAGAAGGTATCAGGACATGTGGTGATATCTATCATCTGAAGGATGTAAATGGAAGAACTTGTTCATTGGCTCAATCTAGTTAGTGTTGGTTGTGTCACAAAATAATGGGACACAACAATTTTGATAATATGGTAAGGATCAGCTCTACTCATGTAGTGAGAGACATGCCTAAGATAATCAAGCCTACAAACACAATATGCAAGGAATGTCAAATGGGAAAGCAAACAAAGACAAGTTTCAAAAGCAAGGAGTACTCATCTTCAAAGCCATTGGAGCTCATTCACACTGATCTATGTGGCCCTACAAGAGTAAAGAGTCAACAAGGTGAGAGGTATTTTATGTTGCTCATTGATGACTATTCTAGAATGACTTGGGTTACTTTCTTAAGAGAAAAATCAGATGTTCTTGATAAATTTAAGGTGTTCAAAAGCTATGATTGAAAATGAAGTGGATGCTAAGATCAAATGTCTAAGGTCTAGTAGAGGAGGTGAGTTTACTTCAAATGAATTTGAAAGATTTTGTGAAGAGCATGGTATTAGTAGACATCTTTCAGCTCCTAGGATCCCTGAGCAAAATGGGGTAGTAGAAAGGAAGAATAGAACTATGCAAGAGATGGCTAGGGCAATGTTGAAAGATGCAGATCTTCCTGATATGTACTGGAACGAAGCAGTTCACACTATTGTCTATCTAATTAATAGAGTGCAAATGAGGTTCAATAGCACTAAGACTCCTTATGAGATATGGTATCGAAGACCTCCCACTGTCAGATACTTTAGGATCTTTGGAAGCAAATTCTATATCAAAAGAAATGAAAAAGACCTACGAATTTTGATTCAAGAAGTGATGAAGGAATCTTTCTTGGTTACTCAACCAGAAGCAACGCTTATAGATACTACACCAAGAGGTTGGGAAAGATGATTGAAAGTGCAAATGTCAAGGTAGATGAAGACCTGTATCAAATCTCACAAGAATCAAAGGACTCCAAATCTGATATCTTTCCATGCATTGAAAATGAAGAAGAAGAAGTGAAAGAAGTAAAGGAATAAGAACCAGAGAAGACGCCTAAGACTCCAGCAAAGTATGTTCAGAATAACCACTCAATAGATCAGATCATTGGAGATAAGGATGAAGGTATGTAGACAAGAAGAATGCTTGCTAAGACACATGAGCAAGTAAAATTGTGTTTGTTATCAAAAGTAGAACCCAAAACTTTTGCTAATGCAAGCAAAGATGATGGATGGATAAAGGCAATGGAAAAAAAATTGGATCAGATTGAGAAGAATCAGACATGGGAATTGGTTCCCAGACTAGCCAATAAGAATGTTATAGGAAAAAAATGGGTGTTTCGGAACAAGCTGAATGAAGAAGGTGAAGTTGTAAGGAACAAAACAAAATTGGTATGCAAAGGATACACACAAGTTGAAGGCATTGACTTTGAGGAGACTTTTTCTCTGGGAGCCAGGATGGAGGAAATCAGAATGTTCCTTACTCTTGTTTCTCATAAGAATTTCAAGGTATATCAAATGGATGTTAAGTTAGCTTTCTTGAATGGTGATCTAGAGGAAGAAGTTTATATTGAACAACCAGATGGTTTCTAGATATCAAAAGATCTAGATAGTGTGCAGACTCAATAAGGCTTTATATGGTCTCAAGCAAGCACCTAGGGCTTGGTATGTTAGGCTAGACAAGTACTTACTTCAACAGGGATTCAATAAAGGTACTCTAGATAGCAATCTTTACATCAAGGAAGGAGACATGATATTGATACTTGTAGTATATGTTGATGACATCAACTTTGGTGGAGATGATGATAGGTGTAAGAGGTTTACAGAGGAGATGTAAAAATAGTTTGAGATGTCTATGATTGGTGAGATGTCTTTCTTCCTTGGACTTCAAATCACTCAGTTAGATGGTGGTATCTTTATTTCTCAATCTAAGTATGTCAAAGAATTTTTGGAAAAGTTTGATATGGAAGATTCAAAACCGAGTTCTCCCATGGTCACTGGATGTCACTTGAGCAAGGATGATGAGTCTCTGAAGGTGGATCAGACTTCCTATAGATCTATGATTGGAGGATTGTTGTACTTGATGGCTTCTAGACTTGATATTATGCAAGTAGTATGTGTGATTGCCAGATATCAAGCTAATCCCAAGAAAACACATGAGAAGGTAGTGAAAAGGATATTCAAATACTTGAAAGGAACTTCAGATTATGGTTTATGGTATCCAAGAGATAATGACTTTGATTTGAGTGCCTACACTGATGCTGATTGGGTTGGTTGTGTTGATGATAGAAGGAGTACAAGTGGTGGTGCTTTCTTTTTAGGAAGTATATTGGTTTCATGGTAGAGTAAGAAGCAAGATTCAGTGTCCTTATCAACTGTAGAGGCAGAGTACATTGCACCTGCATCTTGTTGTACACAAGTGTTGTGGATGAAGCAAACTCTAAAGGATATCAAGGTATTGTATGATGAGCCCATTCCTATCTTGTGTGACAATATAAGTGCTATCAATATTTCCAAGAATCTAGTGATGCATTCTAGAACCAAGCATATAGTAATTAGGTATCACTTTTTGGGAGAGAAAGTTGCAGACAAGGAAATGAATTTGGAATACATTCCAACAAAGGATCATATTGCAGATATTTTCACAAAGGCTCTTGCAAAGGACACTTTTGAGGATCTTTGGCAGAGGTTAGGGCTAATTGCCCCTCCTTCTTGCTAGATGCATAGTGGTGCATCTATCCAGGGAGAGTTCATGTTATATCTTGTTCCTGGACTGATGGTGGCTACCTCTCAAGGGGAGCAGGTAGTGGTTGCTGATGATAGGGGGAGTTTGTTTGTTGCAAGAAGTTATGTCCTAAGGATAAAGAAGTTGCCCTTTGTCCTTGATGTCAAAGGGGGAGAAATGTGCAAGTATGTGTTGCCATCAATGCTAAAGGGGGAGATTGTTACATATATATTTCCTAGGGTTGTCATTTATGTCAACACTATCATAAGGTTATCATTGATGTCAACACTATCTTGAATGTGTAATGGTGTTCATGGTTGGATATCATGTCCTATACATCAGAGAAGATACAGTTCATGGTTGGATGTCATGTTGAATATAGTGAGGTTACTAAAGTTCATGGTTGGATGTCATGCGTTGATCAATGTAGAGTTGAGTATGAAGTTATATTAAGATGGGAATTAGAAGCACCAAGATGATCAAATGTGTTGTTGATGTTAAGAAGATGTTACTGGTGGCTTGAAGCATATTGTATGATCTCTCCTACTATTTTTGAGAATGCAAGTATTGATACAAAGAAAGTTTGGCCTCCGGAAGTTGGTGACAATTTCTGCTGTAGGATGACTACCTTTGAAGATTATCTAGGAGATTGCTCTTCATTCCTCTGCATTAGTAGTTATGGATATGTGGTTTTGGAACTATGTTTAGGGTGCAGCGAAGGTGATAATTCCAAATTTTTAGATCATCTGTCCTTCCGCTGCGAAAGTTATGCATGATAGAGTACCGACAAGTGTTCTGGCAAAGTGAGGTGGTGTTATAGGCCTGTTGGAATGCTTTGCATTCCTCTAAAAGTGAATGGTTTCCTTTGAGGTTTTGTGTACATGTTTACGGATGTGAATTACATGTTTCATTGCAGTTTTAAGCTTCTTGGTGGTCTACAAACTCAATTTCTCAATAACAGTATGTTGTAGTGTGTTTTGAATGATATGTTGTTCTCAGAATTCATGATTGAAGATGTGCAGCATAAAATCGTTGATGTAAAGAGGTAAAGGAGTGTTTGAAGATGTATGAGTCTTGTAGGCTCACTTGGAAGAGTTTCATGAAGATCTTTCTTGTTTCCAGTACCGCACAAATTTTTCAAGTTGTTGTGGTCGTTATGCTTCAAGTTTCGTATGTTTTTTCTTAAGGCCATCCTATTTTCAAATGAGTGGAGTGTACAGATGTAATTCCTTAATGTTTGATGCTATGAAGGATGTTTTGAGCCTAATTAAGCAAGTGTTGATGTCTGCAAGGCATGGGTCTTCTATCAGTGTAGCGTGTAGTCTTGTTTAGGACTTGTCCTCTACACGTTTCATGTTGTGTGTTGTCTAATCGACTTGTAAATGTATTTTTCATGTTGTCTGTAGCTGACAAGCAATGCAATCAATGTAATATCATGTATAAATTGTAAATCAGAGTTAGGCTGGGTGTGATTGCAAAGTTATTGATAAGGTTCGCAAGTAAGAAAAGGAGCAGAATGGCTGCATTATGATGTGTGACTGAAGGAGAAAGAGTAGAAGTTGTAGATGCTATCATGATCCATCTTGAAGACATATCTATGATAGTCATCAAGTGTAGAGTGTGCCAACTAATCCAATCATTAGAAGAAAGTGTGAAGAAGCAAAATTGCAATCATCAAAGGTGTAAGCTTCATTGTTAATTTTTCAGGCAGTAGTGAGACTGTCATACTGTAATCTATTCTAAAGTGTGTTCTCAATTCAGGGAGTAGTTTATTCCTTGGGAGTAACCTTAAAAAAAAGTCTACAACGAGTTGTAGCTTTCTTGGGAGTGACCCTAAAGCAAAATTTTCAAGGAGTAGTAGCTTCCTTGAGTTGTAGCCCTAAAACAAACTTGTTATTTTGAGCTTCGTAAATTGCGAGTTAATCCTCACCGTGGTTTTTCCCTTCTTGGGTTTTCCACGTATATCTGGTGTTATGTGTTGATGTGCATTGTATTAATCTTTCATGCTTATATTAATACTGTAATGCTTAAGTTTTAATCTGCTTTGGAGAAGTTGAAGTTTGTTTGGATACTGATTCACCCCCCCTCTCAATATCCTAGTGTGTTCAAGAAAATCATTGTGATGCCAATGGTTTTCCTCTATATTTGAGATGGGCAGCTCCCTTGTATGATGAGATTTTAGGATTTTTTAGTACTTTTAACCATAAAGTACAAAAAGGTAGGAAAGGAAAAATGAGAAAAGAAAAAAAAATTCAACTGTGAACATAAGAAACACAGTAGAGATTTCTTTAAGGACAGAAGGAAAATGGAAAATTAGGTTGGATTAAAATTAGGAGTACAAAGTCTCTGAATCATCTGTAGGCCATGCGCAAGCGAAAGAGGAAATAAGTATAAAGTGGGTCGATCGAACATAAGAACAATCAATTTTTAGGAAGAATTAATGACATAACAATAGTAATCCTTCATGAATATTAAAACAAACAAGAGCGCAAAGTCTCTAGTAATTCACCTTACAAATCCCTTAGTTTATAGAGGCAAAAAAAGATCCCCCCTTTCAATTCAACCTTGCATATATAGAGTTTGAATGTAACTGATTGTTGAAATGGATTTTAGTTTACCTCATTGATAATATATTAAAAAGTCGTCAATATAATTTTAAGTTATAAAGAACAGTTGATGAGGATCATTGTAATCCACTCCATTTAATTTATCAATCCGAGGTGGTGTCCAAAGGCTATCTACATTGGGAACCTAAAGATTTTTGGCAAATAGCGCTTTCTAATTAAAGAAGAAAAAATTTGAATTAATCTAATAACTAAAAATGGATTTACATATGGGAAATGAAATCACACATTCAGAATTGAAATACACTTGTATAAATTAAAAAAAAAATACAAAATTAAAACATGTTTCCCTAAATTAAAAATATAGAAACAAAACTAACAACTATTGCACTACAGATCTAATTTAACACATTTAAAATTAATAGAAATGCATAAAACTAAAATAATACAAATAAACAAATAAATATAAAATGTTGTCCTCTTCTTCAGGATGAGAAACTTGCTTCTCCCTTGGAATTGGACTAAGATCATTCATCCTTGTGCTCAATGAGCCATATTTTTATTTGCTTCAAGAAAATATTACAAATTTTCTTCTAAAATTATTATAGTTTTTCTATTCTAAAACTTGCTAAAAAACCTCATTTCTTTAGAGTTCAAATGTTTATTTATACATTGAAGATCTTCACTCAACTCCCTAAATTAATGGAAAGCATAAATACACTTGTTTTACACATTCCTATGATAAAATCTAACAACTCCCTTTATTCTCTACATCTATCTCTTCTACTCCTATACTAAAGGAAACAAATTCCTTTATTCTCTCTACTACTCCTATGTTAGAGGAACATCATTTATTCTCTCATTATAAAATGACAACTCATCTACATTAAATTAAAAGAAAAGAGTTTGATAGATTTTTTTTGCTACTTTTATTAGTTTTCTCTATTTTAAATACAATAACAATTCATCTTCAACCTTTTAGGAGAAAAGGTTGAGAGAATGTTAAATCCATGGATTAAGCCAAATTATGAAGTTGCAACATCTTAAAGTTGGCTGAAATGAAGCTGAAATACTTCAAGAGTTGGCTCAGGAAGTGATTTTGCAATAATTTAGAAAACTTCAAAGTTGGTTGAAATAAGGCTGGAACATTTCCAAACTAATTCCACGTCATTTTTTTAAAGCATATTGCCTTCTATTTTTCAAGAAATATTAGAAAATGTTAACAAGTAGATTGCAATAGACTTCTAAGAAATAAACAAATAAATATCATTTATTTTATTTTAAATAAGATAATAGTTCTTAAAACTATATTTAAATCCACTTTTAATGCCAATTTTTAAGAGAAAATAGAGATGAATTTAGCTGACACATTTCTAGTCTCATCAATAATCACTTATTAAGTCATTTTTAAATGACTTAATTTATAAATATAATAAAGCAACATAAAGAGATTAGAAAAGGCTTTGATTGAAAAGATTTGTAGCTTACTCATTTGAAGTCCTTGACCTTAGCTTATCATGATTGCTTGGATGATGATTTACTTCAAAAAGCTTAAGGGATTTCACATTATAATCTCTGAAAGCATATCTTCTTATCATTTCACTCCAAAATTGCTATTTCCATTAGATACTTTGACAGATGCATTGCAAGTATGTTTCATAATGTTACATTTGGTATACATATCAATGAAGGGACCTATTACAAATGCTCTACACATACTCTAAGCACACTATCTCCTTAGCCCATACTCTTCACCTCATCATCTAAAGTGTTCATATGGACATGCCTAGATAGCACAAATGAATTTCCCCATATTCCCAACACCCAAGTGTGTGTTTTATTCATTACCCCTCTTCTCTTTTTATAAAGTCTTCATGAGTGTGTTGCAAGAGCAATGGGAGGGAGTGAACATCGTCTCTTAATTGCTAGAGGCCAAAAGGCCCATAGTCCCTAAACACCATCTGAGCTTTTCTGTGCTCACAGGGTTAGTTAAAGAATCAACAACATTTATCAAAGTCTCTACCTTAACTACCTTCACCCTGCCATCTTCGACCATATCTCTAAAAAATTGATATTGTACATCAATGTGCTTGGTCCTAGCATGAAATGTCAAGTTCTTAGCTAGACAGATCACACTCTAACTGTTGCAATAAATTATCGCTACACCTTGTTTTATTCTAATATCTAAACATAGTATCTTAATCCAAATGGCTTCTTTGCAAGCATGAGTAGCTGCTATATACTCAGCTTCAATAGTGGACAAAACAACCACATCTTATCGCTTACTCATCCAACTAATTGCACCACCAAATAAAGTAAACACATAAGCACTAGTGGATCGTCTACTATCAATATCACCTGCCCAATCCAAATCCACATAACCATGAATATCAAGGGAAATATCATCTTCAGTCAAATTACTATGATAACACAAGGAATACTTTGAGTACTGTGCAAATATCTGAAGACTCTTTTAAATGCATCCCAATGAACTCTACAAGGATTAGACATATATTTGGAAAGAATTCCCACTGCTTGGGCAATGTTTGGTCTAGTACAAGCCAT
This sequence comes from Cunninghamia lanceolata, assembly GCA_027924645.1. Lineage (NCBI taxonomy): Eukaryota > Viridiplantae > Streptophyta > Pinopsida > Cupressales > Cupressaceae > Cunninghamia > Cunninghamia lanceolata. The sequence goes on along the minus strand of BSBN01000328.1, from coordinate 3,947,471 downwards.
AGCATACATCAAACTTCCAACTGCATTCTGGTAAGACACTCTGCTCATCTCTTCCAGCTCTGGTGGAGATGTTAGATAATCTGAAATAGAAAAATTTGTTCCAACAGAAAAGGGAACACACAATGGTCTACAGTACTACATAAACCTCTGTAAAATTGAATGGGTATAATTACTTTGGCCAAGCCATAGCTTTCTGTTCACTCTGTCTCTTCTAATTTCCATCCCAAGAATGTGTCTAGCTACACCAAGGTCTTTCATTTCAAATTTAGCAGCAAGTTGAGATTTCAGTCCTAAAATCATACCTTTCCCTTTGCCAATAAATAACATCTCATCAATATATAATGCAATAAATAGGAAACGATCACCATTAGTTTTATAATAAACACAATGATCTGATTTAGAATGCTCAAATCCCAAACTCAACACATATGTATCATTTTTTTGGTACCACATCCTAGGACTCTGTTTTAGGCTATACAAATATTTCCTCAATTTGCAAACCAAATTACCTTTACCTTTCACCACGTAGTGCTCTAGCTGTGTCATATAAATATCCTCCTCCAAGTCACCATGAAGGAAAGCAGTTTTCACATCCATTTGCTCAACCTCTAAATCATAAGCAACGGCAATAGAAAGCAAAAATTAAATGGATGTCATTTTTGTAATAGGAGAAAATATCTCACCATAATCAACACCCTTAACTTGAGAGTAACCTTTTGCAACGAACCTTGCTTTGTACTTCTCAATACCTCTATCTGAACCAATCATTTTCTTGAACACCCATTTGCAACTAACATGTTTTCATCCTTCAGGCAATGGTACAAGATGGACAATGTATCATTATTCTTAAAAGATGTCATTTCTTCATCCATAGCAATATTCCAGGATTTTGCATCATTCATACTTAATACCTCTTCCTCAAATCTGGGTTCATCCATGTTAGTATTCAAAGTAAAACTACATCTCCAATCATTAGGTGAATACTTTTCAGGTGGTTGTCTGTGCCTTGCAGACCTACGAACAAGCTAAGTTGGAGGTTCTTCCTCCTCTTCTGAAGATTCAAAGCTAGATAAGCTCTCCTCAACTTCTTGTCTATCCATGGGCCTCGATTCAACTTTCTCAAGAGTAGAAGAAAATTGAAACACATCTTCTTATTTACTTTGTTCTAGCTGTAATGTAACAAAAGAAGGCTTAATTTCTCTAAATATCACACTTCTACTATATATTAACTTCCATGCAATAGGATCCTAAATCTTGTATCCTTCCACACCATAACTGTATCTGATGAATATACATTTTACAACCTTGTTCTCCAACTTTGTTCACTTCTCTTTTGGCACATGTGCATATGCCTCACAACCAAAAACTCTAAGATGTCTTAATGAAGGCTTGTGACCCGACCATGCCTCTATAGATGTCTTATCAACAAAAGCTGATGTAGGAGACCTGTTAATCAGGTAATAGGCAACGACAATAGCTTCATCCCAAAACCTTTGTTCTAAACCAGCACCACTCAACATACTCCTAGCCTTCTCCATTAGTGTCTTGTTCATTCTTTGTGCAACTCCATTCTATTATGGAGAATACGGAGTTGTCTTTTGTCTATGCATACCAAAATCTTTACAACATCTATCAAAATCATTAAAGAAAAATTCATCGCCATTATCAATCCTCAAACATTTTATTTTCTTTCCAGTCTACAACTCAACCATTGCTTTAAATTCTTTAAATTGACTAAAAACTTTAAATTTACTCTTTAGAAAGTATACCCATGTCCTTCTACTATAGTCATCAATAAACGAAACACAATATGTGGATTTTCCAATTAAAGGAATATCTACAAGAACAAACACATTAGAATGAATAATATCCAATACTTATGAGAACTCGAGTAAAACTAAACACAATTTTGTTTTCCATAAACACAATGCTCACAAAAATTAAACTCAAGATTAGAATCAGACAACCCTTCAACAAGGTTTTTATTTTTCAAGGTCCTTAGACCATTTTATCCAATGTGGCCAAGTCTCTAGTGCCATAACATAGTATTAGATCTATAGGTAACTTTGATTCGGAAGAAAGAGTACCCTTGAGTACCCAAAAGCCATGACCATCTGCTAAAGATGAAACCCTCACCTCTTCCACAAACTTGCTTTTCATAGAAGTACTATTGCACTCAACAGTGCATGCATCAAGCTTATATAATGTGCCATATTTGGCACCTCTAGAAATCACCATAGCACCTTCAACCATCTTGCATCCTGCATCAAAAAATACTATCTGCACACCTGCATCTATTCATTTACTCATAGATAACAAATTTCATGTTAATCCAAGGATATGCAACACACCATTAATCCTTTTTATTTTGCCATTAGGAAACCTGATTCTAACTTTACCATGACCAACAATATTTAAATAAGAATCATCACCCAAGTACACCTTACCTCCATCAAATTCTTCATATTCAGAAAACTGATCTCTATTAAATGTCATATGGAAAGATGCACTAAGTCAATTAACCATGCATCATTACATGCACAAGTAGCCAAAGTTGTAATGAATGCATCACCATCTTCCTTCTTAGACTCAAAATCAAAATCAAAGCTCTTCTTTTTCTTCTTTTCTTCTTTGCATTCCTTACGAATATGTCTAGGCTTACTGCAATTTTAGCAAATAACTTTGGACTTTTCAAGAGATTTGGATCCCCCCTTGGACTTGGATTTATCATGCTTCTCATTCTTCTTACCTTTTTCCTTAGGTCTTCCACAAACATTTAGAGCCTTCTTGACACTGATGAATACCTTCCTCTTCATCTCTTTAGAAAGCAAAGAACCCACCACATCTTCAATCTCCAATATAACATAAGTACTCCCAATAGCCATAATTAGAGAATCACATGACATTTCTCCTCTTCATCCATTTTGACACCAACTGATGCCAATTGAGCCACTAGCATATTGAATGCTTTCAGGTGCTTTGTAATCCACCCTCTTCCATTCTCAAGGAATACAATTTCTTCCTTAAGAAAATCTTGTTCACTAAATATTTGGCTTGATACATCTCACTAAGCTTCTTCCATAGTTTTTGTGCAAAGGTCTCTTCATGCACATTGATTAAAATAGAATCTACCAAACACAATCTAATTAGACCCTTGGCTTTATAGTCCATAACATCATATTGAGCAACCAAAGTAGGATCTGCGGGCCTTGAAACCTTCTAATCAACAACATCCCATAGATCTTGATGTATCAACAAATCCTCCATCTTCAACTTCCACATTTCAAAATTATTTTCAGAAAATTTATCCACCTCTAGTTTCCCTGATGAACTTGACATCTGAAAATTCCTGCAACAAGATACAAAGTGTCTTCTGCATAAGCTCCCACTCAAATCTAGATTAGCTCAAGAAACCCAACAACCCACAACTGAAAGCAAAGGTGATCAGGATCTGATACCACTTGTAAAGAAGCTAAGGTAGCAGAACAACTTCCTACACTAATCTTGAGAGGAGGATAATGTAAAACTTTACAAATCTTTAACAGTTATAGAAACTTAAACAAAAATAAACATAGATATCATGCATACCACAACATAGTGATTTACGTGAGGAAAACCCTTTTGGGAGAAAAACCCCACACTCCAAAAGTCGCCCAATATATTATTCAAAAATCACAAAGATTAAAATATACTTGTAGAGAAAACTTCTCACAAGAGTATCACCACCAAATATCCAAACACAACACGACCGCTATCAAACTCTTAGAATACATTACAATACTACAACAGTAATACAACACCCTCATAAAATAGGGTTATCTTCTAGGGAAAGACAAGCCAACAAAATATCTACCATTAGATCTAAAACCTAATAATGAACGGTTCATATTTACAATATATCATTAATTTAATGTTTGTTGGTCATTTAACAATTTTTGTTAACAAAAAAATGCTAACATGCATCCCACTTCACCCCATTCTCCCATTGTATATTACACCTATCAGTGTAACTAGGAAATATATATATATATATATATCAACAATAAACCTTATATAATTGCAAGGTTGAGACATTTTCCCAACACATGTGCTCCTTTTCTTTCCTTTCTAATTGTTGATAAGTGCACGGTGATGCAACCTTTAATTATAAGGTTTTCTAATTCAACTATTTAGCTATCAAATTTGAATTTCATATCAAGCTCCTACCTTTTGTCTTGATATCCTTAGATCTCTTCTATAAAACATGAATAGGATCAAGGGAGGGAAGCATTTCCATCTGAAATAATTTAAAACTTCCACTCTATGCTTACACTAATGAGGTAATAAGTGCTCCATTGTTCTTCATTTCGCCTTGAGGTTTTCCATCTTCTTCATTATTTCTTTTCAACTTTGAGCTTCTTCTTTGGCATTTACAATCTAATCCCTCATTCTTTCCAAAAGTTTTAAATGATCAATGGTACCGGAATCAATTTTGGCCATTATATTCTCTTGTGCAGACTCCTTTCACAAGAATCTGATCTATGTCATGTCTTATAAAAATTTGGTCCTCTAGTGTTACAACAAAAGCTTTCTCACCACTAGTGTCAGAGGTTGCAATTCCCCTCCATGTAACAAGTCTTATCAACAACCAAATTGAATACCCAGAAAGAAGCTGTTATTCAAATGAAGAAATTTATTTGCAATTGAAGATATTGAAAGGAAGCAAGGTACACGAAAACAACTTCCTACACTTATCTAATAAGGAAAGATAGTGCAAATTTCTTTTACTAGTTACAGATTAAAATACACATGAATAGAAAAGGTAACAACAACAAATGTCAAATACCAATGCACACAACACAAGATTTACGTGGGGAAAACCCTTTCGGGTGAAAAACCCCACACTCCAAAACTTGCACAATGTATTATCAAATCTGAATGAGATTACAACACACTTGCAATGCAAGTTATTACAAGAGTTCACCAATGTTGATTACTGAAGTAAATTTGATAGCATAACAGTACCTGCACATTACCATACCACTCCAACTCCAAGCACCTATATTTATAGCAAGGTACAAGCATGAAGGAAGCTTCTAGAGCAAGCAACAAGAGATGGTCGTCCAAATCCATGTGGCACACTTTTCAAACACATGTTTGACTCCTGTGACACTTGTACAAGATTCCTTTACACCTCTTACAACCCTCCATACTTGGGTGCCCCAAATTTAACCAAAATACGTATGATAGATGCTCTTACATCATCATAAAATATGTCATTTATGACACCACTTACAGTTGTAAGAGAATCTATCATAATTGACTATTAATAGAGATTCTCTTACAACTTGTCATATCCCAAACTTGGGCACCCCAAAATGGGCTAAGTCAAAGATGCCTCTTATAGTGTCATACATGCAAATGACACTTGTCTCATCCCTTCTATTTCTGGCTCTTACAATGTCATAGAACCCGTCATAACTTACGAGTCATAGAATCTGTCATAAATCCTTACACATGACCACAATGTGCTGACACATAGAAAAAACCATGCCAAGTAAAAATGGGATGCCTACCTCCTTATATGAGGACAAAAATACATCTAGTCACCTTCCATGTAGGATGACACTTCACCTTGCCAACTCTCACAAAGTGACTTGAAATAAATTTTACATGTTTAATTACAATAGTAGGCTAAAAGTAAATAAATAATTAAATACCAACATTAGGAATTTGCAAAGGTTGAGACACCTTAATTCCCAACATTCTCCCACTTGTTGAACACCTTACAAGATCCAGTAGAAAAAGAAAATTAAGTGCCAGGGGCCAAGAGGCCCATAGACTCTGAACACCATCTGAACTTCTATGTGCTCACAGGCTTTGTCAGTGAATCTACAACATTCGTCGAAGTGTCAACTTTCTCAAGTTTCAGCTTACCATCTTCCACCATGTCACAGACAAAATGGAACTGAATATCAATATGCTTCATTCTAACATTGAAGGTTGGTTTCTTTGCCAAACAAATGGCACTCTGACTGTCACAACAGATAGTAAACATCCTTGCATCAAGGCCAATATTAGAACACAATCTCTTAAGCTAAATGGCTTCTTTACAAGCATGAGTTTCTGCCATGTACTCTACTTCTGTAGTGGACAAAGTGATGACAGCTTGTTGCTTACTCATCCAGCTAATGACACCACCAAACAAAGTGAAAAGATAGGCACTAGTGGATCTTTTGTTGTTTATATCTCCAGCCCAATCAAAATCCACATATCTACGAATACAAATAGAATGTCGAGGTCCAGTAGGACAACCATGATAACATAGGGAATACTTGGAAGTACCCCGTAAATATCTGAAGACTCTCTTCACCACATCCCAATGCACCCATCCAGGATTAGCCATAAATCGACTAAGAACTCCCACTGCTTGGGCAATGTCTAGTCTTGTATAAACCATAGCATACATCAAGCTACCAACTACACTAGGATAAGAAAATTTGCTCATATCCTCCATCTCAGAAGGAGACTTCGGACAATCTTCAACAGATAACTTTGTCCCCATCATAACAGAAACAATCAATGCTCTACAATCTACCATGTTGAATCTCTCCAACATAGTATTCACATACTTATTCTGGCTTAACCAAAGTTTTTTGTTAGCTCTATCCCTTCTGATTTCTATTCCCAAGATGTACTTGGCTACCCCTAGATTTTTCATCTCAAACTGTGTTGAAAGCTGAGACTTCAAATCATAAATCAAATTCTTACCATTCCCAATGAACAACATATCATCAACATACAATGTAATAATGAGAATGCAATCATTATCCATTTATAATAAACATAATAATCTAATTTCGATCTCAGAAATCCTAAACTCAACACAAAAGCATCAAATTTCTGGTACCACATCCTAGGAGATTGGTTCAAACCATGCAAAGACTTTTTTAACTTGCAATTTAGATTTTATTTACCTTTAACCACATAGTGCTCAGGTTGTGACATATATTTCTTCCTCCAAATCACCATGAAGGAAAGTTGTCTTCACATCCATCTATTCAACCTCCCAATCATATGCAGCAACAAGTGATAACAAGAACCTGATAGATGTCATCTTTGCAATGGGAGAGAAAATCTCACCATAATTCATTCTTTCCACCTGTGAATACCCCTTCATGACCAACCTTGCCTTATACTTCTCGATACTACCATCAGGACCAAATTTATTCTTGAACACCCATTTGCAACCAACAGGTTTACGTTCTTCAGGCAAGGGCACAAGATCCCATGTTTCATTTTTCTCTGATGCAATCATTTCTTCATTCATGGCTTCTTTCTAGGAATCTATATCTAACATACCCATAGCATCTTTTACAATCCTAGGCTCATCAGTGTTAGCAATCAAGGCAAAATACAACTAGAATCATGCAATGAATAACCAAACCTTTCAAGTTGTCACCTTATGCACGTGGACCTCCTCAATAGTTGAGGTTGAGGTTCTTCATCTTTTTCTGAACTATCAGAGGTGTTGGTGCCTGAATTGACTGTCAATTTCTGAGCAATTTTTCATGCAGGCACCTTCCCAAAAAATCCAAAAAAGTTTTAAGTTTTGGGGCCCCTCAGTATTTTTCAGCATTTGCATCATATTTCTTGAGGAGGTGGTCTTCATGTTTTCTCCATTGGCATGAGTTTGTTTTTGTGTCTTCGAACTTTCGATTTGAACTTGAACCCTTTTCTCAATGGTTCAAGATTCAATGGTTCGATGCTTTGTGATTTTGGTCTTGGCCGAAGTGTTTTGCCGATGGAATATTGTTTTGGAGGTTTGAACCTCGCTGTTGAACCATCGGGTTGAACCGGTTCATCGGTTCAACGGGTTCGCGGGGTTAAAATTGTGTTGCCGAAGAGGAAGTGTTTTTTTCGGCCATCGGAGTGACTTGCATATCGGGTTCAAAGTGGAAGATACATTGAGGGAATATTCTGTAGAATATCTTGTGTTTGTATGTGCAGGAATGAATGTATGTCAATATACATCGGGTCATATACAAAGGAAAAATATACAAGGGCGCAAATATACATTTGCTACAGTGCGGCGGAGGTGATGCATGTGCTCGGGCCCGCGGATATGCAAAGGAACAAAATATACAATGGCCGATATACAAGTGATGGGGCCCACCAGTTGTATATACAAGCAAAGATACAAAGGTCAAGATACAAGCCGGACCCGAATAAGTTTCCAATCTGGTTCATAAAGGTTTGGGGTCCGCCTTGTATATCAAACAGTTGTATATGCATATACAAGGGATTTCTCAGTTGGGCCGATAGTGGATGTTTGGCCGATGAGGTGTCATCGGCGTGTGTCTCACCGATGGAGGGTTTTGGAATGAACATCGGTGTAACAGACTTCATCGGCAGGCTTCATTTCTGTTTGGCCGATATGGATGGTCTGGCCAACGAGAGATTGAAAGGTGTGTGTCGTCATTGGCGTGTGTCTGACCGACGAAGGGGCAAAGTCTGGCTTGTTGATGTATCAGTGTGACTCGACGTATCGGCGGGGAAGCTTTTGGATTGGCCGATGGTGTTGGTCACACCGATGAAGGGAATGTGGAGTTCACGGTCGGCGAGACTGAAGGCATCGGCAAAGGAGATTTGAGCTTGGCCGATGGTAGAGGTTTGGCCAATGGGCTTTTGGCGATGGGTCGTGTGTCGAGTGTAGCAAAAGGCACTCGACACCTATTATGCATGTGGCTGCGTTTATAAAGTGGTAAGGGGCTCTCCGCACCATGCATGTGGGATTAACCTCCCTGTATTATTTTGAACTTGCGGTGAAGTGCGTTTTGGCGGGAAGCTCCATTTTGATTGCTGTGACGGTTTCCAAGTGAAACGCGAGTGGTTGAGCCATCAATGGGCAACGGGACAAATAATCAAATTGCTCGATTATGAATGAGGACTTCTAGATGGCAGCGCAAGGCTCGAGGCCTCCCTTGTCTGCTGCATTGATGACTTCTAAGCGCCATTCTTTCTGATGGATGTATCTGGCAGATTTTTGAATTTTGGTCATGCAATTAATGCTGAGTACGCTTCCCTCTAGTTGTTTTTAAAGCTGGAAGTGTTACTCATTTTAGGTTGTTGAAAGTTGAACATTTTTGGCTCTGTAATGCAATACAGCTGATTTGGTTGTTTTGTGCAGCAAAACTTGTGAGTTTATGTATCTCCTGTTGTATGTTTTTGGTATGAATCCACTGATTTCATGGTCAATTTTATATGAGAAATGCTATGTTAGCATGTGTTTTGTTAATTCTGTCTCCAATTTTGCATGTATCTTTCTTCTGAGTCTAGGTATTCAAGGAATGTCTAAGATTCTAGAACATAGAATTCCTGTGTTAAATGTTTAATCTTTTAACTTCTGCTCAAGGGGTAGATTAAACTATTTTTAGATTGAATATTGGGAAGGGTATACTGCAATAGGGATGCCATAAGTATAGACAGCTTAACACTCTGTATTGGGAGATATCTGTAAGGCAGTTATCATGTGTATCCCCCTGAAATCCAGTTTTAGTTGTTCATGCTGATCATTCACAGGTGTATGTCTACTGACTCCAGGCCCTAGATAGGCACCAATCTTGCTTTGTGTTTGTGTTATAACCATGTCCAGCTTTGCATCCAAACATCAAATCAACTCATTTCATATCTTCCATCTGTTAGTTGTAGGAGTAGGATTAGGAACCCCCTACATGCTCTCATACCCAACCAGACATATATGTCCAAGAATGTTGCCCACCTTGTGATCTATCACGCAGATCTTGGTCCACACATGAGAGTATTTTGCCTGTTGTTGTCAAGTTAGATCTTTCTATCTTTGAGCTAGTCAAGGTTACATCTTGAGTTATAGGGATACCCCCCTTGGTGCGGCAGAACCAGAAGTGAAGGGGAGGCAGCTCACGCAACCTCCTGTATTTAGTTGGCTGAATCTGCCTATGCATTAGAACTGGCAAACCCTAATGCTGATTCAGAAGAAAAAACCAACAAGAGGTACTAAAGATCTCCTCATCATCAGGTCCAATAGATGTTTTTGGTTCAACTTTCTCAAGGGTGAAAGGAAGATGAACCACATCCTCTTTCTTCTATTCTTTCTCTAGCTATAGGTCAATAGAAGAAGGACTAAAGTCTCTAAAGATCACACTTCTGTTATATAGAACTCTCTTAGCCACTAGATCCCAAAGCTTGTACTCTTTCACACTAATGTCATAACTGATGAAGATACATTTCATTACCTTGTCCTCCAACTTAGATCTCTTCTCCTTAGGTACATGAGCATATGCCTCACAAACCTCCATAGGTGTCTTATCAATGACCGCCAATGTAGGAGAACTGTTAACCAGGTGATAAGTAGTAGCAACAGCTTCAACCCAAAACTTTTGTTCAGGGCTAGCTTCACTTAGTATACTCATATCCCTCTCCATCAATGTATGTTCATCTTCTTTGCAACTCCATTCTATTGAGGGGTATACAGAGTTGTCTTGTGCCACTCAATGCCTTGTTCTTTACAGAACTTGTTGAAATCTATTGAACAAAACTCACCACCATTGTCAGTCTTCAACTCTAGATTTACTTCTAAGGAAATACACCCATGTCCTTTTATTATAGTCATCGATGAATGAAACAAAGTATACATATTTTGTAATTAAAGGAACATTACCAAGCCAAATACATTAGAATGAATAAAGTCCAACATCTCAAAATATTTGTGAGAACTGGAATAAAATTGAACACGATTTTGCTTTTCATAAATGTAATGTTTACAAAAATCAAATTCAAGATTATAGTCATTCATACCTTCAATGAGGTTTCTATTTTTTAGGGTCCTCAAACCCTTTTCACCAATATGACCAAGCCTTTGGTGCCATAACATTGTCTTCTCAACTAGAAGTTTCATCTCCATAGAATGAACACCCTTAGGTACCTAGAAAGCACGACCATCGAAAGTAGATGCAACACACTTCTTCGTTGCTGGTTCCAATGTGAAGATGAAGACACTAACATTCTCTTCTTTGAAACAGATGAACTATTGCACTAAACCACACATACATCAAGCTAAAACATAATGCCAATCCAGACACTCTTAGCTAGAACCATAGCTCCTCTAGTCATTTTGCATCCTCCATTCGAGAAAATGACCTACACACCCACATCATTCAACTTACTTACAGATAATAGGTTTCGTACCAAACCAAGGATATGCAGAACACCATTGATCCCCTTAGCCTCTTCCATGGCCAACAATCTTCAAGTGAGAGTCATCACCCAAGTACACCTTCCCACCATCATATTCTTCATACTTTGAAAACCAACCTCGATGCGAGGTCATGTGAAAAGATGCACCAGAGTCGATAAGACACATCTTTCAATGCATGTGTTGTTAAGGAAGCGAGAAATGCTTCTCCATCATCCTAAGAGGACTTCTCAGAATCTGAATCATAGTTCTTTTTCTCCTCCTAGTACTCCTTGCGGAAATGCCTAGGTTTGTCATAGTTCCAACATAAGGCCTTGGACTTTCTAGGAGACTTAGATCTCCCACAAGATTTGGATCTTCCTTTTTCTTCTTTCTTCTTATCCTTTTTTGTTCTTTTCTCTTTTGATCTAACACGAACCACAAGAGCCTCCTTAGCTGATTCAGAAGACTTTCTCTACATCTCTTTAGACAACAATGAAGAAACCACTTCATCCATCTTGAAGGTGGTAGTGGTACTCCCAATGGCCATCACAAGGTGGTCCCACTAATCTGGTAGGGAACATAGTAATGTCATACATTGATCCTCCTCCTCCATTTTCACACTAATAGAGATCAACTGGGCAACAAGCATATTGAATATATTCAAATGATCATCGATAGATCTTCCATCTTCTATCCTCAGATAATATAGTTTCTTTCACAGGAATAACTTGTTCACCAAGTATTTAGCATGATAAACATCTCCAAGTTTCTTCCAAAGATCTTTTGCAGTCTTCTCTTCATGGATATTCAGGAGCATTGAATCAGCCAAACAGAGTCTTATCAGATCCTTAGCCTTCTGATCCATCAAATCCCAATCTTCTTGTTTCATGCCCGATGGCATGGATTTGGATACTGTGATCCATAAATCTCTATCCACCAATAAGTCATCCATCTTGAGTTTCCACAACTCAAAGTTGCCTCCATTAAACTTCTCTATGTCAAACCTCCCAGATGTGCTCGACATCTCTTTCCTGCAATAAATATTTCTCTACACAAGGTCCTACTCAAACTAAGATCAGCTCAAAAAATGCTCTACCTCACAACTAGAACCAAAACTGGCCATGCTCTGATACCAACTGAAGGAAGCAAGGTACACGAAAACAGCTTCCTACACTGATCTAATGAGGAAAGATAGTGCAAATTTCTTTTAAATAGTTACAAATTAACAGAAAAGGTAATAACAACAAAAAATTCCAAATAGCAATGCAGACAACACAAGATATACTTGGGGAAAACCCTTTCGGGTGAAAAACCCCACACTCCAAAACCTACACAATGTATTATCAAATCTGAATGAGATTACAACACACTTGCAATGCAACTTCTTCCAGGAGTTCACCAATGTTGATTACTAGAGTAAATCTAAAAACATAATGGTACATGTACATTACCATACCACTCGAACTCCAAGCACCTATATTTACAGCAAGATACAAGCATGAAAGAAGCTTCTAGAGCAAGCAACAAGAGATGGGCATCCAAATCCATGTGGCATACTTTTCAAACACATGTTGACTCTTGTGACACTTGTACAAGATTCCCTTACACCTCTTACAACCCTCCATACTTGGGCGCCCCAAATTTGCCCAAAATAGGTATGAAAAATGCTCTTACATCGTCATAAAATGTCATATTTGCAACCCTTACAACTGTAATAGAATCTATCATAATTGACTATTAATAGAGATTCTCTTACAACTTGTCATATCCCAAACTTGGGTGCCCCAAAATGGGCTAAGTCAAAGATGCCTCTTACAATGTCATACATGCAAATGACACTTGCCTCATCCCTTCTATTTTTGACTCTTACAATGTTATAGAATCTGTCATAACTTATGTGTCATAGAATCTGTCATAAATCCTTACACATGACCACAAGGTGCCGACATAGGGAAAAAACATGCCAAGTCAACATGGGACGCCTACGTCCTCATATGAGGACAAAAATACATCTATTCACCTTCCATGTAGGATGACACTTCATTGTGACAACTCCCACAAAGTGACTTGAAATAAATTTTACATGTTTAATTACAATAGTAGGCTGAAAATAAATAAATAAGTAAATACCAACATTAGGAATTTGCAAAGGTTGACACCTTAATTCCCAACAGATATTATGCAAGCATTCCAAAAGAAGAATAGATTGCTTTATTGTCAAATTCAAAACTCTATCTTGATGATGGTAAGAATTATCTAATGGGATAATACTACTTGTAGCCAATGCAGATTCCAGACAATTGGCAATTTCTTGGAATCTAAGTGTAAATTAAGCTCCGAGGTTCCATTGTTTCAAAAATCTATTTAAATAGGTTGTAAGAGAAATCCACCAACTACAAAATTTGATAAGAAAAAGTCTTCAAGATAAGTTATAAACCCATGCTTGATTTGAAGTTCGTCAAAAACTTTGTTGGTTTACCAAGAGAGGGTGCATCTGCTTTCCCTTTTTTAATCATCTAGTGACTTTATTGCATGACCATTCATTGTCTTACATGAGATGAAATCTCATTAAGGTGTTATGAAAATATCTTGTATGATTCCAAATTTTAAATACATGTAGACCAAAGCATCTCCAGCTATAATGTCTAACAAAAAATCATGGTTCAAATCATGTTTTCAATGATGTCCCAAATCCCCTATATTTGTGCAATCCTCAAGGGATTAATAAAGCTTGGAATTTAGCTCTACACTCGCCAATGGTATTTTTAAAATTTTCTTAAACCAATTCAACAAATCTATTTTGTGCATACCCTGCAATCATTGAATACACGAACAATGATTCTATTCCACGAGATGACATCTCTTGCAAGCCTTCTAAAAATAGTTTGTGTGCCTTGTCTATGCTTACACGTTTTGCATAAGGGTCCATCATATTTTTATGTGCTACTCCAAAGCTCCAAATTAAGCACACAAATTTTTCCTAAACTCTAAGATGTCTTAGTGAAGGCTTGTGCCTTGACCATGCTTCCATAAGAGTTTTATCAACAAAAGTTGATGTAGGAGACATGTTAATCAATGAGTAAGTAGTGGCAACAACTTCAGCCCAAAACCTTTGTTATAGACCAGCACCACTAAGCATACTTCTTGCCTTCTCCATTAGTGTTATGTTCATTCTTTCTACAACTCCATTCTGTTGTGTAGAATACGAAGTTGTCTTTTGTCTCTGAATGCCGCAATCTTTACAAAATCTATCAAAATAATTAGAGTAAAATTCATCGTCATTGTCACTCCTCAAACATTTAATTTTCTTTCTAGTCTGCAACTCAACCATTTCTTTAAAAAATTTAAATCAACTGAAAACTTCATATTTACTCTTTAAAAAATATACCCGTCTCCTTCTGCTATAATCATCAATAAATGAAACATAATATGTAGATTTTCCAATGGAAGGAATATCTACAGGACCAAACACATCAAAACGAATATGATCCAATACACCACAAGATATATGAGAACCCAAGTAAAACTAAACACGATTTTGTTTACCATAATGCAATTCTCATAGAAATCAAAATCAAGATTACAATCAGTTAACTCTTCAACAAGGTTTTTATTTTTCAAGGTCCTTAGACCCTTTTCTCCAATGTGGCTTAATCTCTGGTGCCATAACATAGTTTTCTCTATAGACAACTTTGATTCATAAAAAGAGAGCACTCTTAGGTACCCAGAAGTCACAACCATCCACTAAAAATGAAACCCTCTCCTTTTTCAATGAAGTAGTCACAAACTTGTTTTTCATAGTACTACCATTGCACTCAATAGTGCATGCACCAAGCTTATAAAATGTTCCAAATATGACACCTCTACTGATCACCATAGCACCTTTAACCATCTTACATTATGTATTAGAAAAAACTACCTGCACACTCACATCTATTAGTTTGCTCATAGATAATAAATTATGTGCTAATCTAGGGATATGCAACACACCATTAATCCTTTTACTCTACCATCAGGAAATCTAATCTTAACTTTACCAAGGCCAACAATATTTAAATGAGAATCATCACCTAAGTACACCTTACCTCCATTGAATTCTTCATATTCATAAAACCAATCTCTATTAAGGGTCATATTGAAAGATGCACCTGAGTCAATTAATCATGTATCATTACCTACACGAGTGGCCAAAGTTGCAATGAACGCATCACCATCTTCCTTCTCAGACTCAAAATCATAATCAGATTTTTTCTTTTTTTTCTTTTTTTTTCTTTTCTTCTTTACACTCCTTACAAAAGTGTCCAAGCTTACCGCAGTTCCAGCAAATAACTTTGGACTTTCTAGGAGATTTGTATCTTCCCTTGGACTTGGATTTGTCACGCTTCTCTCTCTTCTTGCCTTTTTCTTTAGGTCTCCCATGAATATTTAAGGCTTCTTTGGCATTGATGGATATCTTTCTCCTCATCTCTTTAGAAAGCAAATAACCCACGACATCTTCAACTTTCAAGACAACAAAAGTACTCCCAATAGCCATAACAAGAGAATCCAACAAATCGGGCAAAGAACTAAGTAGGATCTGACATCTCTCATCCTCATCCATTTTTATGCCAATTGAACCACCAACATAGTGAATGCTTCCAAGTGATCTATAATTCGTCCACCCTTTTCCATTATCAATGAATACAATTTTTTCCTCAAGAAAATATTGTTTACTAAACATTTGGCTTGATATATCTCACCAAGTTTCTTCTATAGTTTCTTCGCAAATGACTCTTCATGGACATTTATTAAAACAGAGTCTGCCAGGTACAATTTGATTAGACCCTTGGCTTTATGGTCCATAACATCATATTTAACAACCAAAATAGCATCTATAGGCCTTGAAACATTCTTGTCAATAGCATCCCATAGATCTTAATCAATTAACAGATCCTTCATCTTACACTTCCACATCTCAAAATTGTTACCAGAAAAATGTTCTACCTCTATTCTCTCTGATGTACTCGTGATTTGAAAAATCCTACAACAAGATTACAAAGTATCTTCTATACAATCTCCCACTCAAAACTAGATTAGTTAAAAAAACCCAACAAACCACAACTAAAACCAAAGATGATTAAACTCTGATACCACTTCTAAGGAAGCTAAGGTAGCAGAACAACTTCCTACACTAATCTTGAAAGGAGGGTTATACAAAAAAATTCAAATCTTTACAACAACTACAAAAATTATATAGAAATAAACATAAATAACAATCAACCACAACAGAGTCATTTACATGGGGAAAACACTCTCAGGAGAAAAACCCCACATTCTGAAAGTCGTCCAATATATTATTCAGAAATCAACATGATTACAATATACTTGTAGAGCAAACTTTCATATAAGTATCATCTACCATAGATATAGAGGCAAGTCAACATCTATAAGACTCTCACACACAACCTCCATCTCAAGCACCTAATATATAGGAGATACAATACATGAAACCGTCAAATAGTAATTACAAAACCATAAGCTAAAATCACCCAAAAATTGTTAGAGTAATAAGTTCTTTACTTAATTAATTTAACCATATTGATTAATTAATTAAGTCACCTTTAGTTTATTTCACTTAAGCTAAACTTAGGAATCTCACATTAGGGTTTTCTAACTTGCAAATATAAAAGCAAGTGCTCTCATGTAATTCAATAATCCATTTCATTAATTGCATCTTTTTTGTGAAAATTGCTCTCTTTGCTTTTTTCTCTTGTGGAAGTTTAATCTTAGGTTTTGCAGGTGTTCACTGGATCCTGTGAGGTTGGTTTCACAACTTCTACAAAAATTTAGTGCCCAATTTATCTTCAATAAAAGATGCCCTATGTTGTGTCAAAACTATTGAAATATGGTGAAGCAAATATCAATTTACACCATAGTTATACAACAAAAATAAAAACATAAATATTAATGTCATCGAATGTTTTTGCAATACAATACAATGGCTTTTTAAAACCTTAATTTTCTCGTGTATAACTTCTTATGGGAAATAACTTCCCAAAACTAACTATTGTTTTATTCACTAACTATAAACTAATTATTATAAATGTAAACCTTATATTTAATCTAACACGCCCCCTTAAGGTTTACATGTAATAAAACCAACATTCCCCCCTTATTACATTACTTCGAACAAAGGAATGAACACTACAAGAGTTGATGACAGCAACCCTTCTGGGGACTTTGATGAAGCACCTTCACTAATCCTCTTCACTCACCTAGGAAACACCAGACTAACTCCATTAGTAGATCTCCTAACTATAGAACCTACAACCTCTGCACAACATGAGAGAACATAAAGTGCCCCCAACCTCCTTGCACAATGAGACAACAACTTTCCTCTAAAAGTTCACATCTCCTCTGAGTGTGTCAAAATGTCTCCTCTAGTGCTATGGAAACAATCCCTCCTATGTTAATCCAATTTCGCTAGGAGATTTTTGAAATGACGTTGGGCGGGATGCTAGGCAGTTTGAACGGAGATCTACAGGAACCTTCGATCCCAGTCGATGGTGATGTGTAGGTCCGCAGTGCAAACACGTCCTTGCTAGGGGATGTAGTCCGCTGTCCTCTTCCCAGGGAAACAAATTTTGAGTATGTAGGTTGCGTCGACGGCCCTTCTGTTCGGCTTCTTGTTGGTGTTGGTGTCACTGTGAAGTGCTCATTAGGGCTGGCTTCTTGAGGCAACCTTTTGCCTTCTGGTTTGGCTGACCTAGATGCTGCTAGGACCGCTTCTAGTGGCCATCACAAATCTTTTTCTAATGTTTCTCGTGCTAAGATCCCTTCATAGGCTAGAGTTAGGCCTATGCCCTGTGCTCGTGCTTCCCATGTCATCGTCTATGGTCTTGAGATTGTAAGAAATGAGGATTACTATCTGAGACATGGTCTGGTCTGCAGGTTTAATGGCTTGTGGCCCTCCCTTCCAAATCTCCATGGTTGGGTTTTGGCTTCCTGGAAGCCTCTTGTCTCTGGGCAGATTGAACTTTTTCCCAGCACAAGGGGGTTCTTCATTGCGACCTTTGCTTCCTCCGAGAAGCGAGACTTTGTGCTTGTCAAGGGTTGGTTGTGGGGCGACCATTCGTTGTCCATCAAGCCTTGGGCTCAATCCTTCAATCCTCTTACGGAGTTATTGAATACCAGACCTATTTGGGTCCCATTGTCGAATCTCCCTCTCCAATTTTGGGAGGACTCATGTTATGAAGCCATTGGCAACGCCATTGGATGCTTTTTGAAGGTGGATTCTATGACCTTGAATCTTGGGCATACTACAGTGGCTTGTATTTTATTTGATATAGACATCTCCAAACCTCTCCATGGAGATGTAATCTTGATGGTGGAGGACAAACCATGAATGCAGTTGCTGGACTATGAGGGTCTCCTTTTTCGATGTAGTAGATGTTTCTCCATTCATCATATTGCCTCTGGTTGCCCTCATGCCCACCGCAAGGGCATGGCATCCTGGTGGAAGAATGCTCTCTCGAATCATTTGACGGTGGGCTCCCCCTCTTCGAATGGTTCCTCCAGAGAGGACATTCCTTCCTTGGCTGAATCATCCCAAGAGACTGTGCCTCCCCTGGATTCCCCACTGGTTGTCCCTTCAACTGATCATTTGGTGCCTCGAACTACTGTCATTGTTCAGGCCAAGCCTACTCAACCCTTGATGAGTGCCTCTATTGGTCCCTCAATGGCCCCTATTTCTTCTACGCTGCTAGCTCCTTCAATGCGTGGTGGTTCCTTGCCCGTGGTGGCTGTAGAGGATTCGCTCCTCACGCCTCTCTTGATGGACTCTGATTCTGAGTCTTCTTGGTCTATGGGGCAAAGAAAGAAGGGACTCCCCAAATTTCTCACTGCTTTGCGGCCTAGGGCTAAAGGAGTTTGATTTACCCCCTCAAGTTCTGGGGTTGTCTAGTGTTCGTCTGTTGTTAGTCAGTTGTCTGTCTATTGTTCCTGTTCTGTTTCTGGTCTATGTGTGGCTGCTTTGGCCTGCTCTGTCAGGCCCTTCGGGCTCTTGTTTGTAAGGGTCCAGCCCCTTGTTTGGTGACTTATCTTTATCAAAAACAATCCCTCCTCTGTTGTACAAAACAACTGAACTACTGTGAATACACTAATCCCACCTATTTCAAAGATTACACTATCCACAAACTAAGTAAATGCAAACACACTAACTCCACCTATTTCAGAAGTTACAATATCTATACATACTGCCACAAACTGTTAAGCCCCCCTTGCTCCATGAAGGGACACAGAGAAAACGGGTGCTCCTCGTGCAATGAATCATCCCTGAGTGAGAAGCTAGCTCGGGATGACAAAAGATCCTCCTACCTCCATTGCCTCCTGCCTCCAATGCAATGTTGTTACTCTTTAATTGCCTGATGTCATATTAGACTCTTTGATAGCACAAGCATGTGCTTTTGAAATCTCTAACAAGTGTAGCACATATGGCCCGAGAGTACAAACATAGGGTGACATGATAAAATTTTCATTTCAGAGTGTTGGACTCAACAAAAAAATGCACCTTTTTTCCAAAATACCTCTATTTACAAAAATATAGATTTTTCCACAAATTGTTTCAAATAATAATTATAATTATAATCACCTTAACTCCCTTATTTCTCCCAATTAAAAATTATTAAAAAAATACCAAAATTTCTTAAATAATTTAAATGCCCTTAAGAAAAGCTTCACTACTTATATCTCCCCTCCACACTTCAGTTTTATAGGAAAAAAAATATCTTAAAGAAAAATTCTCTACTTATGTCTCCCTTCCACACTAAACTTTTATAGGAAAACTGAACATCTTTAAGACGTTTCTTTAGTTTTCTAAAACATAACCGTATAAAAAAAAAACATCCCAAGCCTGCCTTTATAAAAAAAAATCTTACACTCCTTATAATCTTCCACTTCTCTTTTAAAACACAAAAGAATATCTCCTTTTTAATTTGCTCGATTTATAAGTAATACCTCTTTTCACGGTATCCTTGGAATTTATGGGAATGTTGTAACTAAATTTCATGAATAGTCACCTTTGCATTATTTTCCAGCCATTTTCCACGCAGTCAAAACAAAGCCGCGGCCACCAAGTTTATCCCAACACTCATACAGCAACCAAAATGAAGGGCAAGAAACTCTTTCTATGGCTCAAACAAACAATCATCCACCAACAATAGCGCCAACAACCATTCTCATGTGCTTAAATAGATATTTCCATGAAGAGATTTCCTTGTTGCATTTGGTGTACACCCTAATTTTTAGTGAAGCAATTAAACAATAATCATATTAGCAGTTGGCATAACAGCATGATCCTCTACAACACACCAGAATCCTTATTGGTTTTTCTTCTTTAAGTACAGCCTTAATATGGTTTATGTACTCCCTCAAACAACGTGCAACATGTATATTAAGCGCCCTTTCTTGCTTTCAAACACCATAATGAATTTGAGCATGAAAATGTGCGGCCCACATAAATATATGATGCAGTCTTTAGATAGATAGAAACATGGATCTTCTGCCTTCTTTCAATGGATTTTTTCATAGGCACAGAAATATTACACACGCTCTAATACCATATTGAAATATGGTGAAGCAAATACAGATTTACACCATAGTTACAAAACAAAAATAAAAACATAAGATATTAATGTCATGGAATGATTTCACAATACAATATAATGGTTTTTAAAAAAAAAAATCCATATATAACTTCTTACGGAAAATAACTTTCCAAAATTAAGTATTCTTTTATTCACTAACTATAAACTAATTATTATAAATGTAAACCTTATATTTATTCTAACAAAAACACACACCAACACATGTAACTCCCCCTTACACTTCTTTTATGTGTCCAACATGTTTTTGTATTTTCCAATACGAGAGACCTATAAATACCAGAAGAGCAAAAAGAATTGCAGAAAAAGAGTATAAACATATTAGAAAGCATAAACAAAACGAGACACCAGTTTTATCGTGGTTCACCAAATTTAGCTACATCCACACTGAGCAGATGAATTTTATTACTGTCAAAGAATGAATTTTACAATGAGATCAGCAGCATAAATAATGTTTCATTTCACACTAAAGAAGAATGTAAATAGACAAACAATTGGAGGGAAAAGTAATGTGTTCGTTGGGCTTCATTTCTTAACAATCTCCCACTTGAAGGCCAACGGGAGCTGCAACTCACCAAACATTCCCTTGCTCTAAACTTACGGTCACTTCTTCTTAACCAGACCAAGAGAAGTCCTGGCACATTCGAACTTCTCTTTGGGAACAATCTTTGTCAAAATATCTATCGGATTGACCTTTGTGTCAATTTTTGCAACTTGTAACTTGCCCTCTTCAACCGCATGACGAATGAAATGAGCATTTATGTCAATATCTTTAGAACGACACTAAGATGAATGATTATGAGCCATAAAAATGGCACTGCGACTATCACAAAACAAAACATAATCACTTTGTTGACATCTCAAATCACTAAACAATCGTTGTAACCAAAACATCTCCCTAGCACCTTCGGAAAGAGCCATATACTCAGGTTCGATAGAAGAAAGAGCAATGGAATGTTGCAGCCTCGAGACCCAACTAATGGCAACTCCAGCAAACATGAAAACATAGCTAGTAGATCTTTGTTTATCTAAATCTCGGGCAAGATTAGAATTAGTGAAACCTTGCAGCTGTACATTATTACCACCAAAACATAAGGCATAATCGGAAGTACCTTTAAGATACCTTAATATCCATTTGATCGCTTCCCAATGAGGCTTACCAAGATTGCTCATGAACCTGCTCACAACTCCCACTGCATGAACAATATCAGGACAAGTGGAGACCATAGCATACATAATGTTACCAACAGCTGATGTATAAGGGATACCTTGCATCAACTCCTTATTCTCGTGTTTTCAGACACAAATCAGAAGATAAACAAAAATGGGCAGCAAGAGTAGAAACAACCTTTGCATCAGCCATACCAAATCTGTCTACAACCTTGTCAATGTATGCCTTTTATGACAATATGATCTTCTTTCGCCTATCCCTAGTGATGGTCATTCCAAGAATCTTCTTGGCTACACCTAAGTCTTTCATAGCAAATCTCTTAGCTAATTGTGCCTTTAACTCAGAAACAATCCTCATACTAGTACTGGCTACCAACATGTCATCAACGTAGAGCAAGAGAATAACAAACTCACCATTAGGAAGTTGCTTATAATAAACACAAAGATCTGATTCACATCTTAAGAAAATTTGCTCAATCATGAAGCGATCAAACTTGAGATACCATTGTTGCGGGGCATGCTTGAGCCCATACAAGTTGCGCTTCAATCTGCAATAAAGATGTTCATGTCCCTATTTTTTAAATCCTTTCGGCTACTCCATGTACAACTCTTCATCAACATCACCATGTAGAAAGGTTGTCTTGACATCCAACTGATCAAGTTCAAGATCCCAAACTGCAACCAATCCCAAAACTGCCCGGATTGTGGTCATTCTCACAAATGGTGAGAAAATCTCATTAAAATCTATACCTTTCTGTTGATCATACCCTTTGACAACCAGTCTAGCACGATAACATTTGTTGCCCCCATCTTCCTTGTTCAACTTGTATACCCAACAATTATTCAAGGGTCTCCAATTAGGCGAAAGCGGCACTAAATCCCAAGTGTTATTAGCCTGTAATGAACTCATTTCATCTTGCATCGCCTCTTGCCATTTCAAAGAATCAATTGCCTTGCAAGCCTGTTTATAAGTAGCTTGTTCAAGTTGATTAGAAATCAAAAGTTCAGGCTCTGCCTCCTCTGAATACAATAATTCATAATCTGAGAATTTGAAAGGACGCCTCCTCTCCCGAGTAGACCTCCTTAAATGAGGATCCTGCTATTGCAAATTTGAGTCTTCCAAATTCATTCTCTGTAACTGATTTTGAATATTTGCTCTCATTGTGCAAATTACCTCTGTTCTAAACATTTTCTTCATGACTCTACCTTTGTATATCAAAATTACCTTGTTCCTGTATACTACCTCCAATATTGTGTCTTTGTTGTCCAATCGATGGAGCCATCGAACTGCAAGTAGTCTGAGTTGCTTGCAAATGACTTCCTAGTTGCTGAGACTGTGATGAAACGTCAAATCCCTACGTGGAGGTAAAGTGATCCATAGAAAATTGTGAGGATAGAGAAGAAGGTGGCAGACTTAGACTGAAAGGCTGCGTTGAAAAATGAACATGTTGTAGACCAATAGCAGTTGACTGGGAAAGATTACCAATCGTATGAGTTTGAAATTGATTATAATTTGCAAATCAGCCGGCAGTGATGAGGATAGCGTAGGATTTGATAAAGACTGTGTGTGACTGGAGGAAGGCAGCGTTAGAGATGAAGATGACTACATGTGAGCTGAAGGCATATCAGATGATGATGTTTCATGAGTAGAAGAGTTAAAAACCTCAAGCGGTTGTGAATTTAGAGTGGGATCAAATAAAGATTCTGCATTAACATGTGAGGACGTTTGAGCAGGCTATGTAAAAATAGTTGAAGGCATGGGGCAAACAATTTGATGCTGGACAGGCACAGATGAAGTCGGCATACCAACAATTGAAGGATGAAAACTAACAGTTGGTACATGGGTAACATTTCTCTGTGATTTGACAACATTATTGCCATTATCAAACAAATCAATTGTTATATAATCATTTGAAGATGTGTTTTCTTTGTGCAAACCTAGGAAGACTTTTTCGTTGAAGACGACATCCCGACTACGAGTGATCTTTTTGGCGACGAGATCCCATAGCCTGAATCCATACTGATCCTCGCCATACCCAACAAAAATACACTTATGCGATTTGGGATCCAATTTGGATTGTTTCCCCTGGGGAACAAGAGTAAATGTTTCACATCCAAACACCCGTAGATGATTGTAAGAAATACGTTTGCCCAACCACCTCTCCTCTGGTATGTCAAGATTTAATCAAGATGAAGGAGCTCGATTAATGAGATAAACTATTGTGTTGCAAGCTTCTACCCAGAACTCTTTTCCCATTCCAGCATTGGAAAACATACATCGTGCTTTTTCCAAAATCATTCTATTTAACCTCTCCGCAGCCCCATTTTCTTAAGGTGTAAAAGAAACAATTTTGATTCTTTGAATACCATTTTCGGCACAAAAATTATCAAACTCTAGTGAACCAAATTCACCACCATTATCCATTTGCAAACACTTCATGTTATGTCCACTTTGATTTTCAACTAGAGCTTTAAAAATTTTGAATTTACTAAACACTTAAAATTTTCTATTGAGCATAAAAATCCAAACTTTCCTAGTGCAGTCATCAAGGAAAGTCAAAAAATAATTAGAACCTCCAAGAGAAGTTACCTTGGTTGGCCCAAAGACATCCGAATAAACAAGCTCCAAAGGTGAGGTATTCTTCTCATGACCCGTCTTCAAGAAGTTGATCCGCTTCTACTTGCCATAAAGACAATGTTGGCAAAAAATCCAAATCCACGGATTTCAATCCCGGTAATTGTTCTCTTTTGATCATCACTTTAAGACCTTTCCTACTCATATGTCCAAGTCGTTGATGTCAAAGCTCAGTTTTGTTGTCCGTCACTACGATAGCAGCTCCCACTGGAGAGTCATTCTCAAAAACATATAAACTGCCCTCTCTATTTCCTTTGGCAATCTGCAAGACACCTTTAGTAACCTTTCAAAAATCTGGAAAGAAGGAAGTATTGCAGCCTTGTGAAAAAAGTTGGCTTATAGAAATCAGATTCTTCTTAAGTTTTGGGACATGTCTAACATCTTGCAAAAGCCATTTGCTTCCATTCCTGATTGTAGGAGAACATCACCTTTACCAATGATTTGTTATCCCCCAAGTAAACTTTCCCAAACTGTCCTTGATAATTTGAGTAGGCATGGAATGAAAAGATGCACCCGAAACTAGAACCCACAAATCTGAAGTGGTTTCACTTACAGATAAAACCAAAATACTATCATCCTTGTCATAAACAGCATTAACCTCGTTATCTTTAACCTTCTCTTGTGCCTTCTTATAGGAATAACAATTTTTTTTTGTGACCAAGCTTACCACAAAACCAACAGTCGCCAATTCTACCTTTGGATTTTGACCTCTTCGCAGATTTCGATCTTCTTTTGTTATTATCTTTGCCTCTATTCTGAGGCCTTTCTCTACTGACAGCAGTTAAGGCTTCACCAGAAGAAGTTTCTTGGTTCTTTCTTCGCATATCTTTGCTGAGGAGTGTAGCTTCTACATCATCAAAAACTAATTTAGTTTTGGCTGCTACCGAAGTGCTCACGGCCATCACAACACCTTCCCAGCTATTGGGTAAAGAGCAAAGCAGTAAGATTGCTTTAATTTCATCATCTAACTTTATACCCACTGAAGTCAATTGGGTAACTAAGGCATTAAACTCATTCAGATGGTTTGACATAATTCTGCCTTCTTTCATTTTCAAGTTATAAAGCTTTTTCATAATGAATACCTTATTAGACGCTAAAGCCATCTCATACATTGTAGAAAGTTTGTCCCACAATTCCTTCGAATTCTTCTCCACTAAAAAATTAAACAATACATTACTGGACCGAGAGGAAAATCGTAGCTCTTGCCTTCTTATCCATATTCTCCCACTCTTCATCCATCATCAAACTTGGCTTCTTTGCTATCCCATCAACCGCGAGTGAGAGGTCTTGTTTTATCAGCAATGACTCCATTTGCACCTTCCACAGACCGAAATTCTAACCTAAGAATTTCTAAATCTTCGGTTCCTCCATGACTCGAAAATCCAACACTAATTTTTGCAATTAGCTATATCGTCACCATACAGCTCTAATACCAATTGTAAATGCTAGAAGAGCAAAAAGAATTGTAGAAAAATAGAGTATAAATAGATTAGAAAGCATAAACAAAACGAGACACCAATTTTATCGTGGTTCACCAAATTTGGCTACATCCACACTAAGCAGAGGAATTTTATTACTATCAAAGAATGAATTTTACAATGAGATTAGCAGCATATATAATGTTTCATTTCACATCAAAGAAGAATGTGAATAGACAAACAATTGGAGGGAAAAGCAATGTATACGTTGGGCTTTATTTCTTAACAAGACCTAACTTTCGAAGGCCATAACTTTTGATCTGGAGGTCGATTGACAACCTGTTTGATGTGTTGGAAATCTTGTGAACAGGTCTATGCACCAATAACCAACTTGGTTATTTATGACAACTTTTGGGGCAAAAAATGACCTCTAGATGCCTCAAAATGGACTTTAAAACTTTTTTAGGTATTTCAAAAACTAGAAACTTTAATAACTTAACATCCAAACATGACCTTGGGTCGAAACTCATCCAAAATATTTATTTGGCAATTCTGTAGCTTTGGAAAAAATTCGGACCCATACGTGCTCAAATGCAAACTTACTATAAATAGTAACTTTTTGTAATTACAAGGATGAGACACCTTTCCTAACACTTAGGAGTATTTACCTTGACATTGCTTTTTCATTTGGATCCTAAAAATGTTGCATGACTTATCTTCTACTCTCAAACATCTATGTAGAAGTGGGTAGGTATGGTGAGGTTCAAATGGTAAGGAGATTGATGAAAGATAAAGGAATTAAAAATATCTTTGGATGTAGTTGGATTAAAGGCCATAAAATGGTACATGTTTTTTGTGAAGGAGACATACCACATCCATAGACATAGGAGATCTATGCAAAGTTAGAAATATTGTCTTGCAAGATGAAGGGAGTAGGGTATTTTCCAAATTCAAGGCATTTACTTAATGTTGTGTAAGACAAGGAAAATAATAATTTCTCTTCCACCATAGTGAAAAGTTTGTAATTGCATTTGGTTTGTTAAACATGTCCAGCAAAACAACTATTAGAGTTGTTAAGAACCTTCCAATATGTGTTGATTGCCATGCTGCAACGAAATTTATCTCCAAGATTGTTGCAAGAGAAAATGTTGTAGGAGATGTGAACCATAGCCATCATTTTTAAAAGGGGCAATATTCTTGTGGAGATTGTTGGTGATGCTAAATGAAGAAATCTGAAAAATAGGCTTGCACTATAATAATGTGCACCATGTCAGATCTCCGGTAATATTGAAGGGACATCCATCAAAGCATAACAGAAGAGGAATTTTTGTTAGATGATGTATTTGCAAGTGCCCTAGTAGACATGCTTGCAATATGTGGAAGAATAGACAAGGAACGTGAACTATTTCACAAAATGACTAAAAGAAATGTAGTCTCATGGAATGCCATGATTGCAGGATAAGTTCAAAATGAGTATGGTGAAAAGTCCTTAGCAAATTTTAAGCAAATGCAACTAGCAGGTGTAAAGCCCCACTCAACCTTTGTCAACATCCTCCCTACCTCTACACAAATTGAAGCTTTGGATAAGGGTATGAACATTCATCAAAGCATAGTCAAAAGTGGATTTTTGTCAA
Organism: Cunninghamia lanceolata; assembly: GCA_027924645.1. Lineage (NCBI taxonomy): Eukaryota > Viridiplantae > Streptophyta > Pinopsida > Cupressales > Cupressaceae > Cunninghamia > Cunninghamia lanceolata. The sequence continues at coordinate 3,919,779 of BSBN01000328.1, read as the reverse complement.
ATGTTGTAGTTGTAAGTGTCACTTCCAATCACAAAAGCCTTCACAAGACTTATGCACAAAATATTAGAAGAATTTATGCACAAACTCTCTTGAATAGTTTCACGTTGTAATCAATTTCTTTGTAGCTTATAATGTGTGGATGAGAAAGAAGTTCCTAGTAGTTTCCTATGTTGTTCACTAAAAGGAATCTAGATCTACATAATCATCCTAGATGCATTTTCACAGCTGAAGCTTCTTGTTTTAAATTTTTATATCCTTTACACAAGTTTTTTGTGGGTTAACCTAGAATAACCTGTCTCCTAGCAACATACTAGCAATCCTATAAAGGGAATACCACCAATCTTCAAATCAAAGAAGAGAGCAAAACAAAGATAAATTGGGAAAGCCATAGAGCAAATGTACACACTCAGCATGATTAGATCCATGTAGTAGAGGACAGATTTGGAAGTAAAAAAGACCGAAAGGCACATACTCTCTTAGCAAAATGGCATTCCTCTAAAGGGAATGCCACCACTCTTCAGATAAAAGCAAAGAACAAAGCAAAGGCACACACTCAACAAGATCAAATCCATGCAACAAAGGACAAATCTGAAAGCAAAAAAGACCCAAAGGCACATACTCTCTTAGAGAATTCATTCTTTGTGCATTTTATTACTTTGGTTGAATGGTTCTTGTTGTGATATAGTAGACTTATTTATAAGATACTTATCGATTTTGTATTTGGCATAATGTTTTTATCTATACAAAAACTAATAATTCAACATTTGTTGTAGGTGAAGGAAATCACACAAGACTTTGAGTCGATTGCTAATGAATTGAGTAATGTGGTTCAAATGGCTACTACAACAAATAATCTACAACCTCATCTCAAAGCGCTTCTTAAGAAGATATGATTCCAAATCTAAATAGAAATAGCATATTTTGTTTGCCTTAGACAATCTTTAAAAAGAGTATTCTCTAGAGAGATGATTTGAATTATACAAGCCATGATATGTAGAATGTCATTCACAACTTGATTTATACAAGTCAAACATGTTTATATCTTTCAAACAATGTAAAAATGATGAAAAAGAACATTTGCAAATAGAAGAAATTGCAAATATTATGTTTCCTTGGTTGTGAACTCTATGTTTTCCAGGGCCTTAAAGTTGTTTTATTTCATAACAAACATTTAAACCCCTACTTTTTTCTTATTTCTTCTTGAACATTCCAAAAAGATCGAATTGAACTAATTGGAGAAAGTTATGCTTAGATAACTCTATTAAACTTCAAATTCTATTATTCTTTCTAATTTATGGCATCAATAACTAGTTAAGAGTCTCCTTGTACCTTGAAGCATAGTGATGATTACAATCTCCCTCTATCTTAGAATCAAAATCATGATTGGAGGTTGGAAAAGAGCTTTAGTTTTCTCCTATTTGTTATTGTTGTTTAAAAGGTAAAGGCTAAACAAGAGTTCAGTCTTGCCTTTTCTATTTCTAAATACACCACTGCTCTAGTATTGAGATTGTATTCTCCGATAATTTCCATATTTTAACTCTCTTAGAGGATCCAGTCTTTGTGCATTTTATTACTTTGGATGCATGATTCTTATTATGATTTTGCAGACTTATAAGATAGTTATCGATTTTGTATTTGGTGAAATGTTTTTATCTATACAAAAACTAACATTTCAAGATTTGTTGTAGTTGAAGGAAATCACATGACCCTTAGTTGATTGGTAATGAATTAAGCAATGTGGTTCTAATGGCTACTACAAACAAGAGTTCAATCTTGCCTTTTCTATTTCTAAATACACCACTACTATAGTATTGAGATTGTATTCTCCAGTAATTTCCATATTTTGACTCTCTTAGAGGATCCATTCTTTGTGCATTTTATTACTTTGGATGCATGATTCTTGTTGTGATTTTGCAGACTTATTTATAAGATAGTTATCGATTTTGTATTTGGTGAAATGTTTTTCTCTATACAAAAACTAACATTTCAAGATTTGGTGTAGTTGAAGGAAATCACATGAGCCTAAGTTGATTGGTAATGAATTAAGCAATGTGGTTCAGATGGCTACTACAAATAATCTTCAACCTGATCTCAAAGCGCTTCTTAAGAAGATATGATTCCAAATCAAAATAGAAATAGCATATTGTTTACCTCAGATTATCTTTAAAAAAGTATTCTCCACAAAAAGTATTTTCCAAAGAGCTGATATGTAGTGGGAAATGTGCCCCAAATGAGGAATGACTCCAAGAAATATCCTGCAAAGAGATCCATTGATGTTAGGACAGTTATCCCTTAAGAACTAAATATCCAATATACAAAAAATATTGTAGAATATAAACACAATCACATAGACACAAGATATGAAGTAAATGTGCCCTAATCTTCAATCCACTCAAAATAAAAATATTATTTCATCATATTTACTGCTTGAGAGAAATAAGCATAATCCATAATGATTTACAATAATAGATGCCTCTATATGTTGCCATTTATTTAATAGTCCCCCAAAGCTAGCCTATATTCTCATAATCCTACAGTTAGGATTAAACCCCTACTCTACCTAATACATATTGGGTAGACTGATGACTACATATAATTTATTTCACCACTTGACCAATTAACCCATTACAAAAGCAACCCATTGTACCCATATCAAAGAGACCCAAGTTCTATGAGCCACAAGTTAGCTACTCAACCTCATACATCATAATACCATGATTCTACACACATAGGATATCACACCCATTATATCCTAACATTCAACCCACTTTTTAACATTTTTCACCCCTAAAACAAGGTAACAAATTGACCCATTCAACCCACTTTTTAAGATTTATCTCCCCTAAAACACAAGAAAGTAACAAATTGACCCATTACAAAAGCTACTCATTGGGCCCACACCAACTAGGCCCAGGTTCTGTTCACCCCAAGTCAACTACACCATAACCGTATACACATCACAATACCATGTCCCTAGACAATAGCACTCCACCAACCTTAACACTTTTCACCCCCAAAAAGGTAACAAACCAAGTAGTAAGGCTTCCACATATCTATGAATACTAATACCATGCTTGATAGGTGACGATCCTCAATGATGTCACGCTTGCCTCTCATCAAATTCCCAATTTTTAATTTAAAATTAAACATTGATCATCAAATTTCAAACTTGACCAGCACTTAATCCTAAAGTAATTACCAAACATTTGTCCCCTGTAAGTGAACAATAAAATGTGTTGCCCAAGCATTATCAATGTTGACCTAAAAATAAGGATCCAAAGTTTGGTTTTTATATCAAAAAAAGGAGGTTGAGACCCCTTACCCCCTTAAAATTCAAGCTTAATACTTAAAGATATGAATAACATGATTAGATTGAGTCAAAGGGTAAGGCTAATGATAGGATACAAAGTACCATGAAGCATTTCAATTTTATGCCACCTTGAATTGATAGTTGCATTGTTGTTTTTGAACAATTTGCCCCATTTGCTATCCTTTGCCCTTATGGGTGGGGTGTTGCTAATTTGTTTAAGTATTGTTGTCGTCATGTTGTTTGTTCCTTAATGATGTTCCATGTCGATGTTAAGGCATCTTTAATATATCCTTATTGGTATGTCTATATAAAAGAATGGGCCACCTTTTCAAAATCCCTCTTTCTGATTCATAGCTCTGGTCAAAAGTGTTTACTATAATCCAAAAATTGTTGACCTAAAAATGAGGAGTGTTATATTTCTGGTAATCTGGCACTAAGAATTATATATCTGGTAGTATGCACTATATTTATATATGATAGTGTACAGTTGCATTATATATGGTGGGAGTGATGTGCATATAGAACTATAGAATTAGTGACTCAATTGTCTTCATAGACGGTTTGCCATAAAAGAATTTGTATCCAATGCCTAGATGATAACCTCTAACAAAATTTATGGGTTTAATTGTAATATTGTAGAATTGCATGCATTCCATGCAAACACAAACAAAAGAATTAACACATCTAAACCCTACATTGGTATATTCCCATTTCCACATGGTATTGTTTTCTCTCTTTTTAAGATCATTGATTTAATGAATTTTGGATTTTGATAACCATGTGGAATAAATAATAAGTGAAAATATGAAAGTTGCTTGAATAATGACATAGTACATATCCTATAAAATAATCTAAGACTATCTCACCTGCAACTCAGGCATTTTGTAGAAACCATTCTTGCCATATTGTATTATCTAATTAACACATCTAAACCCTATATTGGTATATTCTCATTTTCACATGGTATTGTTTTCTCTCTTTTTAAAATCATTAATTTAAGTAATTTAGATTTTGAGAGCCATGTGGAATAAATAATAAGTGAATATATGAAATTCGCTTAAATAATGAACCATGTAAACCCTATATTGGTATATTCCCATTTCCACGTGGTATTGTTTTCTCTCTTTTTAAATCATTAATTTAAGAAATTTGGATTTTGATAGCCATGTGGAATAAATAATAAGTGAAAATATGAAATTTGCTTGAATAATGACAAAGTTCGTATTCTGCAACTCAGGCATTTTGTAGAAACCATTCTTGCCATATTGTATTATCTAAATTCGAGCAGATGACGGAGAAAACAGATAGTTAATGAAATTGAATGAGGAAACAAACCTCGATTTGAATTCCAAAATATTAAAAAAAAAGTTGACTCCTAGAATGAAAAATTATAGTTAGCCAAAAAAATACATCATCAATGTTATACAACAGCAAGCAACATTAACCTAATATTCATCATTAGGTGTCCTCCAGAACTTTCTTCAAAGCCATTCGTAAAGATCATGCTTTAGAATTGCCTGCAGGAAAAACAGAAATTAATACTCATGCGATGTTACAAAAGCAGACTTCATAGTTATAGTAACAGCAATACTGGAACTAAAGATAGGGAATGCAGCTGCAAGTATCGTGAAAGGTAGGCCCATTCACTCCAATGGTCCAGTGTACACAAGCATACATAGTCTATAATATAACAATTAATGTGACAACAAACCACGATGTATGCAATCCAATGCAGTAGCTGGACCAATTTTCTTCAAAAGATAAAGATACATTTAACAATTTTCTTCAACAATTTTCTTTAGAAGTTCAAGGAACCTGCAAAATACGTCAACAGTGTACGACTCAACCCACTATGTGACCAATTCAATACAGAAGCTGGACTAATTTTCATCATAAGATAAGGTACCTACCTAGGCCAATTTGCTCCATAAGGTTAAGTAACCTGCAAAATATGACAAAATGATAAGGGTGTTAGGCTGGCTTTGACAGTGTCCAAACAAAAGCTTCCTTCCAGAAAATCATTCAAAACAAAATTCAAATGAAGCATTCAATCCATGCAGAGAAAAAAACTACTCAGAAGAAAAGCACATATAACCAGACATCCATTTTGTATGGATATTTCAACAGAATTTTTATCAATGACCAATGAACATGGATCTGAATGGTTATGAGTGAGTTAGCAGAGCCACACCTACCTCATACCATGATGCAATAGGAAATTACAAGGAACTTCAAATATCATCCACTCAATGTAATCTACAAAAACAATTATCACAATTTGAAATCATTCAAGAGAGAATTTGTGCATAAATTCTTCTTGATTAAATTTTGTGCATGAGTTTTTGTGAAGGTTGTGGTGATTGAAAATTAATCACAATTTGAAATCATTCAAGAGAGAATTGTGCATGAGTTAATGGGAAGGTTGTGATGATCAGGAGTAGCAAATGGCTGATGGCTGCTGGATGGGAGTCGGTTCATGCACCAAATAGGTTAAACTAGCACTTGCACATAGGAGGTTCAAGAAATACACTGATAGGAACAACCGACGAGTTTAGAAAATTTTCCGGCGTGAATTTTTACGGCGTGAGACAATTCCGAGCACTATAATGCTCACATATAAAAGCCTATCGGCTAATAAAGTCCTACAGCAATGCTACATGCACTTTTATCCCTTATAAGGTTATCCATTCAGAGTTGCCCTTCAAATGCAAAGGATTCAGGTATACCATGGTTAAAGAAGGAAATATCATACACTAGCACTCGCAACTTCAGGGGTGCAAGGGATTCGCCGATAGGAAGTTCAAGGGAACACTAAGAAGATTGGGAGGAATGGAAGAAATAGGATAGAATCAATGCGATGAATGCCTAAAATACTTGTTTGTTAAAGACTTTTGCAGCGAGTTCATCTCGGGATGAGGAAATTTCTCTAATAATTATCAAGAAAGGCATTTTTGTGTTATTAAAATTAATAAATATTTTATTTTTTATTATTTTCTATTTTTTTTCAATTAGCCAGTAGGCTTTTATATGTGAGCATTATAGTGCTCGGAAAATTGTCTCACACCATTAAAAAATTTCTTACCGGAAAATTTTCTAAACTCGTTTGTTGTTCCTATCGGCGCATTCCTTGAACCTCCTATGGGTGCAAGTGCTAGTTATATTGACGTTCACTAGAGAAGCTCAAAATATAGATTCTTTTCTTATTTTGGAGGCGTGAACTAATGGAGCTCAGATAATAAGGCATGGATTCAGTTGATGTCTAGAATCCATGCTTGGGAAGATGGAGTATGGGGGCAAATGTGTGAAATACATAATCTGCCACTTGTTAAGTGCTCTGTGTCACATTGCAACCATGCATATGACACACAATTCCAAGTGTGTTATCAACCCCTTAACTATTATATATACCCCTCCATTTTCTTAACCATAGGCAGTAAGGTTTGGGCATAAATCTTTGTGCTTTAAATAGTAGACTGTAATTTTTTTCGTGAAACAGAAAATGCCAGGAGTTGCCTTGGGAGACAAAATTCCTGATGTGGAGGCAGACTCAACTCATGGCCACATTAGGCTCTATGACTACATTGGGGACAACTGGGCCATTATCTTCTCACCCCCTGGTCAGTTCTCAAAACTCTTCAATATATCATTTTGTTTCTATGTTTTTGTTTTACTTATGTCTTCATTTTTGTTCTGGGTCAGCTGATTTTTCACTGGTCTGTACTACTGAGCTTAGAAGGATTGCGAACTACATTGGTGAATTTGAAGCATGGAGCGAAGATTTTGGGCTTGTCTTCTAATGAGGTCAATTCACATAGAGCATGGCTGCCTGATGTTGAAGCATATTCCCCTGGAAGTAAGATTACATACCCAATATTGGTTGATCCCAATGGAGAGATTATGGTGAAGCTTAATATGTTAGGACCCAGAACAATTTAAAAAGGCAGTGATGGGGTTTCAGTTTTTCTGTGCTTAATGAAATTGCAGCAAACATATTTTAGTTTTTGTGCTAGAAAAACATAGAACTGATGCAAATACCTTAAAAAAAAAATTTCCTCTGCGGCCTTGGATTGATTCTTGGAAGGCAATTCTTTTGTTTCTGTTCGTGTTCCCCTTCAGCTCACCTCAAATCTTGCAATTTGATATGCTCGCCTGAGTTATTTTGCTTTCAACCGTTTTCAGAGTATTCTGCGGGGGACATGACTTTTTCCCTGGCCTGAGAAAAACCGACGAGTTAAGAAAATTTTCTGGCGTAAGACAACTTTTCCAGTTAAGTGAAAGCCCACTTATAAACAGCCTATCAGAGATATATATATATATATATATATATATATATATATTGCTATTACTCTAGAATATTTTAGAGTTTGACAAAAATTTCCCATACATGTGATACAGTCTTCATAAAAATTGATTTTATTTTAGGGCAAAAATGCATAAATACAACAGCCATCAAATTTAGCCCATCTATCTATACACAAGAATATTTGACATGTCTGCATGCATTCATGTATGACATGTAGGACACACACATGTGCATGTAGCCACAATCACACCAACATGCATGTACACCCATGTGAACATGTACACCACTGTGCATCAGCCATGCATGGGCTTTAATTTGATAGTCATATGACTGTGTATGACTTTTTAAAATCAAATAAAATCAATCGTACGGCTATATCAAATGAATGGGAGAATTTTCTGCATACCTTCAATTCTGAAGGACTATAGTAAATATACAATTAGCCAATGATGCTTCTTCTTTAACTCGCTACTCCCCCTCCCCCCCTCTCTCCATCAGACTCTCACAGAGAGAGATGTGTGTGTGTGTGTGTGTGAGAGAGAGAGAGAGAGAGAGAGATTATGGTTGGAAATGCTCTGGTAGACATGTATGCAAAATGTGGAATCATAGACAAAGCACGTGAACTGTTTGACAGAATGCCTCAAAGAGATGTCATCTTATGGAATACAATGATTTCGGGATATGCACAAAATGGGGATGCTCTCAAAATCTTTGAATTAATGAAGCACCCCAAAACACATCCTAACATTGTAAGCTTTGTTTGTGTTCTAGGTGCATGCAGCCATGCAGGTTTAGTGTATGAGAGCTGTACATACTTCAATCATATGAGTAACCCTTATTGCATTACAACTACAGTTGACTGTTATATGTGCATGGCTGATCTTCTTGACAGTGCTGGCTATCTTGAGGACACCCTAAAATTTATCATTAAGATGCCAATTAAACCTGTGGTGGTTGTGTTTTCTTGGTGCTTCTAGATCACATACGAATATAGGCTTAGGAGTATTTACAGAGATGCTGCTTTTTTATTTGGAGCCTAAAAATGCTGCACGACTTATGTTCTTCTCTCCAACATCTATGCAGAAGTGGGCAGGTGTGTTGAGGTTCAAATGGTAAGGAGATTGGTGAAAGATAGAGGAATTAAAAAGATCCCTGGATGTAGTTGGATTTAAGGCCATAAAATGATACACATGTAGGAGACAGATCACATCCATAGACACGGGAGATTCACGCAAAGTTGGAGAAATTGGCTTGGAAGATGAAGGCAGCAGGGTATTTTCTAGATTCAAGACATTTACTTAATGCCGTGGAAGAGGAGAAAAAATAATTATTTCTCTGCCATCATAGTGAAAAGTTGGCAATTGCATTTGGTTTGTTAAACATGCCCCATAGATCAACTATTAGAGTTGTTAAGAACCTTCGAGTTGCTATGCACAAATTCTCTCTTGAATAATTTCAAATTGTAATCAATATGCACAAATTCTCTCTTGAATAATTTCAAATTGTAATCAAGTTATTTGTAGCTTAAACAAAACCCATTTGCTCAATGGGCAATATATGCCTTTGCTGCTCCTTTTATCATTTTAGTTCAAAATAGAGGAATGGAAATAGAAAACGAATGAGCTCCTCTTACTAATTCCACTCCTCCAGGATATATATATATATATATATATGGTTGTGGAAGGAAAAATATATATATTTTCCTCTACAACTATATATATATAGGGGCAGGGCTAAATTTGATGGCTGTATGGCCGTATTTAGGCATTTTTACCATAAAATACAATTAAAATTTTAGGAAGACTGGCTCACATGAAAGGTGAGATTTTAGATAGACTGTCAAAATTTCTATAAGATTGTTCATATAAATACATAGGGATATAGATACAGTTTATATTTTGTTTATAATAAACTGTCTTAAGATTTTAAGGGCAAGTTTGAATAGATAACTGCCATGAAAATTTTGCTTGACAAGCAGAGTCAAGCGTCAAATTTAGGCCCGAGGGGGTTTATAGAAGAAAATAATAATACATATATATGGGGGAAATTTTATTCCCTTGCATAAGAAATATATAAGGGAGGTTTTACACAATTCCATGTGGGTGCATGTATGTTTTCGTTTTTGTGTCGGGAAGTCTTATTTTATTATTTGAGTTGTCACTGTCGACAAGCATACCCTATAGTTGCAGCAGGGGCAGAAGCATCTATATCATAGTGAATAAAATTTATGTGCACGTAGTAAATAAAATAGTTCTAAAGTAAAATTAAGTAACTCTTTAGTAAATAAAATAACATGAAATAACTCAAGACATATCTCTCGGTGTTTTTAGATAGATGTATTTAAGATATCTATAGTAATATTTCTCCCATTTGCAAGACTAACAGTTAAATTTTGGAGAGAAACTGATATTTTATTATTTGAACTGTCACCTAATATTTTTCTCACTTGCAAGACAGATAGTTGAATAGTTTACGCAAGTTTTGGTTAATATTTTTTAGCAAGCCTAGAAACATATTGCCGTCATCAAATTGACCAAAGCTGCTCTATTTCTAGAGGAAGATATTTGGATAAATGTGTGTTTGTTTCTGTGTGGGGAGGAGACTGTTATTTTATTATTTGAACGGTCACCTAATATTTCTCCCATTTGCAATGGCTGACAATTAAATTCTGGGGGAGAGACTGTGGTTTTATTATTTGAACTGTCACCAAAAATTTTTCCCACTTGCAATACTGATAGTCGTATAGTTTATGCAATTTTTAGTTAAACTTTCACCTATGCATCCCGTTGGGTGAATATTTTGTCGTTAACTCACTAACAGCAAAATGGGTATATCAGCCACAGCTATGATGAGACAAAGTCTCTCCTCTCAGCAAGGGGAGGTTCCCTCTGGTTGCTTGATTTTTACAAACAAAATAACTTATGAAATTTATGTACACTAAAAACTATATTTGTGGTGGTTCCATTTCATCTCATTCTCTTTTTTCAGAATAGATGTTTATACTTCAAACTATTGATAAAGGACTAATAAATTATCACAAAATCACAGAAACACAAAGTTTTCTGTTACCTCACTTACTAATTGCAAATAGAACTATTTGAAGTTGAATGCAGCCCAAAGTCTTCACTCCTCTTCAAGATGATAAGAGTAAATTGAATATAACAACTTGCAGCGCAAAGTCTCCAAACTATTGTATTCTCACAAACATAAACATAATCCTCACAAATGATTTGATAACACAAAGTCTATCAGAATCAAATTAAGAGCGCTCTTCAATCACTTGAAATAAACTCCACACTTCAATTATTACCAAAGAAGATTATGATAGCAAGACGTAAGAACAATACTATCATAACACAAATAATCCCAAGACAAAGATTGGAATTGAACTTGCTTTCTTGTATTGATAAATATTTGATAATTGATTTTCACAAAGAAGCACAAAGTCTTGATTTGCTTTTCAATTCGCCAGAGTATTCTTGCAATAGACAAAAGATAATATTTACAAAAGAGGCCCTCTTTATTTATAGGGAGAGGCCTTGAGAAAATTTAGCAAAAAACCTAACTACTTTGACTTATTCAAAAATAGGAGTCCTTACTTCCTATATTTTTACATGTAATTACATATGAAAAATGTACATGTAAAAATGTACAAAATTGTTTTGAAAGTACATCTGAAAAACGGAAAATAAACTAAGGAAAAAATTGTTTCAATTTGTGTCGCCAGTTATCCTCATGTGAGCATCATACATAGTAAAGGCCGCTGCATCCCAATGCTATCCGGGTTAACCGTGTTCCTGAAGATCATCTTGGCTCTTACTATGGCATCTCTCACTGTAGTGACTGATTTTGCATGACCAGTTAACTTGGTTTTCAGATTATCCAAAGTTAACTGGTTGTCCAAAATATTGTCCACAAAAGTCATTGAAAATGTTTTATCTTCGAACTCTTTCTGGAACATGTCTTCAAATTCCCGAACCATTTCTTCTGCAAAAAGAAATTGGTTGTCCTGTGATACCAGCTTACAAGGCAGCTCCTCCAACTTATGCAAAAGGTTGACATCACTTTGTTCACTAATTTCCTTTGCAGCTTCAAGATCATTGATCAAATTTCTAAGCATACTGTCCTGTACATCAAAGCCTCCTTTGTTTCTGTATCAGAATCCCTATTAGAGATGGCGCCAATTGATATTAGGGTGCTTATTTTCAATTTCCTCATCTCTACCCATTTATCATGAGTATTCTCTGTGCGTTCAATATCTTGAGAAATAGTATCAATGAGGTCATCAAGTTCTGCTCTTATTTTCCTCATTTTATCTGTCTTCTCAGATACATCTGTGAGCAAAGAGACTCCTTGTGCACGCATCCTGTCTAAGTACTCTTCAAGTACTCTCCCTTTGAGATGAGTCCTTTCTGCTTTCTGAATGATGGGGTCTTCTACAGTAACGGCCTCTAGAGTAATTGCTTCTGAGTTCAAAGTGATTTTTCTTATCACCGCAGTTAGTTGTTCTACCATTGCCTTGTAGTGATCCTTCATTTCTTTTTCCCTATCAAACTTCTGGATTAGGATGTCCATGGCTGACTGCATATCATTTTTAGCGCTTTCATGGGTTATTTTGCCCAATTCAACTCTAGAAATAGAGTAGTCATTCATATCAAAATTTTCAATAGTTGCATCCTGTGGAGGTTTTGCTATCTCCAGAAATTTGTGTCCCTTGTCTTCAAGCACCCTGGAAAGAATCTTTGGTTTCTTCGGGGCCTTAGGCTTTGCAAGTACCAGCTTAGTGAAATCGAAGTCATCTGGGGAGATGGCTTGCTTTTTCCTTTTTGGCGTGTAAGCTAATAACCAAGGTGGGAGCAGAGAAGTAGTCACATTGGGATCCATTCCTATTGCTGGTGTTCCCGGAACTGTACTTGTATTGGTAGTAGAAACAATAGTTGGGGTGTTAGTAAAAACCACACCTGTTACATTTGCACTAGAGACTTGTTCAGTATTTATTACAAAATGATCAAAAATGGATGCATCCCCAATATCAAAAGATGAAGAAGACAAACTAGGAATAGACCCTGAAGAACGGAGAACATCTTCAAAAGTGTTTTGAGGATTATCAAAAATTATTTTAGAAGGAGAGGGAGATTCAAAAGAGGGAATATCAATAGGGGAAACAGACACAGGACCTGCAACAGGTGTATCAAGCAAAGGGGATGAGACTCCCGTTTCTTGTTGTGTATTTTCCTGTGGAGACAAAGCCTCCTCGTCTTGTTGATCTATAGTCCTATCTTCAACATTCATCTCTTCAGTGGCTGGCTCCTCGGTTTCCATATCTTTTATTTCAGGTTCTTCCTCCACAACTTTTGATTTCTTCGTCACAAATCTGATCTTAGGCTTATGTGTTTTAGAGGATGAGGGAACATCACTCTTGTTCTTCGTTCTGTTTTCCACCTTTTTACCAGTTTGCTCTTGAACTTCAGTTTCTGATCCAGTGAGGAATTCTTTCAGAGTAATTCCTTTATCTGCCAGCCAGTTATTGGTGTTAGCCAATATGGGCTCAAATCTCTTCCTCAATGAGGTCAACTCCTTTTGGGACCATTGGATTGGAGGGAGAGGAGTATTAGCAACCTATTCAGCATTATATTTGTCATCAACCAATTCCCCATCATCCACAAGATCCTCAGGGATATCGGCAAGTCCCAGATATTCAATCTGCTCAAGAGACAATCTGCTATAGTCCAATTTCCTGACATCTTCCTCTGTTCTCAGATCTACCCATACGTCCTCAACCATGGGTTCATGAAATTGAGTTTTCCTTTTGATTTTATCCTTCACCCCCCTGTAGTCAAACTTCGGTCTCCTTTTGAACTGCTTCATGGTGACCAGCTGCATCTCTGTCTCTATGGCCCTTGCCTTTGCAGCAGTCAATACCAAATATCTGCCGATTTCAACTGGGAATCTGAAACTGGGCTTCTTGAGTTCCATTTGTTTGTTATGCACGACAATCATTTGTCTGCACAACTCCATTAAGACCAGTTTGTCCGAAGGGAATCTTGGAAGCATATAAGGGTAACCTTGGAAAAAGCCAACCCTCAAGTATGAAAAAGAAGGAAATTGCAAGAACATACACCCGAAGTCATTTACCACTGTCCATGCCTCATCTGAAACTCTTCTCTGTTCCAGTTGGGGATCAAAAAGACATAGGAATACTGCAAAGAACGCATCATTTACTCTTCTGAAATGATGGATTGAACCTTTCAATGTCAACTGAGAATAGTATTGGTATACAGGGATTACCCTCCTATCTCCTTATGATGTTAATCCTGGAAAAATCCTCATAGAGGCTGCAATGTATACCAGATATGAGGTCATGTAGAACTTGAAGGTAGTGGATACCTTCGTCAGCTGTTCATGCAAAGCGTTGCTGATATGTTCACCCCAGAAAATGGTTTGTTTACCCTGGAGTATGACCTTAATGAAAGGATACATCCATTCATGAAACTGTGAAGAGGAAGACAAACCTCTTATCCTGCTGAGGAGAGTAATCAAGTCACCAACTTCCTCTACAAAATCACTTCGAGGGAAACTACGTGGCCACCTTGACAAATTTGACCTTGCAGTCTTCAACCATTTATTGTTGATTACTTTCTTTGCCTTCTCCGAATTTTTGTCATATTCCTTTTGTGCTTCAACAAAGTCAAGCTTTAACACTTCCGTAGCAGGAGGGCACATAAATACCTTATCAATGAACTCAGGATCCAACCTGATTATCACATTACCACTGGCGTCCACCACAGCTCTAATATCTTTGTTATAGAAATGGGCACACTGAAGAACAAATTCTGTGTTGTGAGCTGCCACTGGGAAAGATGACACCAGATGAATATTACTGTCAATTATCTTCTTCATCATAGCACTGGGGTTGCTTGACTTGGTTCTCTCTACAAACTCAGCCATATCCACATGGCCAATCTCTGTATCTCTAATGTCGTCAACATTAGAAGTGACTGAGGTGATTGGGAAAACACCTTGATATTTGTACTTCATCGCTTTTGATTTCTTCGGGGACAACTCAGTCATCTGGACGAGCTATCACCAAGAGGATGTTGATGAAGAACGAAGATCCACAGAAGAAACTGCAGCAAAAAGTCATGATCATGCAATTAGGGAAAATACTGGCAATCGGGGAAAATTGCATGTCGATGATCGCGACTATGGAAACGCGCTTGAGAAAGGGCTATAGTGCGAGCAGGTTAGAGAAAAGCGGGCTCGGAAAATTAAAATTGGAAATTTTCCAAAGTTAGGAAAATCTGGGAGAATGTTTGCATGGGCGGCAAAATTTGCCGCCCTTGCATATGAGGGGTTTTCTTATACTTGCATCGGCGGCAAATTTTGCCGCTCATGCATGTACTAGAAAAATCTTGGTGTCGGAGCGGCCAAATTCTCCGCTAATGCAGGTAGGAAGAAATTTGCGAAGTTTATGTTGAAGCGGCATTTTCCGCCGACACTGCATAGGATAGAAACTGAATTCAAGGTTCTATTATCTCTCAGATTTGCACCCTCACCGAGTTGTGAAACTAGGCAATCTGGAGAAACATGGGATCTTTCCTAGGTCTGTGGGTTGCCTATGACGGAAAGAACCTCCGGAGAAGGCCAGCTTCCTGCTGGTACTTCACCTAAACTACCTAAACTAAAGTCCTTGCAGAGAAAAGGGTAAGAAGGGTTTGCATGAAAATGAAACCTACTGTCTAAGGTGATGCACCAAACGATCATCAGAAAATACACAGAAATGACACACTACAAAACTAGTAATAATCAGGATTACTTACACAACCTAGCAAATCATATTCCTTGCATCATTACTTTGTGAGGAGGCTAAATAACAGCAATCTTGTTAAGGAGAAATAGATTTTCTCACTACCCACAGACTGATTATTATCCCTTGCACATCTCACAACCTGCAAAAAATATGTAACCCCTGCATAAAGGCTCCAACATGCAATACAGCTCCAAGGACAACGAACATCACAAAGACCTGCACTAACACTGAGAATACACAATATCAAGAGAAAATGGGAAGGTATAGACTTCTTATTACTGCCAAAGAGGTGTTACAATGTTGCATATCTCTGAAAATGAGTTACAAAACTCTTCACTTCTGCAAAAGAACTCATAAAATTACAATATACAGAGCTGTAAGGAGCCAGAACCTCCTAAAATTGAACAAGGAAGAGGAATATATACTCCTCAAACAGCTGTAAACAGATCATGCTCCACTAAAAAAAAAAAAATCAACCTCCACTAACTACACTATCTCCATTATCTCCATTCTCATGCATCTCAAAAATAGTTAAAAAATGTCCCCCTAAAGTGCTCCAAAAAGGGGTCCCAATGCAAAAATGGTGGAGGCATGTCATCCACTATCATGAAAGCACTTAAAAATATTATAAAATATCTTTTAGTGCTCTCTAATGCTTCTGACATAGGTCAGATCTGTGTCATCATCCTCTGTAGTATTAAAAATATCATGACACATTTTCTGCATTTAATTAACATTTAACTAAGAGGCTTATAATTGTACCACCTTAGTAAATGTTTTACAATTTAAAATTACACAGACCTATGTAGAAAATAACGACATTTATGACATTTAATTCCCTGATTTCGTATGATTTAGGGACTAATTAAATGTTGTAAAAAGAAATGACAAAGAAGACATCTTCGGCTCCTAGACAAAATGACGTGATTCACCATACACCTTTGCACCATCTCGCATCTCAAGACCATGTCAACACGTCTTGGAACCCCGAGCCATCTTCGTTTTTTGCATCCATCTCTACCATCATGCCTATACACGGTTCGAAGCAATACATTTTTTAATAAACAACCCTTATGACTCCCATCACCATGCCATCACTTCACTCTCAAACCACCTTCTAACTCCCAACACACCCAAGTATTACATACATCACTTCATCTACCTTATAACTCCTAGCAAACATGCATTTTTATTCATCACCTTATGTCTCCCACCATACACCAAGTCCTTGTGGCCATATTTTACCCACCTTGTGACAATATCATGGGATGCCTTAATAAAATAAAGCATCGACCTTGTGTTTCTTATATTACATATTTGACATGGCTTTGGAAAAAGAAACAAAAGGCATAAACATGCCACGGCCCCTTGATCTTTGAATGCAAAAAGACAAGGTCAAAAGATACAATAATGAAAAAATAGGTCATTCGACCTCCTTGAAGAGAAGAAAAGAAACCCTAAAAACCACTTTCATTTTGCATTCCATTTTGTTGTTTGAACTTGCTGGCCGCCATGAGGGTTTGAAGGCAAAAAACACACCATTTTTTGTTGATTCCTAGGCTGCTCTGGTCAATTCTTTGAGGAAATATGAGGTAAGTTTGCATTCTTTGAGGTTTTAACTCCTTTGAAGTCGATTTTGGAGGCCATTGTAGTCTTTTGCGGCCACGTTTTGACTATTTTTAAATGTATTTTCTGTTTCTCTGGCCGACCTCCTTGTATTCGTCATTGGCTATGTCGAGGCCGTCGTTGGCAGTTGATTCTGAGGAAATCTTGGTGATTTTGAATGGTGAAAGGCAAACAATACAGAAAGGTAACTCCTCACCTGGCGATTTTCCTTCATTTTTTGAGTTTCTTTTGCTGCATATATGATGTGCTGAAGCACGATTCTGAACATTCTATGGGCTTTTTTATTTGAAATGAGTTAAAACTCCTCATCGCGCTGCCTAGGGCCGCGATTTTGGACATTTTATGAGCATTTTTCTTTGCAATACCTTCATTTTCTGTTGCTGCATGTGAATGTCTTCCGGTTAACGTTTTCCAGAATAAAATCTTCCCTAAATGTGAAACCTTCTTTTACCTGGAGAAATCTTACCCATTAAATGTTTTCCAAAAGATATACATCCTATGGTGAATCTTTGTTCATTCCATTGATTATCTATTCTTTGATTGTCCAATGTTACAGCTCTTCCCATATGTACTTTCCTCTCCAAAAATGGAATATTTTCAAAATCTCCAACAGTTGCTTCCCTCTGATAAATGCCTCTTTGCTCCTCAAGTAAATGCTTCTGCATATCAGGATCTTGTTTGTTTCCTCTTTGCCAATGAACAATTCCTCCCTCTTGTGTATGTCCGTTCACTACAGTATCCATTCCCCCTACTCTAATATATGGTGCATTTTCTATATCCATGCCATCAGCAAATTCTGCCTGATTGGATTGTGTGTCATTTAAAACATGAGAATGAGTGTATGGCCCTACACTATGTGAGTCATATGGAGCTGGAAAAAATTGTCGATATTGCAAGTATTGGAATGGCCCAAAACGGGACCGTGTTTTCTTTAAGAGGATACATCAGGTCATCCAGCATACTTTTCCCCACAAAGCGATAGAATGGATCTATGAGGTTAAGTATGCCAATGCTTGCCAGAAGAATGAGAATCATGACCCAATCATGCTTATGGAACCTCAGCAACTGGACAGCAAGGGACCTTGCCGAGTCTGACACACAGCTCTGCCCTCCTCTCATTTGCCTTGCTGCTATTCGAAGTCTGTATTTCTGTGCTGT
The DNA here is from genome assembly GCA_027924645.1 of Cunninghamia lanceolata. Taxonomy (NCBI): domain Eukaryota; kingdom Viridiplantae; phylum Streptophyta; class Pinopsida; order Cupressales; family Cupressaceae; genus Cunninghamia; species Cunninghamia lanceolata. Next base: position 3,901,572 of record BSBN01000328.1, on the reverse strand, counting down.
AGCATGATCATGAAAACAAAATTGCATTTTCTTTTGGCTGTTCACTGTGTATTTGGACAAAAAACTCCACTTTTTCAGTGATTTTCAGAGGGTTCTGTTCATCTTTCACATGTCTCCTGATAAGACTATTGCTTCATACTCACAAATGACTGCTGATTACTTTATTGTCTTGCTGTTATACTTCATAGTCATGATGGGCATAGAATGAAAACTTTACTTTCAGATCTTTTGCAAATCTCTTTATTCTGTGACAGCAAAATGCAAACTTTATACAATTCTATTGATACTTTGCAATTTCATTGAATTACCTGTAGCTTCATGCATCTTCTTGGCTGTGAACAAGCTCCATGATATCATTTCTAATGTGGCACCAGCTGTATAGGATATTCTCTTTTGTTCTTCTTTTCTCCCCTCTCCATTACAATCATGTTCGGCATGCTTAAACCTCTTGGAATTATATTTTTATGGCATCCATGACTATGACTATCCCTTTGATGGATGTTGCTGCTCTTTCATACCATATGATTGCTGTCCTATCATCTTACATGATTGCTGTCCCGTTTTGCTTAGACTTTGTTGTCAATTGTTGGCTGTCCTTTTATGATTGAAACCTCTTGACAACTGTAGCTGCCTTCTAAATGCGCTCCTTGAGTTGTGCCTTTTGCATTTGTTCATTGCATCTGAAATGTTCTGTAAGGTCTATGAGCTGGGCTCAACCCTTGTGGGAGCCACATTTCCTCCACTCATAACGTAATTGATGAATCAAACAGAAATATTATTACATCTGTCTCTGCACATTAAGCAAACTTGTTAGAAAATAAATGCATGCTTGCAGTCGTTATTCTTGATTTGTCTTCTCAAAAGCTTCGGTGACGCTAACTGATTTACTGCATCTGAAAACACAAATTGTACGTTTATAGATAATATCATATGATGTATGATGCCTTGTCATTGCTCTAACATCAGTTTTCCAATATTTTATGCAGAGAGCCAGGGGGAAGCAAAGAGATAGCAGATGGATGCGGGACACGCCGACGATCTAGGACAACACAAGACATGGCAACAACGTGAAGGCTCGTCATTCAGGCAATGACGAGTCACCCTACCTTATATGCATATTTGTCTTTCAGTTTTTATAAATGTATAGTTTGTCTTTTCATTTTGCAATGAAACAATTAGTCTCACGGCTTGTGTGAGAACTTATACACTTATTTTTTCAATATATATTGTTGATTTGTACAATCTCTTAAGTCTTGAAAATACATCTGAATGCAACAATACAATTTTATCTCAATTTGTATCAAATGTACTTGGGTTTAACACAGCAGAAATAAAATGTACCTTTTCCTTTTTCAAAACTCAAAAGCTCTACCTGATTGAGCTAGTAGTGAAATCTAGGTAACAGGTTCAAGCGGCAAAAACTGCCGACTCCGCATGTAAGAGAAACTAAAAGATTTTCGTGTAAGGGCGGCGATTTTCGCCGCCCATACACGTCCACTTTGAAAAATCCTTAGTCACACAAGCGGCAAATTTCGCCGCTTTGCATGTGAGATAAGAGTTTGTCTCTGTGATGTTCCATCGGTGAATATGGCCGACAACGCATATCACCAGTTACCAAGTAACGTAAGGTAGGAACGGCGAAATCTAGCGACACTGCTCATGGTCAGAGTTAGGGGGTCGTTTGTGTAAGGGCGGCAAAATTCGCCGCCCCACATATCTTGGTATATGGTAAGTGTTTAAAGGTTTGAGCAGTGAAACCGCCAACCTCCATACAGTAAAACTTAGGGCACCAATATTGGTCTGGTCTAAAAAATATTCGACACGAAGAACAAAACAAAATTCAAACACACAACGAAGACAGAGACTCGAAAATTGAACAAAACAAAATAGAAAACCATACAAACCATCATATTAACGTAAACCCTAGGAAAGAAAAGAAAACGATAAAAAGATTTACCTGTTCAAACAGTTGGAAACCTAAGTTCGATGATGAAGAGTTCGATTGAATCCTAACTCGGCGCGCTCGAACGGTGCGAGGGAAGTCCAGCAGGTAGCTAGGAAGAATGAAAAAACAAAAAGAACGGCCAAAGGTATATTTAAAACTCAAAAACAAATGTTTAATGAGTGGCACGAGTGGCCATTAATGGCACTCCAAGATCAAGATCCCAGAGATCTTGTTCGGGTGGCAAAATCAGCCGACCCCGCACATGTGTCAACAAACATGCAATAGCGGCATTATTCGCCGTCAGTGCATATACAACTTTGGAGGAACATGTAAGAGCGGAGAAAAATGCTGCCATTACATATGCAACAAATAAAAACAAAAAGAGACATGTAAGAGCGGCAAAAAGTGCCGCCATTACATGTCAAAACTCAAAAATTTAATAACTCTTGAAAATGGCTAAAATTGACATTTTAATCACTTTACGACTTGAACGATCTTCGCGAGTATAAAAAACCAATTCAAGGGAATGTCGCAGACCAATTTAGAATGTCAAACGACTTCGCACGAGACCAAGGGAATCTTGTCTCGATTTGCGAACTTAGAGTGTAGATTCACGAAATGGACGAGTTTCGTGGGGGTTGTCTACAAAAATGAGCGTAGCTGATTTTGAGAACAACACGTCCCACAGCCAGTTGGAAGTGGCTATGGATGACAAGTTGCATTATGGTGTGGATGATGCTATGTGGATTATGATGATGTAGTTTATGATGATATGCTATGATGATATGATGTTATTATGATGGAACGAATTCTGCCATCTAATCAATTCAATCAGTTCATTGCAACGTAGAGAATGCAAGGGACAGGTGTGACGAATTAATATGTAATATTTTCTCTCCGTAGCAGTACTCTCTGCATTTAATTTGACACCGATCCAGATTGCTTAACGATTTGCTGCACAGGTTTCTATTTGTGTGGAATTGTGAAGGTGGGAAGTTACAGGGTAGCTTCTTCAAGTATCTTTTCTGCTGAATGACCATCCTTTCCTGTTTCTCATTTGCTTTGCTCATGATGATATGCTATGATGATATGATGTTATTATGATGGTTATGATATGTTTGTGATCTAATGATGATGCAGTGTATGCAGGGGGGCTGCTGTTCTTAAATATCATTCACTTCAACAGTCAAAGGTCAATTTTGGCGAATAAAAATAGGACAAATATTTACAACTTTTTGTTGTGAATGAGGTGTAAAATTGCTATTGGCTGTTTGACCATTGAAGTGGATGATATTTAAGTAGAGTGCAGGTGGACAGAGGATCCTGGTCATGATACATGTAATGTTAGAGCCATTTATTATGTATGTAAAGCAACTTTTGGGGGGCTGGGGGGAGTTAGATTCAGGGGGTTTAGGGTTTGTCCCTTGCATTCTGTACATTGTATTGAATTGATTAGATGGCAGAATTCATTCCATCATAATAACATCATAGCATATCATCATAATCCACATGGCATCATCCATACCATAATGCAACATGTCATCTATAACCAGAAGTGGCAGTTGGAAAGGTCACGAGCCAAAACATCCCGTTAACATTTTTTCTCTGTCGCTTCACACCACTCGACATCTCATCCTCCGTCATCATAGAATGATATGGGCATATGTGACATCGTAACATAATATCTTAAACATGTTTTGTTGGGAGAATAGCCATTGCCCAGCCAGCTTGGGGATGACAACTATTACATTTGGAAAAAAAATGCTATGGATTTTCTGTCAAATGTAATAACTTTCTGTTGTGGTGTTTGAAAATTTTATTAGCTGACAAATTTAAGTTTTGAACATTTTATATAAGGCTCTATTCAATCGGAAGTGAAAAATAGCCCATAGAAATATACTTTACACTCATTTCCTACTGTACCAGGGATTGTGGAATGATAGCGGAGATGACTTGTGAACGGAGGTGCAGCCAGGACATGGGAAGGCTGGGGGTGCCTAAATTTACAAAGATATTTTAATTTAAATTGACTAAATTTTAGATTTTAATGTCCACTAAGTACAGGAAATGTAATTTATTCAGGCATTAATGTGCTTTAACTTATTCTGAAATTCAAATGCATAAATGGAATAAAATCCTCATTACAGACATGAGATATGCTGAAAATGTAAATTATGATAGACGCATGCCATGAATGATTAGTGGAAAAGTGGATGAATTTGTTTAGACACTGAAAAAGCTTCATTGCCTAAGCAAGGATTGATAAAAATCCTTACCTGCTCTTTGCAGGGCCACCATAGAGCTAAAAAAAATTGTTGCGATTGTGGCCCTTCCTACATTGGGTTCTGTGAACAAAAAAGAAATTTTCGAAATAAAAAATATACACTGTAGTTTTTATTTTTGGAGAAAAATTTTCCAAAATTGAAATAAGAAATAAACAATGGTGAGATCATAAAATTTTAACGTCTCTGCCACATGCACTGTACTTCAAAAATAAAATCATAAAGAATGAAACTATTAGAAAATACCTTTGCAATGAGACATTCACTTAAATCGCAAAATTTCTCCAACGTCGCTGGTAAAAGGAGTGGACGATTGACAGCCACTGGCTTATACCGATAAGGTCTGCATTGCAACGAGTAGCAGGCAGTTAAGCAGCTTGAAACTGGTAGTAATAATTGCTTCATGGTTCGTCCCTTGATAATTAAAAGAAATACTGTTTTGTTTAAATATTTCTCCAATGCCACTGGTATAAATAATAAAGGGTTAATAGCCATTGTGTTACAATGAGAGGGTTTTGCATAAAAATAGCGCACGCAACATGAATTAGAAATCCCCTTCACAGCTCTGGTGTTTGCTTGCTCTCCATGTCTTTGCAGCATAATCAATTTCATTCAACAGGAGGCCGCTTGAAAAAGCAATGGAAATAGGTAAATTGGGTATACACACAGACACAGGCCACTTCAACTCGGATGCAAAGCACCGAAATTGGAGGGTAAAATTAATTTAATGTAGTGCAGGCTGTAGCTGTCACGCCTTTTATCGATATTAATGATGTTTGTTTTGATAAGCAAGCCAGCCGATCGCACAGTATAGCAGTACTTTAGTAAATGAAACAGGATGATGTGTAGAATGAACGAAATAGCAACTTGGCATATTTATGGACAGACGTGGCACAAACCTATTTCAAAACTATTTCTCTCCAAACAAATGTAGTTGTTGTCAATTAATAGAATTTTCTCCAAAAACAAAAGAGGGAATTTCAAAACAAACAAATTTCGCTAGACCAAGAGAAATTTCAAATATCTATGCAAAAAAATTTGGTAAAGAAATCAATTGAAATAATGTCTTAAACTAAGGAATGCATTGGATTAATTTTAACATACCCAACCTTAAAGTCCAACACCTATGAGACAGAATATACATAGAATATCATTCTATGCCTATTTTGCACCTACCTTTTGTGATCATTGCAATACTATCCATAGAAACCAAAGTCGTAACTTGGATGCCATGTTTATCACAAAACTATGAAGGTAATTTGCACCAAGGATACCTTAGAGAATTCGAGAAGAGATAACTCTCTATTAGTAATGCCCAGGTAGAAGTGAAACAAAGTTAAAAAGGTTGAAGCAACATTGAAATCTCCCCAAAGTCTACAATTGAGATTCAATTGAAAAAAGTAGAAACTAAAGCTTTTTAAGAAAAGTTTTTTGAAATTTGTTTCTATTGGAAACCCATCAAGTTTAGACGAGAATAAACCCATCCAATTAACCTGGATGGCATATCGATCCATTCAATCCTCTCCTTGGGAAAAATGGTCTACAGAGATACGAGATACCCCAACCTGGTCATAGAGAGCTTAAATCTAAAACGAGATAATATACCTAGGGCAGACCTTGCATTTCCCTTCACACGTGTTAAAGCAGACTTCATAGTTATAGCAACAGAAATACTGGAACTAAAGATGGGGAATGCAGCTGCAAGTATCGTAAAAAGCAAGGCTATTCACTCCAGTGGTCCAGTGTACACACAAGCGTACATGCTTTATAATACAGCAATTAATTTGACAACAAACCAAGATGTATGCAATCCAATGCAATTGATGGACCAATTTTATTCAAAAGATAAAGATACCTTTAACAATTTTCTCCAGAAGTTTAACCTACAAAATACAACAGTGTAAGACGCAACCCGCTATGTGAGCAATTCAATACAGAAGCTGGACTAATTTTCATCATAAGATAAGGTACCTACCTAGGCCAATTCACTTCATAAGGTTAAGTAACCTGCAAAATATGACAAAATAATAAGGGTTTTAGGCTCGCTTTGACAGTGTCCAACAAAAGCTTCCTTCCAGAAAATCATTCAATCCATGCAGAGGAAAAAAAACTCCTCAGAAGAAAAAGCACATAGAACCAGACATTCATTTTGTATGCATATTTCAACAGAATTTTTATCAATGATCAATGAACATGAATCTGAACGTATATGAGTGAACTAGCAGAGCCACGCCTACCTCATACCATGATGCAATAGGAAACTACAAGAAACTTCAAATTTTATCCACACAATATAAGCTAAAAAAAATATCACAATTTGAAATCATTCAAGAGAGAATTTGTGCATAAATTCTTCTTTATTGAATTTTGTGCCTAAGTTTTTATGAAGGTTGTGGTGATCAAAAATTAATCACAATTTGAAATCATTCAAGAGATAATTGTGTATAAGTTAATGGGAAGGTTGTGGTGATCAGGAGTAGCAAATGGTTGATGGCTACAGGGTGGGAGTCGGTTCATGCACCAAATAGGTCAAATGAAGTGCTACAACAATGCAGGACATGCACTTTTATCCCTTTTAAAGTTATCCATTCAAATTTGCCCTACAAATGCTAAGGAATACCATGGTTAAAGAAGGAAACATCATACACTATATATATAATACTCTAGAATACCATGGTTAAAGAAGTAAGTAGCATACACTAGATATATGTACATATATAATATATGTATATATATAATACTCTAGAATATTTTAGAGTCTGCCAAAAATTCCCCCTTACATATAATACAGTCTTTCATAAAAAAAAATATTGTATTTTAGGGCAAAAATGCCTAAATATGACAACCATCAAATTTAGCCCATGTATCTATACACAGGAATCTGAATATTTGACTTGTGTATCTATGCACATGCGTTTGTATCTACATGCATTCATGTGTGACATGTAGGACACACATATGCACAAGTAGCCACAATCACATCAACATGCACATAGACCCATGTGAACATGTACACTGTGCATCAGCCATGCATGGGTTTTAATTTGATAGTCATATGTCTGTGTATGTTTTTTTAAAATCAAATAAAATCAATATTTTTATGGCTATATCAAATAAAAGGGAAAATTTTCCGCATATCATAAATTCTGAAGGATTAGAGTAAAAATATATTCAGTCCATGATGCTTCTTCTTTAACAGCCCCTTCTTTAACACCCCTCTCTCTATATACACATCTCTCTCTATATATATGAGAGAGGTGTGTATGTATGTTGACGCATAGACAAGGCACGTCAACTGTTTGACAAAATCCCTCAAAGAAATGTGGCCACGTGAACTGCATTGATTGCAGAATGTGAAACAAAATGGATTTGTTGAAAAGGCTTTAGAAACTTTCAAGCAAATGCAATTGCACACACACATGCGCGCGCGCACACACACACAGGTGTCTGTGTATGTGGAAGCATCTACAAGGCATGTAAACTATATGACAAAATCCCTGAAAGAAATGCGATCTCATGGACTGCAATGATTGCATGATATGCACAAAATGGATTTGTTAAAAAGGCTTTAGAAACTTTCATGCAAATGCAATCGGCAGGTGTAAAGCCAGATTCCACAACCTTTGCCAGCATCCACTCTGCCTGTGCCAAAATGGGAGCTTTGGAATAGGGTATGGACATCCATCAAAGCATGATCGTAGGGGGGGTTTTGTCAGATAGTATAGTTTGAAATGCTCTGCTAGACATGTATGCAAAATGTGGAATCATAGACAAAAAATGTGAACTGTTTGACAGAATGCCTCAAAGAGATGTCATCTCATGGAATGCAATGATTGCAGGATATGCACAAAATGGATTTTGCAAGGATGCTCTCAAAATCTTGGAATTAATGAAGTACTCTGGAACACATCCTAACATTGTAAGCTTTGCTTGTGTTCTAGATGCATGCCGCCATGCAGGTTTAGTGGATGAGAGCTGTACATACTTCAATCACATTTGTAACCCTCACTGCATTACAGCTACAGTTGATCATTATGTGTGCATGGTTGACCTTCTTGCCTGTGTTGGCTATCTTGGGGACACCCTAAACTTTATCATTGAGATACCAGTTAAATCTGTGGTGGTTGTATGGATGTGTTTTCTTGGTGCCTGTAGATCACAACATATGAATATAGGCTTAGGAGTATTTACAGTGACACTGCTTTTTTATTTGGATCCTAAAAATGCTGTTCAACTTATGTTCTTCTCTCAAACATCTATGCAGAAGTGGGCAGCTGTGGTGAGGTTCAAATTTGGTAAGGAGATTGATGAAAGATGAGAGGAATTAAAAAGATCCCTCGATGCAGTTGGATTTAAGGTCATAAAATGGTACATGCTTTTTGTGTAGAAGACAGATCACATCCGTAGATGAAGGAGATCTATGCAAAGTTGGAGAAATTGGCTTGGAAGATGAAGGCAGCAGGGTATTTTCCAGATTCAAGATATTTACTTAATGCTGTGGAAGAAAAGGAAAAAGAATTATTTCTCTGCCACCGTGGTGAAAAGTTGGCAATTGCATTTGGTTTGTTAAACATGCCCCATGGAACAACTATTATAGTTGTTAAGAACCTTCAGTATGTGCTGATTGCCACACTGCAACAAAATTTATCTCCAAGAATGTCACAAGAGAAATTGTTGTCAGATGTGAACCGCTTCCATCGTTTTAAACAGGGACAATGTTCTTGTGGACATTATTGGTGATGCTAAATGAAGCTATCTGAAAAATAGGCTTGCACTATAATAATGTGCGCCATGTCAGGTTTCCAGTAATAATGAAGGGACATCCCTGAAAGCATAACGGAAGGGGAATTTTTGTCAGATGTTGTAGTTGCAAGTGCCCTGGTAGACATGCATGCAAAATGTGGAAGCATAGACAAGGCACGTGAATTGTTTCACAAAATGTCTAAAAGAAATGTAATCTCATGGAATGCCATGATTGCAGGATATGTTCGAAATGTGTTTGTTGAAATTTCCTTAGAAACTTTTTGTAAAATCCCTAACTGGATCTACCCTAAAATTCTGATTTATTTTTCTGCTCAAACCCTAATTTCTGAATTCTGATTTTTATTTTCTGATTTATAAACAAATATAGCAGCGAATACACAAGTGCCAATAATGCCAAATAATGTCTATAAAATGATGATCACATCAAACATGAATTCCACCGTGAAATACACAAGATATAGCCATCCAAATGCAACACAAAATTCTGATTTTCTGAGTATAAATCTGCTGTTACAAATCAGAATATGATGACTGGAAATTACATCAAATCATGGGCTCAAACATGACCAAACATGGTCCAGAACGCTGCTGTCCAAATCAGACCTAAAACATAGGTTTGTACATACCAAACGATGAAGAATGATGCACAACAAACCATCCAAATGGTGGCGCTTGCAAGGATGATGGTGGCTGCTAGGGTTAGGGTTCCAAAACCCTCCAAATGATGAAATTGCCTCACACAAGCCAAAATTGCCTTCCTCCAAAGGTGGTGCTCCAAATTAGAGTAAAACCCTAATGCAATGACAACACAAAATACCACCAAAGGTGCTGCCCCGATGCTGATCTGAAAATCAGAATATGAAATCAAGCTCCAAGTCTCCAATGAAGTACAAATTGAACTTCGTGATGAGTCCACATCAAGACGAGCTACGTTTTCGTCCAACTCACCAAAATTCACAAGGGTTTTCGTCCTTGGAATAGTGTTGAACAAATGTTGCAGCCAAATGAGAAAAACTCAATGAAGAAATGATAATGAATGGATGATGAAATGACTCCGATTGGACCTTTATTCATAGCCATCCCTTCCTCCCAACTTAACCTTGGCCAACCTCCTCTTGGCAAATATATTTTATTTTATTTGTTTTGTCTTCTCCTATTTGGCCGACCTCATGCTCAGCGCCAAGAAATATTTTTATTTTATTTTTATTATTTTCTCCAAGAGGAGTGAACCTCTTTTGGCACTTGATATTTCATTTTCAGGGCTCTTCCTTGATTGTCCACTTTCATGGCTATTTTATTTTATTTATTTTATTTTACCAAATGGCTCACAAAAATATAGAATGTCATTTCACATCTTCAATTTGCCCAAATAAATTGATTAAATATAGTATTTAATCAATTAGGTCATTCCCTAGCCTTTCCGGCTTAGCCTACGGGAATAGGATAGGCTAACCGACTCCATTAGGTGATCACTCGGAAAAAGGGCACATTACACGTTTAAGCAAATGCAATTGGTGGGTGTAAATCTTGACTTCTCAACCTTTGCTAGCATCCTCCTTCCCTGTGCACAAATTGAAGCTTTGGATGAGGTTATGGACATCCATCAAAGCATAATTGGAAGTGGATTTTTGTCAGATGTTGTAGTTGCATGTGCCACTTCTGATCATGAAAGACTTCGCAAAGACTTAATGCACAAATTTCAATAAAGAAGAATTTATGCATAAATTCTCTTGTGAATGATTTCAAATTGTAATAAATTACTTTGTAGCTTATAATGTGTGGATGAGAATTGACATTCCTTGTAGTTTCCTATGCCATTCACTAAAAGGAATCTAGATCTACACATTCATCCTAGATGCATTTGCACAATTGAAGCATGTTGTTTTAAATCCTTTACACAAGTTTTCTGTGTTAACCTAAGATAACATGTCTCCTAGCAACATAACAGCAATACTCTAAAGGGGTTTTTAAATACCACCAATCTTCAAATAAAAGCAGAGAGTTGTGCAGACAAAGATAAATCAGGCGACCCATATGGCAAGGTACACACTCAGCATCATCAGATCCATGCAGCAGGGGACAAATCCTGATGCAAAAAAGACCCAAAAGCATGGGCTCAACCCAGGAAAGAGCACAGGTCCTGCACAAAATCCCGGGCATTACACAGACAGAGAGTCATCATTTCGCAAACCTGTGACAGTCAAAATCCAGAATCTTCATTGCAATCACTCAATTCTTTGGTCACAAAGCTAAGTACCCTTATCCCTTGCATTTACTTTCCATACTTTAGAATTACAAATGCCCACAGAAATGGAAGAAATTAAAGTTGCGCAAATTTCCTTGTCAGAAATATAGTATGGGACGGTGTGCATGCACTCTGAGCTCTATGGAATGCACTCCAATATGGGACGGTGTGCATGCACTCTGAGCTCTATGGAATGCACTCTGAGCTCTATGGATTAAATCTGCACCTTTCACGTTTGGAGACAAATTTAAGGAGTTTTCTCAAAAATACTAACTAATTAATCTAGGTTAATTTATGCTGAGTTCTATGCATTTAATTGATTAGGCTAGATTGCACATAAGAAAATTTTATTTCCCTCTACAACACCCCCCCACCCAACTCCCCACCACACACACACATATCAATGTTAAAAGACTCACATGAACTTACCTAGACTCAGTGAGTGCAGACCCAAATGAGACCTGACCAGACTAGCATAACCCGACGAGTCCCTCTAGAAAGACTTAACCAAGTCAGCCAAAATCATATAAAATAAAAAATAAAAATTGAAACTCTCAAACATAAAAGCCTGAAAATCAAGCATTTTTTGAAGGGTTTGGAAGACTCTTGAAGGTCGGTTAAAAGAAATAAAATTATGAAAAATGGCATGCTCCATGAAAGCCTGTGTGATCACAAAGGCTTTAATTTGGGCTTGGCAGCAGGGGCTCCACCCCTCAACCCCTCCATGTATCGTGACATGGAGTGCACCAAGGGCACTGCCGCTCAACCCCACTGGGGACACTACCCCAAACCCCTATGAGGGGCATTGCCCTTTGACTCCAAAGAATTATTTTGGGTCATGTTGGATGGAAAAGCAACATTATTTTATTCTTTCAACTTTTTCCCAATTAAATTCCAAGTAATTGAATTCTATTTATACTTCTGGTTTGTTGAGTCAATCCCTATCCTAAGTAATGCTCCTATGGCTGTAGCAGCATTTGTAGACTTGTCTAAGATACAATCACATGACTACACATGGAGCTAGCAATGCTGGGCTGAGCAATACAAGCTCCTTTCTACCATAGTTCATGACTCCTTATTGTGATTTTTGTTTTTGATTGCATGGATATAATAATCCACGAGTTTTGTACACCTAATTTCCTAAAACACTTGACAATATTTATATATTTAAAAATGTTGTTTCCTTCAGCTAAAATCCACTTCTATATTCATGTCATCGATGCGTACTTGTGTATGTGATCAAAGAAGCTTCTATTCAATTAGTTTATTGTGTCTTTAAAGTATAGTTATTGAAGCTTCTATTCGATTAGTTTATTGTGTCTTTAAAGTTTATTTATTGAAGGGTGCATGATGAAAAATTGAAATCCTTAAAAATCTCTATTTTTCATGATTTTTTCAATTTGCTGAACCTTGGCCAAGTCTTGAGTCCAAGTCAAAAATCAGCTTCCAAAATCTGAGCCAAGCTCGACTCTTGTAACACTGATTATATATACAGACACACACACATGTTGGCAATATGTGTTGTCATTGATGTCAACACAGTGAGGTCAGCACTCAGTTTGTGATGATGATATACAAGTATAGTAACAATGATGCAGTGAGATGCAATGATTCCTGATGTTCATAGTTGGATGTCATGCCCTGATCAGTGTCAAGTTGTTTTGAGCATGCTTGTGGTTGGCAAAGATGATTTCATGATGAAATATTAAGATAGGAATTAGACGCGCTAAGATGAATGATGAAATATTAAGATGAGAATCAAAAGCACTAAGATGAATGATAAAACATTAAAACCGAATTAGAAGATATGTTGAAGATAAGATGTTGCTAATGACCTGTGGCATGTTGTATGATCCTTCCTCCGCATTTGAAGATATGGTCATGCGGTTCAGAAGTTAAGCTCAGTATGATGTAAAGGTGCTAAATCCAAAGTTTCAGATCATTTGTCCCTCCGCAGTGAAAGTTATGAGATAGAGTTCCAGTTTGTGCTATGGCAAGATCAAGTGATGATGAAGATTGTTTGAAATGCTCTGCATTCCTCCGCAGTGATAGATATGGCTATGCGGTTTTGAGGATATGTTCACAACAATGTATGAGTGCATCCATATGAGTTTCAGGTGTTTTGGAGGTCCACAAGTTTAGTTTCAAATGATAGTTGTGATATAGATAGTTCTGGATGCCTAGTTGTTCTCAGGACATATGCTGATGATGTGCGCCAATTTGTTGTGGCATGAAATGGTACAGTGACTGATGGAAGATGACCCTGACGATCTTATGTTGTCTCCAATTGCTCTGCAAGGTGTTTTTCTGCTCTCTGAAACTGGCTAAGGTACGGAACGATGATATTGCCAGGTTATGCCTCTATCTGGCCAACTGAAGAATGTTGAAGGTATGCACCACAATGTTGTTGCTGTGTGGAGTTTAAGGAATGTTTGGAGATGTTGTGCAAGTCCTGCCAACTCATCTGGAAGAAGCGCAAGTAATGTTCAAACTCTAATGAGTACTTCCAAGTTGAAATGACCGTTGTGCTACAAACTTCATGTGTTCTTGCTTAAGGGTGACCTAATTCAAATTTGTGAACTGTGTGGATGTTATTCCTTGAAGAATGATGTTGTGTAGGATGTTTAGGACCGGACTAAGCATGTATTGGGCTCCGCAAGGCGTGTGTTTCCTTCTGGAGTAGCGTGTTGTTCATGATAGGGCTTGCCCTATGCATGCTTCATGTTGTGATCTCTGCCCGTGTTACATCCCCTTCTTCTAAACAATGAAACGTTGGTTATGTTGTTAGTTGTATATAACTGCTTTCATGTGAATATGAAATTTATTCGTTGGATAATGTGTATAATTATGTGAGAATGATTTTCTTTTATATACAAATATTTTTCACTTATATGTGAGAATGAATGTATGCATGGATATAACATATATATTAATATTCGTATCAAGGAGATGATTTAACCTCCATTAATTGTCGAAGTGTTTGCAGGATAAATCAATTGACAAGGAAAAAGGGATATCAACAGAGAGAGATGTGGTTACGAGAATCGAAAAGCAACAATATTGCCTAAGTCTAAGTCTAGACAACTATATCATCGTGGCCTTAGCCAAGGCACATACATATTCGTATATATTTCAAGTTGGTAAGAATTATTTTCCTTATGTATATTAAATAAAATATATTTCGCTCACCTCATGAGGAGCGCTTGGTGGTGTGCGAGCTGGAGTCTTGATGTGTAACTCCTCCACTCCGCCCGCATGCAAGGAAGGAAACGTTCCTTCTTGCATGCGGACAGGGGAAGGAGGGGGCATGCCTATATTTGTTGGCATTCATCCTTTTCATCGTCATTCTTTACTCAATCTTTTGAAGCAGCATTCACACCCTCTTTCCAAAAGCATTCACAAGATTAGTAAGCTATTCTATGAACATTGATTTGCATTCTTTTGGGTGTCCTCGTCATCGCAACTCAGAAATCCGAACCATCTAATTCTTGTGCGTGAGCTACATTTCTTTTCTTACTCTGTCGCAAGTAAAAATCAATATCATAGGAGCGGCCATAAGAACCAGTCCGTCAATCAAGATTTGTCTTTGCAGTCGCATATTCCTCTGCCTCGACTTGTAAAAGCTTTTTCAGGCAAGACAATAGTTCCTTTCATTATACTATAGTTCATCATGCAATGGATAGAAATACATTATTTTGGATAGCCGTAGCTAACCAAGATTACCAATTAATTCTGTCATTCTGTATTTTATATTTTGTGATTCATGAACAACCTCCTGAATCCGTATGTCTTTCAAATACCAAATCTTTTGAATCTACAGAAGTATCCTTCTTTATGCCTATATATATACTTACGCCTATATATATACTTATAGTCTCATTAAGAAATTTGACTTCGGTCATTGAGTTAAAGGATACCTTTCTATCTAAATGTTCTTATGTCGTATCTCTTATGAATCTGTAAGTATGTCAAGTGGATTATACATGATTTTCATCCAACCCTATAACCAAAAAGAAACATATGAAATAATGTCAATGCCGAGCAAGGGTGAATGCTGACGACACAGTAGTGTCAGATAAATATTAGAAATCCTTGGCCAGGGTTACGATGCAGTATAGGCATTTGCCAGCTATCAAGTACTAGATATACGACTGGTCAGAGTGATCTTTCCTGTTAGGAGGTACCTTTAGGGAAAAGATCGATCAGGTGGTATAGGTTCTTGACACCGGGCTCAGAGGCATATTGTTGTTATTAGATTCTTCCCTAATCACCCTTATGAAGGGTCGGGTTTCTTTAGTTGAAGAAGCATGAGAGACCAGTTGGTGTTGGTTGGGTGGATAAAGCCCTTGTTGATATTCTTTTTTCTAAAATCTAGAGAAGGATCTTACAAACAAATCAGCAGGAAACTATTCAAGTTGTAGTTTTCTTAATCTCTCTTCCTATCTTAATATTTGAATTTTATTGGAGAAAGATAGTTAATCAAAAGTTAGTTTAATCTTGGTTATATGTATTCTGTTAGAAAAGATTATTTCAGCTGAAAAAGAAAGTTAGTTGAAATTTGAATTCTATTGCATTCGATACTATTTTCATAATCGTTAGTTAATCTTTCCGCTGAAATTATGTTGTTAGATGTACGTTTATAATTTTGTTAGATTAGAGTGGCTGTTACATATAGTATCAGAGCTACCAAGGTCCACACTGAACCTTGGGGCTTATCATGCTTAGAACATTGCAAATAGTTATTGATGTTTACTTCAGGATGTTATTGATAAGAAAAACACCCCGGAAAAGATTCGTGACCCTGTATCTATTCGACTATGGAAGATCAAACTTCATTATGATTATTCAAGTTGTTCCCCTCCAGCAGATTCAGAAATGATAGCCGAAGCTTTGAAAAGACTTCGGAAGGGGAGAAGAAAATGGACAGTCTCTGGAAAAGAGAAGGTGAAGTCCGCCATAATTGTAGACATAAACAACACCAAATCTAAAGACCACACTAAACTAGAAACATCTGAAGGAGATCGAGTTCCGACTCCTGGATATAGACTTATCCCATTTTCAGAATTTAGTGATCAGGAGGAACCTATCACTGATAATGAAAAAGATTCAAAAACTAATTACAGAAAGTGATGACCATTTTGTATTGAATTGCAATAAATCTATCAGAGGAAATAATAGAAATTTTGTAATTATTAATGAATCTATCACAGGGAGTGATAGTATTTTTCTTCAAATAAATTAAAATTTTTGTGAGCTATTTGTATTTGACTTGAGTTTTAAAATAATTTTATACAAAAAGGAAGACTCCTTAATTCATTGTGAAAACTACTAAATGACAACAAACAAAAACCAAAAACTAATTAAAACTCTTAATTTCTTCAAGAACTTCATTGGAATGGAAAATTCTAGAAATGAGTTCAGAGAAGATCAGGGCAATAGCTCCATGGATAAACTAGATTAGATATTGAGTATGATAAAAGCAACTCAGGTTAGATTAGCCCACCTAGAGAAAAAGGTAGAAGGGTAATCTGAAGCTAGAGATGAGAGGTCTGAAAATCAAAATGATCAGCATGAAGATAACTCAAAAACATTAAGTATAGGATGTACAAGAGAAGTAGATTGGTCGATGAGTTAGCCAAAGATATGAAAAAGATAAAACCTCCTAAGTTCGAAGGCTCTACTTTAGGAGATGCCG
Organism: Cunninghamia lanceolata; assembly: GCA_027924645.1. Lineage (NCBI taxonomy): Eukaryota > Viridiplantae > Streptophyta > Pinopsida > Cupressales > Cupressaceae > Cunninghamia > Cunninghamia lanceolata. The sequence continues at coordinate 3,884,641 of BSBN01000328.1, read as the reverse complement.
CAGAGGCATCGCTAACAAAAATGGAAAATTATTTTGAGCTTCGAGATTATTCGGATAACTCTAAAGCGGCATGGGCAGCCTACCAGTTGGCAGGAGAAGCTGCCACATGATGGGAAAACAAAAGGGCCGAAATGGGATTGTGTAATGTCCCCTTATCACAAATCAAATTTTTTTTTAACCTTGTTCACAAATTTCAACTTGCAACAAAATAACATTTGTACTTTTTTCATTTAAATCCATAAATATAATTCGCATGTATAGAACATTGTTTTATCATTTCTAGGATTGATTGCCAACTCATAACTTTTGGTTCATCATTGATTACTAACAATACGCATTACTATGATCAATCGTTGATTACTTTCTAATGCAAATCACTATTATAAATCTATTATCACTTTCTATGCATACTATTATTAATCTTGTGATTGCTTACAAAGCACATTATCTATCATTCATATTTTACTAACAATACACATTACTATGATCAATCATTGATTATTTTCTAATGCAAATCACTATTATAAATCTATGATCACTTTCTATGCATACTATTATTAATCTTGTGATTGCTTACAAAGCACATTATCTATCATTCATATTTCACAAGTTAATCTTATGATCACTATTCATATGCCTTGCATATCATTTAACATTACACATGTTACTCTCATGATCATTATCAATATGCCTTGCATATTCTCTATCATGATATTTCACATAATCTATAATCTTTATCAATATATATTGCAAACTTGCTATCTCTTCATATGTCATTTATTAACAGCCTGTGGAAGATGAGATGGGAGTTGCCGTTATCCACCATGGGGCTCTAATGTCTCATATCCTTAGACTCAAGTGGTATCCTTAATACTTTTAAAGTCAACGCCTCTATGAGACTCCTTGGTACTCTTATGATGCCTTACATCAAAGCAACCAAGGCCATTACATCATTATCCTTACACTATGTGTATTTTATATCTCATGTGACAATGCCTCTATGTGATAAATATCCTTTGCACTATGGGTACCTTATACCTCATATGACAAAGGCCTCTAAATACCCATGAGTGGCCTCTTGGCACTTTCCTCCTCCCATATGAGGTTAATAAATCACATATGGACAATTGCATATAAGATACATCATTATGAATAATTGAATATAACTATCTACACATTACATTGTTAGTGATGATTGTCTATAAACCAGTGCTATCATAATTGACATATTTATGAGTGACAAGCAAGAAATATAAATAAACTTTCATACCTGATTATGACAACTTGATCAGAACTATAAAAAGGATAATAATGTCAAATTGCTTACTTGCTGTTGCTACTTCTGGACTGTGAATTCTGCAGAATTCTTGAACACATGTAATCCTTTATGTTATCAAACTGATAAACATAAATGCTATGCTTTGTATGGTTTATATCTGCTGTGACAAGAATGTTCTTATTTGGATGATTGGAAAATGATGGTTTGATTGATGAATTTTTTTTTATGCTTATTCGATTCCTCCAAGATCCCTTTTAAAGCCTCCAAGGGATACGATCATGAAGATACACTTTCTTTAAAGACTCTGCCCCTTCATAATCGTGGGCATTCATAATTGTTTATTCTTTTTAACAAATGAGCGCCACCTTTTAGTGTATTACAATCTGGTTTATTTGAGGACTCTCTTCATTAATTATTTACGGGCGCCTTGGAGTAATACGAATGGTTTCAGGAGATAACAATTTCCTATCGACGCTGCCATCCCTATATTATGATCATCATTCCTTTTAATAATATAATTTTTTATGATCCTTATTAATTTTGACTTCATTGTTCTTGTTGACTATTACTTCTATATGAACGGTTTCCAATCTTTAATTAGAAACTATTGATCTATGACAGGCCTCCCTCCTTAAGATTGCTTGTCCTCAAGCAATTTGTGTGTTTGGGAGTCTTAAGTCTTCTAATCTTTCCCATGTAGAATCATCATTTGGCAGGTTCCTCCACTTAATAAGATGTTCTATAATGGTCTTATTTCTTAGCCTTCTTTCCCTTTTGTCCAAAATTGCCTCAGGTTCTAGTATCAATTGTCCCTCATCATCAAGAGAAGGTAGATCTTCACATGGTGTGACCTTTTGACCAAGTACCTTTTTGAGTCTAGAGACGTGAAACACATTATGGATCTTGCTGTTCTTTGGCAATTCTAACTCGTATGCAACCTTGTCAATTCTTCTTATTACCTTGTAGGGTCCATAAAATCGTGGCTTAAGCTTTTTGGCACCATTGGATTTTAAGGAGGATTGCTTGTAAGGTTGCAACCTCAAGAATACCATGTCTCTGACTTCAAATGTTGTCTCCACACGCTTTCGGTTAGCATATATCTTTTGCTGATTTTGGGCATGATGTAAATTATCTCTAAGTACCCTCATGATGTCTTCATGTTGTTGGATGAAGTCTTTTGCTTTGGGACTTCTACTTTCTTGGAGTATCAAATTTCCAAATGAAGTGGGATTATATCCGTATAGAGCCTTAAAAGGGCTCATCCCGATTAACATTTGATATGTCGTATTATAGCAATGTTCTCCAAGGTGTAACCATTTAATCCATGCCTTTTGTTTCCCAGTGACATAGTTTCGGAGATATCCTTCAATCCACTTGTTTACAATCTCAGTTTGACCATCTATTTGTGGATGATAACTTGTACCTGGTGTAAGTTGTGTGCCTGCCAATTTGAACAATTCTTGCCAAAAGAGACTCATAAACCGGTTGTCCCGATCACTAATTATGTTTTGTGGTAAACCATGGAGTCAGAATATTTCTTTGAAGAACAATTCGACTACTTGATGTGCTTTATATTCACAAGATATGGCCATGAAATGTGCATATTTGGTAGGTCTATCCACGACCACATAAATGCAATCTTTCCCTTGTACCTTAGGGAGCCCAATGATAAAATCCACGGTGATACTACTCCATTTTTGCTCCAGTATGGGTAAGGGTTGTAATAAACCGGAAGGATGTGTATGCTCTATTTTATTCCTTTGGCAAGTGACACACTCTTGGACATTTTGGAGTACATCCTTCTTCAAACCTTTCCACGCAAATTTCTCTCGAACTTGTTTATAGGTTTTGTAATAGCCTTGGTGTCCCACTAGTGTGCTATCATGGAACTCTTGGATGATTTGGTCTTTCATCTTGGAGCCTGTGGCTAAAAATATTCAATCTTTGTATAGGATGAGATCCTCCTTGACTATATAACCTTCATCTTCAATGTGTCCCTCCATTATGTTATTTGTGAAGGGATCCTTTACATATTCTACTGTGATCAAGTTCTTCCATCCGGGAGATATGCATGTCATGGCACATAAATGTGGTCTTCTTAATAAAGCATCGGCTACCACATTATTTTTCCCTTTCATGTAGCTAATATCGAAATTATATGCTTGGAGTTTGCTCACCCATTTTTGTTGTCTATCATTTAAATCACGCCGATTAAGGAAGTGTTGCAAGCTGTTGTGATCCATTTTGACGGCAAATTTTCCACATACGAGATATTGGCAAAATTTAGCCAAGGCATGTATGATGGCCAACATCTCTTTATCATAAGTTGAGTACAATCTCTCCGTGGCCATCAACTTGCGACTTTCAAATGCTATGGGGTGTCTATCTTGCATCAAAATCGTGCCAATACCTTCACCGGAGGCATCACATTCCAGTTCAAATAGTGAAGAGAAGTCAAGTATGGCCAATACAAGACAAGTGCTCATGACCTTTTTCAATTCTTCGAAGGCTTTTTCAGCAGCATCATTCCATTGGAATAGTCCTTTCTTTGTAAGGTCGGATAAGGGTGATGCAATCTTGGAGAAGTATCTTACAAACCTTCGGTAATAGCTGCATAGTCCTAGAAATCTTCTTAAGTGAGTTAAAGTCTTTGGTCTAGGCCACTCCTTTATGGTTTTGATCTTCTCCTCATCGACCTTAACTCCCTCGACAGTAATTTTGTGTCCTAAGTAAAGAATCTCTTCCATTCCAAACTCGCATTTTGAAGCTTTGGCATAAAGAGACTCTTGTTCTAGTATGGATAGGACCTCATCAATATGCTTCAAGTGCTCCTCCCAAGTTTTAATATATATTAGTATGTCATCAAAGAAGATTAGGAGGAACTTCCTTAGTTGCTTCCAGAAAGTATGGTTCATACATGACTGGAAGGTTGCCGGGGCATTGGTTAGTTCAAATGGTAGGACTAAGAACTCAAAATGGCCATAATGACATTGGAAAGCAGTTTTGGGTATATCTTCCTCTCGCATTCAGATTTGGTGGTACCCGGACCTAAGGTCTATTTTTGAGAAGTATTTGGCCCCATGAAGTTCATCAATTAATTCATCCACCCTAGGTATGGGGTACAGGTTTTTTATGGTTTGTTCATTTAAAGCTCTATAATCTACACACATTCGCAATGTTCCATCTTTCTTTTTTACTAGCACCACGAAATATGCGAATGGGCTAGAACTAGGTTGTATATGTCCCATTTCTAGGAGTTCATTTATGGTCTTTTCTATTTCCTCAAACTTTTGAGGGTGTCTGTATAGGGTGGTGATGACGGGTTTTGCACCCTTCTCCATTTCAATGACATGTTCAAATCCTCTTTTTGGAGGCAGTCCTAGTGGTATGTTTTCAAACACCTTCTTATGTTTTTGTAGGATAGGTTGAATGCCTATGTGGATTGCTTTCCCTTCTTTAGTTGATTTATCTAAAATCATACATTGAGCGGCCCACTCCACTTGGTTGTGTTGGCAGATTTTTGCTATTCTTTTGGAGGACACTACCCGAGGTGATCCATCGAAAAGTCCATGTAAGATAACCTTATTCCCTTGGTCTTCAAAATGGATTTCTAATTTGGGAAAATCTATGGTAATCGTCCTAGTGAGTGTAGCCATGGCATCCCTAGGACAATATCCGTGTCTCCTAAATTGACCACATAGAAATCTTCCTTAACTTGATGTTTTCCTATGGTCATCTTTGGTTGAGGTATTATTTTTGAACATTCCCTTTTGGAGTCATCAGCTAGTGAGACCATGAACCCTTCAAAATTTTGAGGATCTAGTTTTAATCTTTTTGCTAGGGATTCATCTATAAAATTATGAGTGGCCCCGCTATCTACTAAGGCTGCTAATTTGTTTCCCTTTAAATTACATCTAAGTTTAAAAGGTTGATGTTTCGATACCTTAGAGATGAAAGCTAGGATGACCTTTTCCTTGGGTTCACATCTTCTTTTCTTTGGAGGGTTTTCCTCCTCCTCATTGGTTAATGCCTCTATGGTGCGAATTTGCCCACATCTATGACCCTATTCCCATTTGTCTTTGCAACGGAAACACAAACCTTTCTCTTTCAAGTCTTGGCGCTTTTGACATTTGTGGTCTTGTGTCCATGGAGCTCCACATGAGAAACAATTCTTTCTATCTTTCCTCTCATCTTTACGGCGATAGGATTTGTCATATTTACCTTTCTTATAGAAGGGCTTTGGAGATGAATGATAAGGTTTACTTTTTCTAGGTGAAGGGCCATTTCAATGGCGTCATCTAGGGAGGTAGGTTTGAGTGCTCCTACAAAGCCTCTTAATTTTTCATCCAATCCTTCTATGAATAGGAATGTAAGTCATTCACTTTCAATCCCGGTGACACGTATGGCAACCTTCTCAAATTCATTGATATATTCATCCACTGTTCCTCGTTGCCTTACTTGGGTTAAATCCTTGAAGTCTTGTTGCGGGTGTCGTCTCTCAAATTTCTTGATGAACTTCTTAGAGAACTCCGCATAAGATGTGATGAAATCGTGACCTTGGGTATGTTTCTCATTGTGCCACCATTCATATGCTAAGCCTTCCAAATGTAAGATGGCAAATTGGAGTGCATCTTTCTCCGTCATGGGGCTAAGTGAGAAATAGTCATTTAGCTTTTGGAGCCATTGTAATGATTCGATATTTTCCAATTAAAGATTGGAAAGAATAGACATTGGAAAAATCTCCCTATTACCCTCTATACTTTCCATACTTAGTCAAATTTGAAGCCAAGAAGAAAAAGACAAGATAGGGAAAAGGACAAAATAGAATAAAGACAAAATAAGCTAACCAAATAATAATTATTATATTTCTTAAGGAGGTTCGATCCTTGAAGAGGCATCCGCTTCTCTAAAAAGGCACGTCGTTTCCCCAAAAGGCAGATCGAAGGTTATAAAAGCAGCGGATATCATTCTTCCAAAGGCATCAAGCGATCATTGTTCTCATTCATCCAAAAAGAACATTCTTAGTCTGCAATATCCAATCAGATAATATACAAACAACAGATACAAATCATAGCATTAATATATAGCAATCTTGTTAGTAATAAAGGATTACATCTGTTATTTCCACCATCAAGAATGTTGCAGAAATCACAGTCCAGAAGTTGCAACAGCAAGTAAGCATCTTTTACATTATCATTTATACTTTATTTCTGATCGGCTGTCATAAGTATACAGGTATGAATGTTGTTTATATTTCCTTGTTTGTCATTCATTCATAAATGTATCCTTATGACAATGATAAGATTTATATGCAGTCATCACTAACAATGAATGTGTAGGCAGTCATATGCAATTATTCATAATGATGTACCTTGTATGCAATTATTCATAATGATGAATCTTGTATGCAATTATTCATAATGTTATGTGATTTATTAACCTCATATGAAAAAATGAGGGAAAAGTGTCAAAAGGCCATTCATGGGTATTTAAAAGCCTTTGTCACATGAGGTATAAGGTACCCATAATGCAAGGATAAGTGATGTAATGGCCTTGGTTACTTTGATGTAAGGCATCATAAGAGTACCAAAGAATCTCATAGAGGCCTTGACTCTAAAGGTATTAAAGATACCACTTGAGTTTAAGGATAAGAGACATTAGAGCCCCATGGTGGATAACGGCAACTCTCCTCTCATCTCCCATAGGCTGTTAATAAATGACATATGAAGAGATAGTAAGTTTGAAATATAAATTGATAAAGATCATAGATCATGTGAAATGTTATGATAGAGAATATGCAAAGCATATTGATAATGATCATGAGAGTAACATGTGAAATGTTAATGATATGCAAGGCATATGAATAGTGATCATAAAAATAACTTGTGAAAAATAAATGAAGATAATGTGCATTGAAACAATCATAAGATTAGCAATAGTGATATGCATTGAAAGTAATTATAGATTCATAATAGTGATATGCATTAAAAGTAATCATAGCATTGATGATAATAATGTGTATTGAAAGTAATCAATGATGAACTAAAGTTATGAGTTGACATTTGATCATAGAAAGGATAAAGGCAATGTTATTATGTAAATTATATATGTGGCTATAATTGCAAAAGGTATTAATGTTCTCTTTTTGCAAGTTGAAATTTGTGAACAAGGTAAAGAAGTTTTGATTTGTAAAAATGGAACATTATAATTGGTATCAGAGTCATCGTCCTGCCATCTTGTGAGATAATCTTATGCAAGCATACACTAGAAGGAACCGCCAACTTCTAGAAGAGCAAATGAACAACGAAATAAGGGCTTTCATGGAAGCCACCACCAAGGCCATGATGGAACAAAACGAAAGAATCACCAAGGCCATGATGGACCAAGGTGAAAAGATGACTCAAATGTTTTTAGAGGCACTTCAAAAGGCAGACAACACCACAAATCATTCAAACTCAACAAATGGGAGAGACATAGGATCCAATCATGCCAAGAACAACCCTACTTCATCAAATCCAAGGATTCCTATGCCATCTTCCTTCCGAAAGAAGAAAACTCAAGAGCGAAAAAACCCATTACAAATGCATTAAGCACGGATGACATTGCAAGGGCTTATGCAAGCTTGGAACCGGAAGTGAGGATGGTTGTGTCATTTAACGACTAGCAATTCAAGAAGGAATGAAATGGTGAGGAGAGAAAGAAGACCTCCTAACAAAGATTTAAAACATAAAACCAATAATGTAAATCTTCCTAATTTTGATGGGGCAAATAAGATCACACCCCATGCATGGCTCCAAAAGCTAAATGACTATTTCTCACTTAAGCCAATGACGAAAAAAATGCACTCCAATTCGCCATATTGCATTTGGAAGGCTTAGCCTATGAATGGTGGCACAATGGGAAACATACCCAAAGTCACAACTCCATCACATCTTATGCGGAGTTCTCCAAGAAGTTTATCAAGAAATTTGAGAGACGACACTCGCAACAAGATTTCAAGGATTTAACTCAAGTAAGGCAACGAGGAACGGTGGATGAATATATCAATGAATTTGAGAAGGTTGTCATACATGTCATGGGAATTGAAAATCAACGACTTACATTCCTATTCATAGAAGGATTAGATGGAAGATTAAGAGGCTTAGTAGGAGCACTCAAACCTACCTCACTAGATGATGCCATAGATATGGCCATGCAATTAGAGAAAACCCAATCCTCGCAATTTTCCACTAAACCCCTCCATAAGAAAGAAAATCTTGATAAGAATCCATGCCGTAAATGTGGAGAACCATGGAAATCAGGACATATATGTCTAAGGAATGAAAAGAAACACAAGAAACCATATCTTTCTTACAATGACCGTGAAGAGCTAAGAAAGAAGGGTCTTTGTTTTGATTGCAAGAAAGAATGGGGGAAAGGACACATTTGTGAACAAGACAAAAAAGTATGTTTTAAATGCAAAGAAGCATGGAAACCAGGGCATAGATGTGGAAAAACAGCTCAAGCACACAATATAGAAGTCATATTCAACAAAGAAATTCAGGAAGAAAATGAAGTGACTTCAAATAAAAAGAGGAAAAAGAGTTGATTCTAGAACCAAGTACGCTTGTTTACATGTAAGAAAATGAAATGGGAAAAATTAAAGAATAAATATAATACTCTATAAAAGGGAATTGATATAAAGGTCTGCAAAAAAGAGTTATAGAAGGGTCCATTAATATTCTTGTGGTAGGATTTGTATGGAAATGTAATGTATGGTTCAAGTATGTTAAATAGATCATGCATATTGTATTATGATGTTATCTTCATAATGCATTATGTATTGCTGATATGATTATTGGAAAATGTGGAATTGATAAGAGTTTATTATGCATAAATCTATACCATGATAGGAGGAAAGTACAAAGGGAATATAGGACCCTCTCTTAGGTACGCCACCCAAAAGGAATTGTGATGAACTCACATGAGCCAAAGGGGTTCTGCCTTTTAATTAAAGGGTTCTGCCTTTGGGTCTAGAAAGAGATGTGCTCTTCTAGATATGCCACTCATGATGAAAAACAATAAGTCCACATAAGCCAAACGGGTTCTGCCTTCTAGTGAAGAGTTCTGCCTTTGGGTCTAGAGAGAGATATACTCTTTAGATACGCCACTCATGATGGAAATGAAATGTTCACTTGGGCCAAAGGGGTTATGCCTTCTAGTTGAAGGGTTCTGTCGTTGGGCCTAGAGAGTGGATCACTAGGATACCTTTTGAGACCTCACTTACCTCTCATGAGTATAGTGTTATAGGGAGGCCAATCATGAGGGAAATGAGAAGAGATGGCAAGATGAGGGGATAACGGATAAATTAGAATCCTCATTAGGTACGCCACCTCATATGAATGGCATGAGCCACATGAGGCCAAGGGGGTTCTACCTTTTAAGTTGAAGGGTTTTGCCCTTGGGCCTAGAGAGGCTAAGACATCCCATTGAGTCACTCTCTTCCATGCCTTCCCATGGTTGATTATCCCAAGGACGGGATTTTCCAAAATCCAAATTTAAACATTGCTTGAGGGCGAGCAATTTCAAGAGGGGAGGCCTATAATGATTTGATATTTTCCAATTACAGATTGGAAAGAATAGACATTGGAAAAATCTCCCTATTACCATCTATACTTTCCATACTTAGTCAAATTTGAAGCCAAGAAGAAAAAGACAAGATAGGGAAAAGGACAAAATAGAATAAAGACAAAATAAGCTAACCAAATAATAATTATTATACTTCTTAAGGAGGTTCGATCCTTGAAGACGCATCCGCTTCTCTAAAAAGGCAAGTCTGTTTCCCCAAAAGGCAGATCAAAGGTTATAAAAGCAATGGATATTATTCTTCCAAAGGCATCAAGCCATCATTATTCTCATTCATCCAAAAAGAACATTCTTAGTCTACAACATCCAATCAGATAATATACAAACAGCAGATACAAAGCATAGCATTAATATATAGCAATCTTGTCAATAATAAAGGATTGTATCTGTTATTTCCACCATCAAAAATATTGCAGAAATCACAGTCCAAAAGCTGCAACAACAAGTAAGCATCTTTTACATTATCATTTATACTTTAGTTCTAATTGGCTGTCATAAATATACAAGTATGGATGTTGTTTATATTTCCTTGTTTGTCATTCATTCATAAATGTATCCTTATGATAGTGATAAGATTTATATGAAGTCATCACTAACAATGAATATGTAGGCAGTTATATGCAATTATTCGTAATGATGAATCTTCTAAGCAATTATTCATAATGTTTTGTGATTTATTAACCTCATATGAGAAAATGAGGGAGAAGTGCCAAGAGGCCATTCATGGGTATTTACAGGCCTTTGTCATATGAGGTATAAGGTACCCATAGTGCAAAGGATATTTACCACATAGAAGCCTTGTCACATGAGGTATAAGGTACCCATAGTGCAAGGATAAGTAATGTAATGGCCTTGGTTACTTTGATGTAAGGCATCATAAGAGTACCAAGGACTCATAGAGGCCTTGACTCTAAATGTATTAAGGATACCATGTGGGTCTAAGGATAAAAGACATTAGAGCCCCATGGTGGATAACGGCAACTCTTCTCTCATCTCCCATAGGCTGTTAATAAATGACATATGAAGAGATAGTAAGTTTGCAATATAAATTGATAAAGATCATAGATCATGTGAAATGTCATGATAGAGAATATGCAAGGCATATTGATAATGATCATTAGAGTAACATGTGAAATGCTAATGATATGCAAGGCACATGAATAGTGATCATAAGAATAACTTGTGAAAAATGAATGAAGATAATGTGCATTGAAGCAATCATAAGATTAGCAATAGTGATATGCATTGAAAGTAATTATAGATTCATAATAGTGATATGCATTAAAGGTAATCATAGCATTCATGATAGTAATGTGTATTGAAAGTAATCAAAGATGAAATAAAATTATGAGTTGACATTTGATCATAGAAAGGATAAAGGCAATGTTATTATGTAAATTATATATGTGGCTATAATTGAAAAAGGTATTGATGTTCTCTTTTTGCAAGTTGAAATTTGTTAACAAGGTAAAGAAGTTTTGATTTGTAAAAAGGGGACATTACAGCCATGCATGTGGTGTGATCTTATTTGTCCCATGGTTTTATGTTTTAAGTCCTTGTTAGGAGGTCTTCTCTCTCTCCTCACCATTTCATTCCTTCTAGAATTCCTATAATCATTAAATGATACCACTCTCCTTACCTCCGGTTCTAAGCTTGCATAAGCCCTTGCAATGTCATCCGTGCTTAATGCATTTGTAATGGGTTCATCCGCTTTTGAGTTTTCTTCTTTCGAAAGAAAAGATGCAATAGGAATCATTGGATTTGATGAAATTGGGTTGTTCTCAGCATGATTGGATCCTATGTCTCTCCCATTTGTAGAGTTTCACTGATCCATGTTGTTACCCACCTTTTGAAATGCCTCTAAGAGCATTTGAGTTGTCTTTCTCCTTGATCCATCATGGCTTTGGTGATTCTTTCATTTTGTTCCTTCATGACCTTGGTGATGGCTTCCATGAAGGCCCTCATTTTGTTGTTCATTTTCTCTTCTAGAAGTTGTTGGTTCCTTCTAGTGTATGCTTGCATAAAACTATCTCGCAGGATGGTAGGAATGATGACTCTGATATCAATTGTAATGTCCCCTTATCACAAATAAAAAAAAAATTACCTTGTTCACAAATTTCAACTTGCAACAAAAGAACATTAATACTTTTTTCATTTAAAGCCATAAATATAATTCGCACATAGAACATTGCTTTATCATTTCTAGGATTGATTGCCAACTCATAACTTTTGGTTCATCATTGATTACTAACAATACACATTACTATGATCAATCTTTGATTACTTTCTAATGCAAATCACTATTATAAGTCTATGATCACTTTCTATGCATACTATTATTAATTTGTGATTGTTTTCAAAGCACATTATCTATCATTCATATTTCACAAGTTAATCTTATGATCACTATTCATATGCCTTGCATTTCATTTAACATTTCACATGTTGCTCTCATGATCATTATCAATATGTCTTGCATATTCTCTATCATGATATTTCACATGATCTATAATTTTTATCAATACATATTGCAAACTTGCTATCTCTTCATATGTCATTTATTAACAGCCTATGGAAGATGAGATGGGAGTTGCCGTTATCCACCATGGGGCTCTAATGTCTCATATCCTTAGACTCAAGTGGTATCCTTAATACTTTTAAAGTCAACGCCTCTATGAGACTCCTTGGTACTCTTATGATGCCTTACATCAAAGCAACCAAGGCCATTACATCACTATCCTTGCATTATGGGTACCTTATACCTCATGTGACAAGGCCTCTATGTGATAAATATCCTTTGCACTATGGGTACCTTATACCTCATGTGACAAAGAACTCTAAATACCCATGAGTGGCCTCTTGGCACTTTTCTCCTCTCATATGAGGTTAATAAATCACATATGGACAATTGCATATAAGATACATCACTATGAATAATTGAATATAACTATCTACACATTACATTGTTAGTGATAACTGTCTATAAACCAGTGCTATCATAATTTTTATATTTATGAGTGACAAGAAAGAAATATAAATAAACTTTCATACCTGATTATGACAGCTTGATCAGAACTATAAAAAGGATAATAATGTCAAAATGCTTACTTGTTGCTGCTTTTGGACTGTGATTTCTGCAGAATTTTTGAACAAATGTAATCCTTTATATTGTCAAACTGATAAACATAAATGCTATGCTTTGTATGGTTTATATCTGCTGTGACAAGAATGTTCTTATTTGGACGATTGGAAAATGATAGTTCGATTGATGATTTTTTTTTATGTTTATTCGATTCCTTCAAGATCCCTTTTAAAGCCTCCAAGGGATACGATCGTGAAGAGACACTTTCTTTAAAGACTCTGCCCCTTCATAATCATGGGCATTAATAATTGTTTATTCTTTTTAACAAATAAGTGCCACCTTTTAGTGTATTACGATCTGGTTTATTTGAGGACTCTCGTCATCAATTATTTATGGGTGCCTTGGAGTAATATGAATGGTTTAAAGAGATAACAATTCCCTATCAACGCCACCATCCCTGTATTATGATCATCATTCCTTTTAATAATATAATTTTTGATGATCCTTATTAATTTTGACTACAACGTTCGTGTTGACTATTACTTCTATATGAACGGTTTCCAATCTTTAATTGGAAACTATTCATCTATAACAGATTGGCAGTCGTTGATGTGTCATGTGTAGGAGTTAAGGACAACACTGAGAGGGGGGGTGAATCAGTGTTGTGTGAATTTTTGAATCTTTTTACAAACTTTAACTTGGAGAGCACAAGGAGAGAAAGTTATCATTGAATTGTCAAACACATATGCACATAACTTTGTCAAACACATAAACAAAACTCATGAGTAAAACATACAACCACAGCGAGAAGATCAATATGAATCAAGATACAAGAATTGCACAAGTAGAAAACCCTCCAGGGGTAGAAAAACCACTCCAGAACTACCTCACTGGCTTAAATGAAAAATCTTCTTACAAATGTCTCACTGACATATACAGAGGTCTCACTGACCACAAGCCTCATTGGCATACTATGCCTCACTGGCAAACACAATCACTATTAACAAAACATCAAACTTTGTGTGCAAGACATGATTGTCGTTCAATCAGATTTGCACCATTGTATACAACCTTATACCTTCTGTTTGATTTTCAAATCAAGACCATTTTCTTTTACATACTTCTGCAAACAAGCTACATATGTGATTTCTCCATGTGTATGTCTCCAATCCTGCATCTGATGCTCAAACAATTCATTCACCTCATTTAGATTATTTCTGCATATTCAATTTCATATTGTCTTCTTGCTTGATTCAATTCAATCTATATCATTCAAGAGGATGTCATAGAAAATGTCTTCATTTCTGTATACAGTTCCACACACACGTCAATGTACTTGAAAAACCATTATATACAATTTGAAAAACCTTTCATATTCTACACTATCATTTTTCATCTGAGAAGAAATTAATTTTCTCTTCATGCCCATGACTGTTCATTTTCTTCTTCTTGCATAAACAATTACATCCTGCAATAAAATTATAATCAATAGGACTTCTTGGAATTTCACTTCTCTTTGCAAGAATATCTTCTTTAAACAAATATCTTTCATATTTTTGAAACCTTCAATCTGTTCATTTTCTTTCAATCTTTTGATCTTCCCTGCACAACCTATCATAAGAAAACAAAACACCATTCATCTTCCTCTTGCTCTGTAATTATTTCTCTGTATCTTCAAAAAAAATCTTCACTAATTTCTTCAATGGTATGGGAAAAATAAAAAAGATTTTCCAAAAAATTGCTTTTAAAAAGGCATCAACTATTTCCTTTAAAAGCTCCTTGAAAAACTCCTTAAAAGACTCATATACTTCCCATTTTAGATCTCATACCTTTTTTAAAAAAAGAATAAAATAGAAATTTAAAAATTTTCTAAACTTTAGAAACAAAGCCTTTTATGGCTAATCCACATATTTTCCTTTTTTAAAACCCATACAAATTCGGTGGCTTTGCATATAAAAAATCACCTTATTTAATTGTCATAAAAATATGACATGGAGGCCGAAAACTAAAAGTTTCTAATATTTAGAAAAAATAAAACCAAAGCCAATTGAAATGGCTTGTTCGCACCCCACACATAATCTTATTGTTATTATTAATTTTACTCCCCATCGAATGCACTTCATAACAACGAATGCCTTTTTCTTTAAATCATGCTCCCCTTCGATGCATTCCAAAAAGCATGCTCTCCTTTCGAATATCTCAAAAACATTTGATGCTTTTTCTATGAGCAATTCGTGCTCTTTCAACAAAGACTTTATTAACCGGTGCAGGAGGTGGAAAATAGGTGAAGCGGCCGGTAAAGCTTATGTCTCAAAGACCCTTTAGGAGGTAAACATAAGTGATATGACTTGCATTAACAAGTCACTGACCAATTAGAACAATTAAGCAACAATTAAGGTGAATATGGATCTTAAAGCATTTTCAAAGCAAGATGAGATTAGGATTTTAGTGAATTTGTTCCTCCATGATTATATCATCTTCTAATTAGGATCCACTGATGATCTTTCTGCACATGATACAGAATTCTAGCAAAGTATGTAATTTACCTCCTTTGACATCCATTTGCTTGACATCCATTTGCTCAATGATCACAGTTATGCACCGTTTATAAACACTTCATGCTTTCATAAACCGTTTGCATCACCTGACTCAACCATGAAGCAATACCATCTTGTCATCAAAACAACAAACATATGTTCTGATATAAACTATGAAAACTTTGATCATAATCAACTTTGTGAGCACAAGATAATTATGAAAGCATTATACTCCTGATTTGATTTGAAGACAATACAATGAAGCATCCTGACCAAGAGCAACCAAGATACTATGATTTCATCACCATCAATGTGACCACCATAAGCTTGTGCAAGAACAAATCTCTTTTCATAAACTTGAATTATCAAGAACTAAATGAATATACATGTCCTCTACCTGTTTCCTTATGTGTCAAACTAATGAGATAAATTTAACTCATCTGAATTCTCCTCAACCATGGATGATGATCATTATCAACTGAGTCCAACAACTTGCATCAACTCAACATCTTGTGTGAAGAAATGACCAAGAAGAACAAGAAGCATAATAACATAAATGCACTACAACTTACCATCAAACAACTTGATTCCTGTCACATACTGCTACTACATCCTTGAAGATACCACACTATATATGAAAGATATACACTAATCAAGCCAACTCAACTGACAACACTTATTTTGTCCAAATGAACAACTCCTGATTGATGTTCCTTTTGACATCAATGACAAACTATCACCATCATCATGGGATCAATTTGTGAGGATATTCTGCCAAAGATGGTTTCCGCAGTTATTTTTTGATAAAAAACTGTTAGATTTTGAGAACCTCATGTAGGGACCCCTAACTGTCAATGAGTACTAGGAGAAATATACCCGTTTATGCAAATATGTTCCATAGTACCAACAGGATGAAAACTTTCGAGTACAAAAGTTCATAATGGGGTTAAACAATCGTATCAGAGGACCAGTAGATGTTTTGGCGCCTCAGACCATAGATGAGGCTTACAAGAAAGTTGTTTGGCAAGAATAGAGATTGAAGAAAGATGATTCCTTCAGGGAATGGAAGCATAACAAAGGTAAGTGGTTGCAGTCATAACAAAATTTCAAAAGGAAGGGGTACAAGAATAATCAGTTTAAAAAGAATAATTACAATCCCCAGAAGGATGAAAACCACACTAGTAAAAGTATTGAAAAGAAGGGACAGAGCATTCCTAGAATAGGAAGAGGAAAATGGGAATTGAAGATAAGAGACCTTCACTGAAAAATACCCTTATTTTCAAGAATATTAAGATGTATTTCCCGAGGAACTACCTGGGTTACCACCTAGAAGAATATTTGATTTTGCCATTGATCTAGTACCAGGGGCCGAACCTGTTTCAAAAGTACCTTACCGTATGATCACCTTAGAGCTGGTGGAGCTAAAGGTACAATTATAGGAATTACTGGATAAGGGTTTGATACGACCGAGTGTTTTACCATGGGGTGCCCCAATGATTTTTGTTAAAAAGAAGGATGGGACTCTTCGTTTATGTATAGATTACCGAATGCTAAATAAGCTCACCATCAAGAACAAATATCCCTTACCTCGAATAGATGATCTTTTTGATCAAACGAAAGGGGCTGCAGTATTCTCAAAAATAGATTTGAGGTCACGATATCATCAGCTCAGGTTAAAAGAGGAAGACATTCATAAGACGGCATTCAGAACTAGATATGGGCACTATGAGTTCATAGTTCTACCATTTGGACTCACCAATGCCCCAATGGCGTTCATGAATTTAATGAACAGTGTTTTCAGAGATTACCTGGATAAGTTTGTATTGGTATTCTTATATGACATTCTTACCTACTCCAAAAACGAGGAAGAGCACCTTCAACACCTTCAAATAGTTCTTCAACAATTAAGGGAACATAAACTATATGGAAATTTGTCAAAATGTACCTTCTTCCAAAAAGAGATACAATATTTGGGGCATATAATATCAGCTAAAGGAATTGCAATGGATCCTGCTAAGATAAAAGCTATAGTGGATTGGCCAGTACCAAAAAATGTTCCTGAGGTTAGAAGTTTCATGGGATTAGCTGGGTATTACAGAAGGTTTGTCAGAGATTTTTCTAGAATTGCTCATCCCATTACCTCTCTTCAAAGAAAAGGAAAAAGATTCAAATGGACTGAAAAATGTCAAGAGGCGTTTAACCTATTAAAGGAAAAATTAACAACCGCCCCAATATTGATAGTACCAGATTTTAATGGTCGTTTTGTAGCTATAACAGATGCGTCGGGAGATGGATTAGGCAGAGTGTTAATGCAAGAAGGAAAGGTAATGGCTTATGAATCTCAGAAATTGAAACAATATGAGCAAAATTATGCACCCCACGATTTAGAGTTAGCAGCTATTGTTCATGCCCTGTAAATGTGGCGACATTATTTATTAGGAAAAACTTTTGAACTTAAGTCAGATCATCAAGGTTTGAAGTATATATTTACACAGCCCAATCTAAATGCTCGCCAGAGAAGATGGATGGAGTTAATCTCAGATTATGATTTCAAGATCAGTTACATTAAAGGCAAAGAAAACAGAGTAGCTGATGCATTGAGTCGCCGAAAGCATATAACGGCAATAGTGTCAATCAACAGTGATTTTAGAACACAGGTGATTCAAAAATTAAATGAAAATGAATATTATTTGCAAGTTCGAGAAGCTCTTCAGTCAAATCCATAGGAGCCTAAATATGAAGGTTTTCACATTGAAGCGGATGGGCTTTTGAGATTTAAAGGTAGGATGTATATTTCAAAATCTTCTGAGTTAAGGAAAACAATATGGAAAGAAGTACACACCGCACCATATTCAGGACGCCCAGGAGTAACCAAGATGATGGTTGACGTCAAACCGTTATATTTTCAGAAAGGAATGAAAAAGGACGCAACAAGATTTGTGGCAAGATGTTTCGAATGTCAGAAGGTCAAGGTAGAGCATCAACATCCAGCAGGATTACTTCAGCCTCATAACATACCTAATTGGAAATGGCAAATTATTAGTATGGATTTTGTACAAGGTTTACCTATGACTAGGAACAGGCATAATGCCATATTGGTGGTAGTGGACAAACTCACCAAAGTGGCACATTTCATACCAGGGAATTTGACAGATGGGACACTAGTGATCGCACGAAAATTTATACAGGAAATTTTTCGTCTCCATGGAATACCAAAATAGATCATATCAAATAGAGATGCCAAGATGACATCCAAATTTTGGTAGACCTTATTTTCAGCCTTGGGGACTCAGTTAAATATTAGTACAGCTTATCATACCGAGACAGATGGTCAGATGGAAAGCGTAAATCAAAATTTAGAGGATCTACTTAGAATGTAGTGTATATTGCAAGTATGGGCCTAACCAGTGTTGTCATTGATGTCAACAAACTCCTGTTGCATTAATGATAAGAATTGGATAAGCAGTGTGCTGAGGATATTGAGAAAATTAGCCTCAATCAGGAACAGTGAAGAACAGTGATGACAGTAATGCATTAGTCCAAGATAGGAGGAAGATCAGAAGATGCGGATTAAAGGGCTTGTAGATATGTGTCTTGAGGTGGTCCAGTAGAGATTTCAGAGGTCCGCATGAAGATCTGAAGAAGTTGTGGCTGCTTAAGTAAAACTGGTTCTGGTAGGTGTTCAGAAGTGACAGAGTGTTACAGAAAAGTCTGGTGAGATCCAGAAATGCATTTTCATGTTCTGCGGATTTGAGGAAGTGTTTGGGAAGTCCTTTTGGTGTGTCAACTCGATTTGTTCATGGTCTGAAGGTCCGCAAGTATCTATTCCCTTGTGACAGTAATGACAGTCTGTGTTCTTGAGGTTCCGGATGTAGGAGAGATGGATTCCAATAAGAAGATGAAGTGCGGATGTCTGTGGTGATTCATGCAAGCTTGTGGAAGTCTTTGAAGTGTGTCCAGTTCGTGTTGGTGATCCGCATTGAAGTTGGAACTCGCATTTGAAAAATAACTTCCGAATGATGGTGTTCTTCTTGTGACTGGCTGACCGGATGAGTTACACGTCCTGCAAATGTTCTTGTTGATGTTTGCCGACTTAGATGATCATTCCTAAGTTGATGTCTTGTATAAAGAAGGGGTTGTGAAGTCATTGCAAAGTTGTCGATGTGAAGATGAGTGTGTGGTAGCGAGAAGAAGAGCGAAAGGCAGAGTAGAAGTTTTGGGCTTAAATGGAACTGACTCAAGCATGGTGAAGATGCTATTTACCAGTTCAAGTATGTGATACTTATTTCTTTGTAGACAGTGTGTCTCTTGTAGGCAGTGAGCCTCTTGTGAGGAGTGTGCTCAAGTAGTGAGCCCTAATTGGCATGTGCCATTTGTTCTTTCTATTCTTCTAACAGAGAATTTATCTTAGGTTACCCCGTGGTTTTTCCCTTAACTGGGTTTTCCACATCAAAATTTTGGTGTCTTATGTGTTGATGTATTTCTGCTCTTGATTTGTTGCATTGTGCTTTCATGGTTGATTTATTATTATGTTGTTGTATTGAAAAATAAAGTTAAGTGTTTAAGTGGAAGAAAGTTTTGCACAACTGATTCACCCCCCCTCTCAGTTGTGTGCCCTAAATCCAACAATTGGTATTAGAGCCAAGTTCCTCTAAAAAGAGCTTAACCGCTTGAGGAGATCTAGGATGTCGTCTTACAAGAAGGACAATCCAAAATTTGATGGAACCAATTTTAATCTTTGGAAAGGTCGCATGAAATGTCACTTGCAATATATGGGAAAGGTGTATTGGACCATGGCTTCAACACCGTATGCACCTCCACAGGGTGGTCCGACAACTAAGGATGAAATCACTGATGCTGAAAACAATCTGCGAACCATTGAGGCTCTTCTAAGCGCATTATCGGATACAACGCTCTCAAATGTTATTGACCTACCAACTGCTCATGATATCTGGCAAAAACTGGAACTGTTGCATGAAGGAGACAAGTATGTTAAAAGTGCAAGACTTCAGAGTCTGAAAAGAAAATTTGAAATTTTGAAGATGAGAGATGATGAAAACATTACTACTTTTATGCCAAGAGTAAATGACATTGTTTGTGGAATCAGAAATGTTGGTGGTGTCTTGAATGAAGATGAGATTGTTTGCAAAGTTCTCACATCCCTACCTACTTCTTATAAAATCAAGGCTGCTGCAATTGAAGAATTCAGAGCTCACACAATAGTTACAAGAGAACAATTGGTTGGTAAATTGGCTGCATTTGAAATGGCCGAATTTGGAGATGAACCCCCAAAGACTGAATCTGCATTCAAAGCCAGTGCCTCTGTAAAAGGGAAACAAAGGTTTGATCCGGGAGAAAACTTTTCAAGGAACCTATCCTAGTATGAAAAAGCAAGAAAAGACTTGGAAGAAGAAGAAGCTGAAACTGCTCATCTTGAAGCTCTCATTGCAAAAAGACTGCCAAGAGGATCCGGTAAGTATGAAGGGAAATTGCCTTTTAAGTGTTTTAACTGTAATAAGATTGGTCATTTTGCCTCAAAGTGTCCGGAAAGATTTTCAAGGCCAAATTCTAACAGACCAAGATTCCAGAAGAATTGTTACTATGCTCATGAAAGAGATGATGGAGTAACAGATGATGAATCAGAGATAGGAGACAAATCTGGAAATGAATGGGTGTTTATTGCCATCAAGGAAGAAGATCCAATGCCCTCTGAATCTATCAATCATAAGGTTGAAGAAAGAGCTTTGGCTGCCCAAGTTGAAGAAAAAGATGATTGGGTTATTGACAGTGGATGTTCTCACCATATGACCGGTGACAGAAATAAGTTCTTAGATTTGGAAAGATATGAAGGAGGAGTAGTAAAGTTTGGTGATAATTCTGCTGGCAGAATCAGAGGTAGAGGAACTATTTCTTTTGATGGAAAGAACAGAACCGGTAATGTACTGTATGTTAAAAGATTAAAGCATAATCTTCTCAGTGTTGGACAGTTGGTGGACAAAGGCTATGATCTCAGATTCAAGAATGGAAAATGCAAGATCTTTGAAAGTTTCAGAACAGAGATTGCATCTGGTACTCAAACTAAAGATAATATCTTCCACTTGGTTGGTACTGGTAAAAGTTGCTTATTTGCTCAAATTGATCAGAGTTGGTTATGGCATAGGAGAATGTGTCATGTGAATTTTGATAATATCATCAAGATAAGCAATACTCAAGCTGTAAGAGATCTTCCTAAATTGGTAAAACCTACTAATAGCTTGTGCAAAGAATGTCAGTTGGGAAAGTTAAGCAGAGTCTCATTCAAAAGTAAGGAACTGTCTTCTACCAGATTATTGGACTTGGTCCATACTGATCTTTGTGGTCCAGCAAGAACTAGGAGTATACAAGGTGATAGATACTTTATGTTGCTTATTGATGACTATTCTCGGATGATGTGGGTAACCTTTCTAAAGGAGAAATCAGAAGCACTTGAGAAATTCAAAATATTCAAGGCTATGGTAGAGAATGAAACCAGATTAAAATTTAAGTGTTTGAGGTCTAATAGAGGAGGAGAATTCACATCCGGTGAGTTCATAGACTTCTGTGAGAAACATGGAATAAAGAGAGTTATCTGCTCCTAGGACTCCACAGCAGAATGGAGTAGTTGAGAGAAAGAACCGGACTATCCAGGAAGCATCTAGGACCATGATGATGGAAGCTAATATTCCTCAAATCTATTGGAGAGAAGCTGTCAGCACTGCAGTCTACACTCTCAATCGAGTTCAAATCAGAAGCAATACCGGTAAGACTCCTTATGAACTTTGGTTTGGCATCACTCCCTCTGTGAGGTATTTCAAAGTTTTTGGTAGCAAATGTTACATTAAAGGGGATGAAGATCTAGGAAAGTTTGATGCTAGAAGTGATGAAGGAATATTCTTGGGTTACTCTACTCAAAGCAAAGCATACCGATGTTATAACAAGATATTGAGAAAGATTATAGAAAGTACAAATGTGAAGGTTGATGAAGGAATTGAAAAACCCTCAAGGTTTTATGAGTATGATGAAGATGATCAGAATGGTGCTTTGATTCAAGGTGCCCAAGCCTCTTCTGAAAAACTGAGTCAAGTTGATCCGGCAAGTCAGGAAGAAGAGATAAGTTTCAATGAGCCTGATCAAGAGTTAGAAGTGCAAGAAACTCCCAAAGTTCCAAGGTATGTAAGACTGAACCACTCTGAAGATCAGATCATAGGCGACAAAAGCAAAGGTGTACAAACAAGAAGGAAAATTGCTCAAGATTCAAATGAGTATTGTCTAATTTCAAAGATTGAACCTAAGACAGTGAATGAAGCTTGCAATGATGAAAATTGGTTTAAAGCTATGGAGGAAGAACTAATGCAAATTGAGAAAAATCATACTTGGGATCTTGTTCCTAGACCTAGAAACAAAAACGTGATTGGAACCAAATGGGTCTTCCGGAACAAACTGAATGAAGTTGGTGAAGTAGTCAGAAATAAACCCAGATTGGTCTGCAAAGGCTATTCTCAAATAAAAGTTGATTTTGAAGAAACTTTTGCTCCAGTGGCAAGAATAGAGGTAGATAGATTATTTCTTGCATTTGTTGCTTTCAAAGATTTCAAAGTGTATCAGATGGATGTCAAGTCTGCCTTCCTAAATAGTGACCTGGAAGAAGAAGTGTACATTGAGCAACCGGATGGATTTCAGTTGTCTGATCATGGTGATATGGTCTGCAAATTGAAGAAGGCACTGTATGGATTGAAGCAAGCCCCAAGAGCCTGGTATGAAAGATTGGACAAGCATCTTTTGAAGATTGGTTTCAACAAAAGTACTGCTGACAGTAATTTATATCTCAAAATTGATCATGAAAACATGTTGATTGTTGAAGTGTTTGTTGATGATATCATTTTTGGAGGAAGAGATAGTATGTGTAAAACTTTTGCAAATCAAATGAAAAGTGAGTTTGAGATGTCCATGCTTGGTGAAATGAATTTCTTCTTGGGTCTACAAATCACTCAAACAAAGAAAAGAATCTTCATTTCTCAGTCAAAATATGTGAAAGAATTGTTGAAGAAATTTGGGATGGAAGACTCAAAGCCAATGAACACTCCTATGGCAACCGGATGTAAGTTGAGCAGAGATGATGACTCTCCTAAGACTGATCAGACAAAGTACAGGTCAATGATTGGAGGATTGTTGTATCTCACTCAAACTAGACCAGACATTATGCAAGCTGTTGGTCTTGTTGCTAGATTTTAGGCTGATCCTAGAGAATCTCATGTCATGGCAATCAAGAGGATTTTTAGATATCTAAAAGGGACAGTTGAGTATGGTCTATGGTATCCTAGAGATCATGATTTCTCTCTTCATGCATATACAGATGCTGATTGGGTAGGAGATGTGGATGACCGGAAGAGTACCAGTGGTGGAGCATTCTTTTTGGGGAAGAGATTGGTTTCTTGGCTAAGCAAGAAACAAGAGGCAATATCTTTGTCCACTGCAAAAGTAGAATATATTGCAGCAGCAGGTAGTTGTACTCAAGTTTTGTGGATGAAGCAGATGTTAAGAGACATCAGAGTGGAATATGAGGAGCCCATCACAATTTTCTGCGATAATTCAAGTGCAATAAACATATCTAAGAATCCAGTGTTGCATTCAAAGACTAAGCATATATCTATCAAGTTTCACTTTTTGAGAGAACAAGTAAACAAGAATGAAGTCAGATTGGAGTTTGTGCCTTCCAAAGATCAGCTTACAGACATCTTTACTAAACCTCTACCTAAGGACTCTTTTGAGTACCTTAGGGAGAAGTTAGGGGTTATTGCCCCTCCAGTGATGAACTAAGCTGCACTGATGTGCATCAGTCTAGTGGATATCACAGTCACATCTTATGGTCCGGATTGATGAATGGGGAGCTGCTACTCAGGGGGAGCAGCAGATATGATTCTGAAGTTGTGGAATTGCAAGTATGTGCCCTTTGCCATTGATGTCAAAGGGGGAGAGAAGACATGTGAAAAACAAGTGGTTGATAATCAAAGGGGGAGCTATAAAGGAAGAGAAGACATGTGAATACCATTGTTGCTGATAGGGGGAGTTGAGACAGTAAGGAGAAGTTCTTGTCTTGATGGTTAAAACAGTTTTTCACATAATATGTTGCCATCAATGATAAAGGGGGAGATTGTTGCAAGTATGGGCCTAACCAGTGTTGTAATTGATGTCAACATACTCCTGTTGTATTAATGATAAGAATTGGATGAGCAGTGTGCTGAAGATATTAAGAAAATTAGCCTCAATCAGGAACAGTGAAGAACAGTGATGACAGTAATGCATTAGTCCAAGATAGGAGGAAGATCAGAAGATGCGGATTAAAGGGTTTGTAGATATGTGTCTTGAGATGGTCTAGTAGAGATTTCAGAGGTCTGCATGAAGATCTAAAGAAGTTGTGGCTACTTAAGTAAAACTGGTTCCTGTAGGTGTTCAGAGGTGACAGAGTGTTACAGAAAGGTCCGGTGAGATCCGGAAATGCATTTTCATGTTCTGCGGATTTGAGGAAGTGTTTGGGAAGTCCTTTTGGTGTGTCAACTCGATTTGTTCATGGTCTGAAGGTCCGCAAGTATCTATTCCCTTGTGACAGTAATGACAGTCTATGTTCTTGAGGTTCCGGATGTAGGAGAGATGGATTCCAGTAAGAAGATGAAGTGCGGATGTCTGTGGTGATTCATGCAAGCTTGTGGAAGTCTTTGAAGTGTGTCCAGTTCGTGTTGGTGATCCGCATTAAAGTTGGAGCTCGCATTTGAAAAATAACTTCCGGATGATGGTGTTCTTCTTGTGACTGGCCGACCGGATGAGTTACACGTCCTGTAGATGTTCTTGTTGATGTTTGCCGACTTAGATGATCATTCCTAAGTTGATGTCTTGTATAAAGAAGGGATTGTGAAGCCATTTCAAAGTTGTCGATGTGAAGATGAGTGTGTGGTAGTGAGGAGAAGAGTGAAAGGCAGAGCAGAAGTTTTGGGCTTAAATGGAACTGACTCAAGCATGGTGAAGATGCTATTTACCAGTTCAAGTATGTGATACTTATTTCTTTGTAGACAGTGTGTCTCTTGTAGGCAGTGAGCCTCTTGTGAGCAGTGTGCTCCGGCAGTGAGCCCTAATTGGCATGTGTCATTTGTTCTTTCTATTCTTCTAACAGAGAATATATCTTGGGTTAATCACCCCGTGGTTTTTCCCTGAACCGGGTTTTCCACGTCAAAATCTTGGTGTCTCATGTGTTGATGTATTTCTGCTCTTGATTTGTTGCATTGTGCTTTCATGGTTGATTTATTATTATGCTGTTGTATTAAAAAATAAAGTTAAGTGTTTAAGTGGAAGAAAGTTTTGCACAACTGATTCACCCCCCCTCTCTCAATTGTGTGCCCTAAATCCAACAGTGTATGGATCAACAATACAAGTGGGAGGAATATTTACACTTGGTAGAATTTGCTTATAACAACTCATATCAATCAACAATAAAAATGGCACCTTTTGAAGCATTGTATGGCAAGAAATGTAGAACCCCTATAAGTTGGAACAGGTGGGAAGACAGGATCATTCTAGGACCTGAAATGCTTCAAGAAATGGAAGAGAAAGTAAGAATAATCAGGTAGAGACTGAAAGAGGCCAATGACCGGAAAAAGAGTTATGCTGATGCAAAACGTATTCCTAGATAGTTTGTAGTGGGAGAAAAAGTTCTTTTGAGGGTAAAACCACAAATAAGTTCTATAAAATTTGGGAAAGCCTCTAAGTTAGCCCCAAGATACATGGGACCTTTTGAAGTTCTAGAAATTATCAATCATGTGGCATACAGAATTGCTCTACCCCCGACTCTCGCCATAATTCACAATGTATTTCATGTTTCCTATCTCAAAAAATATTATGCAGACTCTGAAAATATGATTGATTGGAAATCATTGCAGGTACAGGGCCCTGGGGTGATCACAATAGAGTCACTCCGAGTACTCAAGATACGTAAGCTGCATTTACGTAAGCGCGAGGTGGTACAATGTAAGGTCCAGTGGGACCAATATTTAGAAGAGAATACCACCTAGGAAGATTTTGATGAGATTCATCAAAAGTTTCCTTATTTATTCCCTAACAATTAAGACTTCCATGAGACTGTTGTTAAATTTTGATAAATATTGATAAATAATCATCGAGGACGATGATTCTTAAGGGGAAGAATATGTTACATCCCCTTCTTCTGAACAATGAAATGTTGGTTATGTTGTTAGTTGTTTATAACTGCTTTCATGTGAATATGAAATTTATTCGTTGGATGTGTATAATTATGTGAGAATGATTTTCTTTTATATACGAATATTTTTCACTTATATGTGAGACTGAATGTATGCATGGATATAATATATATATTAATGTTCGTATCAAGGAAATGATTTAACCTCCATTAATTGTCGAAGTGTTTGCAGGATAAATCAATTGACAAGGAAAAAGGGATATCAAAAGGGAGAGGTGTGGTTACAAGAATCGAAAAACAACAATATTGCCTAAGTCTGAGTCTAGACAACCATATCACTGTAGCCTTGGCCAAGGCACATACATATTCGTATATATTTCAAGTTGGTAAGAATTATTTTCCTTATGTATATTAAATAAAATATATTTCGCTCACCTCATGAGGAGCGCTTGGTGGTGTGCGAGTTGGAGTCTTGATGTGTAATTCCTCCACTCCACCCACACACAAGAAGGAAACATTCCTTCTTGCATGCGGACGGGGGAAGGAGGGGGCATGCCTATATTTGTTGGCGTTTATCCTTTTCATTGTCATTATTTACTCAAACTTTTGAAGCAGCATTCACACCTTCTTTCCAAAAGCATTCGCAGGATTAGTAAGCTATTCTATGAACATTGATTCGCATTCTTTTAAGTGTCCCCGTCACCGCAACTCAGAAATCCAAACCATCTAATTCTCGTGCATGAGCTACATTTCTTTTCTTACTCTGTCGCAAGTAAAAATCAACATCATAGGAGTGGCCGTAAGAACCAATCCGTCAGTCAAGATTTGTCTTTGCAGTCGCATATTCCTCTGCCTCGACTTGTAAAAGCTTTTTCAGGCAAGACAATAGTTCCTTTCATTATACTATAGTTCATCATGCAATGGATAGAAATACATTATTTTGGATAGCCATAGCTGACCAAGATTACCAATTAATTATGTCATTCTGTATTTTCTATTTTGTGATTCTTGAACGACCTCCTGAAGCCGTATGTGTCTTTCAAATACCAAATCTTTTGAATCTACAGAAGTATTCTTCTTTATGCCTATATATATACTTACATCTACTTATATATTTATAGTCTCATTGAGAAATTTGACTTTGATCATTGAGTTAAAGGATACCTTTTTGTTTAAATGTTCTTATGTCATATCTCTTATGAATCTGTAAGTATGTCAAGTGGATTATACATGATTTTCATCCAAACCTGTAACCAAAAAGAAACATATGAAATAATGTCAATGCCGAGCAAGGGTGAATGCTGATGAGACAATAGTGTCAAATAATTATTAGAAATCCTTGGCCAGGGTTACGATGCAGTATAGGCATTTGTCAGCTATCAAGTACCAGATATACTATTGGTCAGAATGATCTTTCATGTTAGGAGGTACCTTTAGGGAAAAGATCGATCAGGAGGTATAGGTTCTTGACACTGGGCTCAGAGGCATATTGTTGTTATTAGATTCTTCCCTAATCACCCTCGTGAAGGGTTGAGTTTCTTCAGTTGAAGAAGCACAAGAGACCAGTTGGTCTTGGTTGGGTGGATAATGCCCTTGTTGATATTCCTTTTTCTAAAATCTAGAGAAGGATCTTACAAACAAATCAGCAGGAAACTATTCAAGTTGTACTTTTTCTTAATCTCTCTTCATATCTTAATATTTAAATTTTATTGGAGAAAGATAGTTAATCAAAAGTTAGTTTATTCTTGGTTATATGTATTCGGTTAGAAAAGATTATTTCAACTGAAAATGAAAGTCAGTTGAAATTTGAATTCTATTGCATTCTATACTATTTTCATAATAGTTAGTTAATATTTCCGCTGAAATTCTGTTGTTAGATGTAAGTATATAATTTTGTTAGATTAGAGTGGGTGTTGCAGCCTGACTTATAAAATGTAATACTCTTGTCGTATTCGTTGACTTGTAATGAAATCAATGTAATGTCATGTATATATTGTAAACCTAGTTGGTCTAAGTGAAGTATGATTGCGGAAATGAAAATATGAAAGTGTGAAAAGCAGAGTATGAATGTCATATGCATTGTGATGTGCGACTGAAGGAGAACGAGCAGAAGTGTTAGAAGCTGTCCTGATTCATCTTAGAGACATTTTTGTGACAGGAGGAAAGTGAAGAGTGTGCCTAATTGATCCAATCATCGGGAGAAGCACAATTGCAATCATCAAAGGTGTGAGCTTCAATGTCAGTTTTCAGGCAGTAGAAGGACTGTCATACTATAATCATTTCTGAGTTCATTCTCAATTCAAGGAGTAGTTGCTTCCTTGAGTGTAGCCCTAAAACAAAGTCTACAAGGAGTTGTAGCTTCCTTGGGAATGACCCTAAAACAAAGTCTTCAGGGAGTAGTAGCTTCCTTGGGTTGTAGCCCTAAAACAAAGTCTGCAGGCAGTAGTAGCTTCCTAGGGGTTGTAGCCCTAAAACAAAGTAGTAATTTTTTATAGCAGTGACCTTCATATATTGTGGGTTAATCCTCACCGTGGTTTTTCCCTTGGGTTTTCGACGTATATCTAGTGTTATGTGTTGATGTGCATTGTGTTGATCTTTCATGTTTGTATTGATGTTGTAATGCTTAAGTCTTAATCTACTCCAGAGAAATTTGAAATTTGTTTAGATACTGATTCACCCCCCCCCTCAATATCCTAGTGTGTTCAATAATACATATATATACATACATACATACATACATACATATGTATATACATACATTACATATATATACATAAATATATAGATATACATAAATATATAGATATACATAAATACATACATATATATAAATATATGTATGCAAGGCCAAAACTTGACGGTTGACCCTACCTGTCAAGCAATTTTTTTGTGAAGGTCATCTATTTGAAGTTGCCTTTCAATTATTAAAGCCTGCCTATTTTAGGATATATATAAGCCCTAATCGGATTGACAGCACAGTTAATAAAGCCACCCTAGATATAGACTATCGGCTAAATATCTTCACATGACAAAACCCTAAGCTAAGACCCTAAAAACAAAGCAACAATCTTTAAGCTTAACTCTTCTTTCATCTCCTCGATTCAGGGAAGAAACTTGCAGATGCAAATATTCGTAAAGACCCTTATGGGTAAGACAATCACACTAGAAGTGGAAAGTAGTGACATTATAGATGTATGCATATATATTCATACATACATACATACATACAAAGCCTAAATTTGATAGTTGTATGGCTGTAGTTAGGCATTTTATCCATAAAATACAATCAAAATTTTAAAAAGATCGTATCATATGAAAGGAGAGATTTTGGATAGACTGTCAAAATTTATATAGAATTGTGATGATATATATATGGTTTATATATAATTTTACTTATACTAAGGTATGTCATAGTATTTTAAGGACACCTTTGAATGGATAACTGTCATAAAAAATTTGCTTGATAGGCAAGGTAGATCGTCAAATTTAGGCACTAAGATTGCCACAGACAGCTTGGGAATACAACTATTACGTTTGAAAAAATAATAATAATTAGCCGATAGGCTATTATATGTTAGCCTTCAACCAAAAAAAGTTCTCTCACACCAAAAAATTTACTAAACTCGTCGGTTTTCCTCACGCCAGAAAAAAAAATTTGTGTCAAAAATATTTCATGTCATTTTTTTCTCGAAGGAAAGTTAAAATGGTTGAAAGCAAATTACTTAGGCAAGCATATCAAATTGCAAGATTTGAGGTGAGCTGAAGGGGAGTGCGAACAGAAAATTTAATGGCTGTATGGCTATATAGAATTATGATATATAGAATTTGAATAGACTGTCAAAATTTATATAGAATTATGATATATTTACATATATATATAGACCAAGAAGGGCCAAAATTTGATGGCTGTATGGTTGTATTTAGAAATTTTTGCCGTAAAATACAATCAAAATTTTAAAAAGATTGTATCACATGAAAGGAGAGATTTTGAATAGACTGTCAAAATTTATATAGAATTATGATATATATATATATAAGACCAAGCAGGGCTAAAATTTAATGGCTGTATGGTTGTAATATATATATATATATATATATATATATATATATATATATATATATTGATGATAATGATGATATATATATATATATATATGTATATATTGATGATATCATCATTATCATGAAAATATATATATATATATATTATCATCAATATATAATATAACATTATCATCAATATATCTATATATATATATATATATATATATATATATATATTATAAGATAAGCAACAAAAAAGGGTGCCGATCCCATAACAGTAAACCCAAAAAGGCGCACCAAAAACTATAACAGTTTCATAAAAACCATCAGAGTTTAAACATAAAACTAAAACACCAAAGCAAACAGAAACCACAGAAACAGCAATATGACAGCAGACCAACAGCAGGACGTGACCAAGCCTCCGAAGGCTAACCGAACATCTTATCCCAATCATCCACTAGGAACTGGAAAACATCCTGATACTCCTTCAATTTTTTGTCCTTCTCTTTGCCAACAAGCTCCACCTCTTGAATAACTGCAAGAGTAGTGGCAGACCTATGCATCACTTTACCAGAAAACTTGGCCAGAGTGCTGAACTTCTGCTCCAGATTACTGAGTCTAACCATAAGGGCTTTTATTTCTTTGTCCTTACTCTTCTTGCCACCTTTTTTCTTTTTACCTTTATCTTTTTTACCCTTCTCCGAACTGACAAAGTCCGAACCTTGAACATTGAATTCAGGGAAATTGTTGGGACCCTCATCTTCAGCCTCTATCTTATCATTTTTGTTATCTTTGTTCACAGAAAACTCACCTCCCATAAGTTCAGTTTCAGCCACCTCAATGTCCACTTTATTGTTGCCCTCAGAACCAATACCCTGTTGATCAACTGAAACCCTTTTATTTTTATCTTCTGAATCTTCATCTCCTTGTAGCTCCACCGAGTCCACCTTGATCTTATCCTCAGACTGTTCCTCCACCTGTGGCTCCCCAGAATCCACCTTCTACTTATCTTCAGACAGTTCCTCCGCTTGCGGCTCCTCAGTAGCAACTTCCACCTTCGAGATAGTCCTCCTCTAGGGCGTGAAGGCCAGCTTGGCAGCAAGCCTCGACGACCTCCTTGTCGATGGAACCCGAGGTTTGCTGTTAGTGACTGTATAGTCCTCGTCATCCACACTGTCTGAATCCCCACTTCCCTCCTCAGAGCTTACCTCCTCCACCATCATAGTAGGCTTAGAAACCTTAATCCCACTGTCAGTGCCACTTTCTTCCTCAATGCCACTCCGTATCTTCTTTTGGGGGGTAACCTGGGAAGCGTTGCCTTGCAGAATTTTGCTTTTAGCAAGGGTCATCGCAGGAAACCTAGGTGTAAGATCTTTCATAGTGGGTTCAGGACTTTTGGTCAAAGAAAGCTTCTTCTTGATAATTTTTATGGAGGTGGCATAAGACTCAGGGGTGACTTCAGTAATGATAACCGGTTTGTCGTTCCCCTTGGCAAGATTAGGCGATTCCAACCTAGTAGGGGTGAGGGCTTTAGGAGGGCAGAGGGCGAGGTGAAAATTGTAAAGCCTCATGATAAGCCCCTGGTGGAGCGGGATCTCAGGCTTGCTAGGGTCTAAGGCATGTTGTTCTTTGGTAGTAACAATGGAAGTTTCCAACGAAGAGAGAAGATAAAAAGGAAAGTTGATAATATTGCTATATCTAAAATGATTTAACAGCGCAAAGTGGTAATGGAAAAACCTTCTAAATCTTGCCTCCAACGTAAAGTACTTCATTATCATATAACATACCTCATCCTAGGGTTGAGGTGGGAGTTGTCTGTCGAATCACCCCTGGAGACTGTGCAGAACCTCACCTTTTTTGAGAAAAGCCTTCATACCGTCAGTATTAGAAACTTTGCTTTTCTTGGGGTGTTTAGTTCCTTCGATGGACATCCCAGTCGCCAAACCAATCACCTCCTTCATATGTCAAAACCCACATTACCCACCTTAATCCTTCTACCTTTGTAGGACCAAAGAAACTGAACAGAGAGGTTCTCATCATGGCATTGAAAACACTCCAGGTATGAAGCAACCCCTCCCTCTTGGCAGATATGCCAAAGGGTCTCATTCCGCTTAAATTCCTCGCAAGACTCCGGCTCTGTGTGAGACCTATCCCCTCCCATTGTACACCAAATAATCATAGACGAATTAGCAATGCAAGCAACAGAATTAGCGGTGTAGGTCGCGGGATGGAACTTGGCAATTAACTCACTGCAACCTAAATTCCCCACTTTGTTGTTTAAACTGAAAATAATGATTTTCGCATCCTTTCCAACACTGGAGGTGGCGTACTTACTATTATTCACCATAAGTGAACAATCAATCCCTTTCTTTTCATAATAAAAGATCAATAAATGATTATCAGTATAGATCATGTTAAGTGGCGTCGAGATGTCTCGAGACTTCACGTGCCTAGGCATGTGAGACATCTCCTCGAGTCTCCATCCCAGCATGGTTCTAGTGCAACCTTTGTTCTGAAGATGAGAACAAGTACTATAGAGCTGACACGTCACCTTCGTGGCCCTCAATATACTGAAGCTAGGGTCCAGCTGGCAGGGGATACAAGATCTCCGCTGACCCCCAATTTTTCCTTAGGCAGATAAGAGTTTAAAGCCATGAGTGACCAGGGGCTGGGCTTAGCTCCTTCTCAATAAGGTTTTGAATCTGATGCGGAAGGTCAATAACTCTTCTCCAACATCGCCAAGTGTACAGACTCTGACCCAAGTTAGCCAGCCCATCCGTCGCTTTATTGCCTTTTCATCAATATATATATATATATATCATCATTATCATCAATATATATATATATACAATAAAGTGTCCAGACTCTGACCCAAGTTAGCCAGCCCATCCACCGCTTTATTGCCTTCTCATATATATACATCATCATTATCATCAATATATATATACAATAAAGTGTTCAGACTTTGACCCAAGTTAGCCAGCCCATCCACCACTTTATTGCCTTCTCATCAATATATATATCTCATCATTATCATCAATATATATATATACAATAAAGTGTTCAGACTTTGACCCAAGTTAGCCAGCCCATCCACCACTTTATTGCCTTCTCATCAATATATATATCTCATCATTATCATCAATATATATATACAATAAAGTGTTCAGACTTTGACCCAAGTTAGCTAGCCCATCCACCACTTTATTGCCTTCTCATCAATATATATATATACAATAAAGTGTCCAGACTCTGACCCAAGTTAGTCAGCGCATCCACCACTTTATTGCCTTCTCATCAATATATATATCATCATTATCATCAATATATATATACAATATTGTATATATATGTTGTATATATATGTATATAATATATATATTATATACATATATATACAATATTGTATATATATGTATATAATATATATATTATATACATATATATACAATATTGTGTATATATTGTATATATATTATATATACATATATATACAATATATACACAATATTGTATATATATGTATATAATATATATATTATATATACATATATATACAATATTGTGTATATATACACAATATTGTGTATATATACACAATATTGTGTATATATATACAATATTGTATATATATGTATTGTATATGTATATATATAAATAATATTGTATATATATATTATCTAAATATTTTATATAATATATATACAATATTGTGTATATATATACATATACAATACATATATATACAATATTGTATATATATGTATTGTATATGTATATAATATATATACAATATTGTATATATATTATACACATATACAATACATAAATATACAATATATATATTATATAAATATTTTATATATATTGTATATATATACAATATATATATAATATACACTACAATATTGTATATATATGTATATATAATATATCTATTACATATATATACAATATTGTATATATATGTATATAATATATACACAATATTGTATATATATGTATATATATATACACAATATTGTATATATACAATATTGTGTATATATATAAATAATATTGTATATATATTATATATATATAATATTGAATATATATACAATATTGTGTATATATATACACAATATTGTATATATATGTATATAATATATATATTATATATACATATATACATACATATATATACAACATATACATACAATATTGTGTATATATATATACAATATTGTATTGTGTATATATATATATCATAATATATAATATATATTGATGATAATGATGATATATATATATATTGATGATAATGTTATCTAATCAAAGGTGCCCTTAAAATACTATGATATACCTTAGTATAAGTAAAATTATATATAAATCATATATATATATATAACATTATCATCAAATATTTTTTCCCGCTCTGCTTTGCAACTTTCCCGCTCTGAACGGTGTTTGAACTTGCTTCGCTCATGGAGGTCGTCAGTCCAGGGGGGCCCCTGCCCCCCTCTGGGCCCGCAGGTGATCCCTGTTGGTGTCAGTACTGCCTCGATCAGTACTATTGAGCCCATTTCCCCAGCCTCGGGCTTAGACCCCAAGGCTTGGAAACAGGCCCTACTAGGGAAGTCTAGTAGGCCTGTAGAAGAATCCGAAGCCCTAGTGCAGCCAAAACCTGAGAATGGAACGGACTTCCAGATCCCAGACCGGATGATGGACAAAATAACTACCTCCTTGGAACTCTCCCTAGTTGGCAAGTTCCACCTTTAGGCCCAGCATTGACATAGTTCAACGTTGGGTAACCGCTAGATGGCACCTAAAAGGTAGTGTGGTGACTAGCGCGATGTCAGGTGGCCTTTTCCTCTTTAAGTTCACGGCCAGAGAGGACTTGGTTGTCGCCTTGGTGGGAGGGCCATGGATGTACGGCAAACACAATCTCTGCCTAGGGCGCTGGAAGCCGGGTTTTGACGCGGCTATGGAACTCAGCAGGTCGGCTCCTGTCTAGGTCAAACTCCCTAGACTCCCTCCGGAGTACTGGGACGAGGAGATTTTCACTTGGATTGGCAACTCTTTTGGCTGGTTCATTGCTCTGGACAGCATTGCCAAAAACAAAACCAAGTTGGTTTTTACTAGATTCTGTGTTAGCGTAGATATTCATAAGACCCTAACTAATACTATTAATCTTAAGTCAAAATATGGTTGCTGGGAGCAACAAGTCATGTATGAAAACTCTACTACCTTTTGCCAAAACTGCTCTAAAAAGGGACACCTTATCAACGAATGGAAAAAGCCAAGGCCTCCAAGTAAACAAGGCGCGGAAGAGGATAACATCGTAGAAGAATATCCATTCAAAGAGGACTTGCTGGAAATTATCAAGTCCCCCATCAGGACTTCGATTCTGGTTGGAAACCAGGCTCTGGACGCCCCAGTAGAGGCTCCCCCTGCTCCCTCCTATGAACCCACACTACCCCAACACGAGCTACAGTTGGACCTGGATGTTGTTCATCAGGACTAGCTGAATGATTCCCCCTTGGGCTCAGACGAGACTGAAGATGGAGAAATACCAACTCCAAATGAAATGACCACTAAGATGAGCGACACTTTGGAGGCTGGGGAAGAAAGGATTGCACGGGACCAGTCAATGGATCTCGGGACCTTGAAGTTGGTGGGTTCTCAGTCAATTGTTCAAGGAAGTTCAGAGAAATCTATGCTATCTCCCAATAGGGTTCTTTCCCCGGGGGCTAGTACTAGTAACCAGGGAGGTTGGATCACTCCCAAGAGGAAAGGGAAAGGACTCAATAAGAAATCAACAGATGTGGGGACCAAAGGAAGGGCAGGATGACTCTCCCAGAGAGAAACCAGATCTAGGGAAGCAACCAAGGAGATTGCCTATGGAAGACAAAGCACACTGGAGGCTCTCTCCAGAAGACCACGTAAATGAAGATCATCACTTGGAATGTGAGGGCGCTCAATAGCCCCCAGAAACAGCTCATGATAAGGAGCTGTATTTTTGACAATAAGGTTGATTTTATCCTTCTTCAAGAAGTTAAAATGTCTAAGGAAAATTTTAGAAAAATAGCTAACAATATCTGGTCTATGGCTGATTATATTATCAGTCCCTCTACGGGAGCATCTAGGGGACTATTTACCATGTGGAATAAGTACAATGTTGTGGGGTGCTACTACTCACATAGTAAGAATAGCCTAGAAATCAAATGCACAATGAATAAAAAAACCTAGAAGTTGATCAATATCTATGCCCCCAATACCAAAAATGCCAAGAAGGAACTTTGGGAAGATTTGAGCTCCAAAATCAATGATGAGAGGACATTGTGGATGGTAGGGGGAGATTTCAACACCCCTCTTTACCCCTCTAAAAAAACAGGGGGCAATATGGACTACTCTGACAGCATGGTGGACCTGATGGACTTCCCGAGTCGAACTGGGCTAATGGACTTGGAAGTTAATAACCAACTTTTTTCTTGGACCAACAAAAGACGGGGCAACCAGTTGATCCAGGTTAAGTTGGATAGATTCTTGGTTTCCTCTAACTGGGATGTGATTCAAAATTCTAGCCTATCTGCTCTTCCTCGCACTGTATCTAATCATAGCACCCTCATCCTCGACTGGGCTGAGGGTGGCCCTAAGGGTCCCTTCCTGTTTAGGTATGAAATAATGCGGGCCACTCACTCGGACTTTAAAAACAGCATAGTTGAATGGTGGAAAGTCCCGGTTCATGGATCTCCTATGTTCACACTCGCCCAAAAACTTATACATGTCAAAAATAAGGTCAAGGGATGGAACAAATTTTACTTTGGCAATGTGATGAATCAGAAAAAACACATCACTGAAAGTCTTCTGGAAGTTCAAGATAAGATGGCTAAGGGGGACGGAAGTGAGGACACTTACAAAACTGAAGAAGATTTAGTCAAAAACCTTAAGGACATAATCAGAAAGGAAGAAATTTTCTGGAAATAGAAGTCTAGGGTTCAATGGTTGAAGGAGGGAGATAGGAACTCGGCTTTCTTCCACTAGTCGGCTACTAAACACAAAAAGAGAAATAGAATCACTAGATTGTTGGATGAATAGAACAGAGAAGTTGATGATGATAGGGAATTGGGAAGACTTGCAACCAATTACTTTAGTAACTTCCTAGCAGAGCAAAACAACAGAGCTGATAGTGTCAAGGAAAACATTCTTCTGGATAGTATTCCCTCTATCCTTTCAGAGGAAGACAACACTGGGTTGCTGAAGCCTATAACCGATGAGGAAATCAGGGCAGTTGTGTTCTCGATGGGGGCCTTTAAAGCGCTAAGGCTAGATGGGTTCCCTCCTGCTTTCTTCCAAGATTTCTGGGAAATTGTGGGATATGATGTCACGACTACTGTTAAAGACTTCTTTAGGATGGGTAAGTTTCTCAAGCAGATCAATGCCACGTTCATCGCACTGATTCCCAAGAAAAACAACACTGAATGCATGGCTGACTTCCGTCCTATTAGTCTGTGCAACACGATTTATAAAATTATTACAAAAATACTGGTCCTCAGACTCCAACCGTTGCTAGATAGCCTCATCTCGGATTGCCAGAAGGGTTTTGTCCCTGGGAGACAGATTTTGGATGCTGCTATCTCGATCCATGAGATCATTCACTCGATGGAAAGAAGCAACAGCCCGAGCATGGCCCTCAAACTGGATATTTCTAAAGCCTATGACAGAATTTCCTGGGATTTCCTGTTCAGAGTCCTTAGGAAGTTTGGGTTCAAAGCCAAGATGATTAATCTAATATAAGGAATTTGTCACCACGGTCAAGTATTTGATCTTGGTTAATGGTACTCCTCGAGGGTTTTTTGAAGCTGGTAGGGGAATCCGACAGGGTGACCCCCTTTCCCCTTATAATGTCAGCTGAGGTCCTGGGAAGAAGCATCCTTTCCCACCTGGATAGTCATTCCCTCATAGGTGTCAAAGCAGCGTCCACCCTCAAACCATCGGCTATCCAACAGTTTGTTGATGATACTATGCTTTTTGGGGTAGCTTCTGTGGTGGAAGCCACAAGGTGGAAGTACCTTCTCAACAATTATGCAGAGGTCTCGGGGCAAAGCATTAATTATGAAAAGAGCAATGTGTTTTTCTTCAACACTAAGGTGGATCTTCAAGTTAAGGTTAGAAATATACTTCAATGCAATCAAGCTGCTCTCCCGACCACTTATGTGGGTCTACCCCTCACAGCCAAAGATGTGACCCCGACTTTTTGGAATACAGTCCTGGAACGTATAGAAAAGAAAATGGAGGGTTGGAAAGGTAAACTTTTCAGCCAAGCTGGTAAACATCAACTTCTTAAGGCTTCTCTGCAAGGAATCCCCACCTACTTCCTCTCCCTGTTTAAAATTCCCAAATACATGGCGGATAAGTTAGAAAGGATCCAAAGAACCTTTTTATGGACTAGTGTGGAGAAAAAGAAGAGGATCTCGCTAGTTGGTTGGGATAGAGTCTGCTTGCCCAAGTTGCAGGGGGGACTGGGAATCAGAAGAATTCAGGGGATGAAAAAAGCCTTACTTGCCAAAATTGGTGGACATTCTTGAAAGGGGAGAAAGACTGGGTTCAAATTATGAAAGCCAAATACCTACAAAATGACCCCAAACTTGATATCCTTGATAGAGATACCCTTCCCAAAGGCTGTATCATTTGGAACAAAATGACCAAAACCAGGAACACGCTCTCCCTAGGCATCAAATGGAGGTTGGGAAAAGGAGATAAAATCAGGTTATGGGAAGATAACTGGCTAAGGGATGGTCCCCTGTCAGACAGAAGGAACAATATCATTAAAGAGAGAACGGTTAGTTTTTTGGTAACTCGATCTGCAACTACATCACTAGTCACTCCCATAGTTAGAGGAAGTGGAAGAACCTATCTGATTGATGTTATAACCAATCTGAGAAACTGGAGTATCAAATTCTACAAAAGGATCTTGACAAGCACAAAATCCCAGTTTTTCAAAGGGAAGATGAAATGCTATGAGGACAGGATCAAAAAGGAAACTTCTTGATTAAATCGGCTTACCATCTACTAGCAAACAGTGGTCAGGATAACCAATTCTGGAAGAAAGTCTGGAATAACAAATTGCTACCCAAAGTCAACTTTTTTTGGTGGGTTGTGGCACACAATAAGGTTTTGTCCATTGATAATCTCAATAAAAGGGGTTTCCAAATGGTTAATAGATGTGTCCTGTGCCTTAAGGAACAAGAGACTATGTAGCATCTTCTTTTTCATTGCGAGTACTCCAAACAAATTTGGGAGAAAACTCTTCAGAATCTTAATTTGGATTGGGTATTCCCAAAAAATTTTATGGGCTTTGCCCAAAGCTGGATCACTCCCTTTTCTCACCCCAAGATAAGGGAACTTTGAAGACAGATACCCCCGCACTTTGGGTGGAGTGTGTGGAAGGAAAGAAATAATCGTATCTTCAGAGAAAAAGCTCGATCTGCTAATGAAGTTTTTTAATCCTTTTGCAGAGCTATTGTTCAGAACACGTCCTCCTGCACCTTACACGTGGCTAATCCCCCTACCCTGGTGGAAACTCAGATTGCCAAGAACTGGCGTTTGAATGCTAACTTGAACAAGGTTGACAATTCTAAAAAGATGACCAGACTTAACACACACTGGAAACCCCCCTAGAGGTTGGATCAAACTAAATTTCGATGGTGCGGAAAAAAAGAATACTGGCCTTGCTAGCGGTGGAGGAATTTTTAGAGATAGCCATGGAGCCTTCATTGCTGCCTATGCAAGGGCTATCGGTCTTCAATCTAATAATGTTGCTGAGGGGTTGGCACTGGTAAAGGGCCTAAAAATTGCCCACTCTCTACGAGTTGATAAGCTACAAGTTGAAGGAGACTCCAAAATTATTATTGACGCGGCCCCGGGTAGGTCTACCAGTGGATGGAAAATGAAGAGCATAACGGAAGATATCATCTGCATTCTATTTGGGTTCAATCACAAGGAGGTTGGACATGTGTACCGTGAAGGCAATAAAGCGGCGGATGTGTTGGCTAACTTGGGTCAGAGTCTAGACACTTGGCGATGTTGGAGAAGAGTTATTGACCTTCCGCATCAGATTCAAAACCTTAGTGAGGAGTTAAGCCCAGCCCCTGGTCACTCATGGCTTTAAACTCTTATCGGCCTAAGGAAAAATTGGGGGGTCAACAGAGATCTTGTATCCCCTGCCAGCTGGACCCTAATTTCAGTATATTGAGGGCCACGAAGGTGACGTGTCAGCTCTATAGTACTTGTTCTTGTCTTCAAAACAAAGGTTGCGCTAGAACCATGCTGAGATGGAGACTCGAGGAGATGTCTCACATGCCTAGGCACGTAAGTCTCGAGACATCTCGACGCCGCTTAACATGATATATAATGATGATCATTTATTGATCTTTTCTTATGAAAAGAAAGGCATTGATTGTTCACTTATGGTGAATAATAGTAAGTACGCCACCTCTGACATTGGAGAGGATGTGAAAATCATTACTTTCAATTTAAACAGCAAAGTGGGGAATTTGAGTTGTAGTGAGTTAATTGCCAAGTTCCATCCCGCGACCTGCACCGCTAAGTCTGTTGCCTCCATTGCTCATTTGTCTATGATTATCTAGTGTACAATGGGAGGGGATAGATCTCGCACAGAGCCGGAGTCTTGTGAGGAATTTAAGTGGAATGAGACCTTTTGGCATATCTGCTAAGAGGGAAGGGTTGCTTCATACCTGGAGTGTCTTCAAGGCCATGATGAGAACCTCTCTGTTTAGTTTCTGCGGTCCTACGAAAGCAGAAGGGTTAAGGTGGGTAATGCGGGTTTTGACATGTCGGAGGAGGTGATTGGTTTGGTGACTAAGATGTCCACCGAAGGAACTAAACACCCCAAGAAAAGCAAAGTTTATGATCTGACAGTATGAAGGCTTTCCTCAAAAATGGTGAGGTTCTACACAATCTCCAAGGGGGATTTGACAGACAGCTCTTACCTCAACCCTAGGATGAGGTATGTTATATGATAATGAAGTACTTTACGTTGGAGGGAAGATTTAGAAGGTTTTTCCATTACCACTTTGTGCTGTTAAATCATTTTAGATGTAGCAAGATTATCAACTTTCCTTTTTATCTTCTTAGTTGGAAACTTCCATTGTTACTGCCAAAGAACAACATGCCCTAAACCCTAGCCAGACTGAGATCCTGCTCCACCAATGGCTTATCATGAGGCTTTACAAATTTCACCTCGCCCTCTGCTCTCCTAAAGCCCTCACCCCTGCTAGGTTGGAACCGCCCCCGTCGCCTAATCCTGCCAAGGGGAAGGACAAACCGGTTATCATTACTAAATCCACCCCTGAGTCTTACGCCACCTCCATAAAAATTGGCGAGAAGAAGCCCTTTGTGAAGAAAAGTCCCGAACCCACTACGGAAGATCTTACCCCTAGGTCTTCTGTGACGACCCCTGCTAAAAGAAAAATTCTACAAGGCAACCCTTCCCAAGTTACCCCCCATTGAGGAAGAAAGTGGCACTGACAGTGGGATTAAGGTTTCTAAGCCTACTATGATGGTGGATGAGGTAAGCTCTGAGGAGGGAAGTGGGGATTCGGACAGTGTGGATGACGAGGACTATACAATCACTAACAGCAAACCTCGGGTTCCGTCAACAAGGAGGTTGTCGAGGCTTACTGCCAAGCCAACCTTCACGCCCTAGAGGAGGACTATCTCGAAGGTGGAAGTTGCTACTGAGGAGCCACAGGTGGAGGAACTGTCTAAAGATAAGCAGAAGGTGGATTCTGGGGAGCCGCAGATGGAGGAACAATCTGAGGATAAGATCAAGGTGGACCTTGTGGAGCTGCAAGGAGATGAAGATTCGGAAGATAAAAAATAAAAGGGTTTCGGTTGATCAGCAGAGTACTGATTCTGAGGGCAACAACAAAGTGGACACTAAGGTGGCTGAAATTGAACTTATGGGAGGTGAGTTTTCTATGAACAAATATAACAAAAATGATAAGATAGAGGCTAAAGATGAGGGTCCCCGTAATTTCCCTGAATTCAATGTTCAAGGTTCAAACTCTATCAGTTCGGAGAAGGGTAAAAAAGGTAAAGCTAAAAAGAAAAAAGGTGTCAAGAAGAGTAAGGACAAAGAAATAGAAGCCCTTATGGTTAGACTCAGTAATCTGGAGCAGAAGTTTAGCACTCTGGCCAAGCTTTCTGCTAAAGTGATGCATATGTCTACCACTACTTTGGCAGTTCTTCAAGAGGTGGAGCTTGCTGGCAAAGAG
This sequence comes from Cunninghamia lanceolata, assembly GCA_027924645.1. NCBI lineage: Eukaryota > Viridiplantae > Streptophyta > Pinopsida > Cupressales > Cupressaceae > Cunninghamia > Cunninghamia lanceolata. Next base: position 3,841,569 of record BSBN01000328.1, on the reverse strand, counting down.
AAGGACAAAAAATTGAAAGAGTACCAGGATGCTTTCCAGTTCCTGGTGGATGACTGGGATAAGATGTTCGGTTAGCCTTCAGAGGCTTGGTCTCGTCCTATTGTCAGTCTATTGTCATACTATTGTTTCTGTTTGCTTTGATCTTTTAGTTTTGTGCTTAAACTCTGATGATTTTTATTAAACTATTATAGTTTTTGGTGCGCCTTTTTGGCTTTACTATTATGGGATCGGCACCCTTTTTTGCTACTTATCTTATCAAAAACATTATCATCAATACATATATAATTTATATATATATATAATTTTACTTATACTAAGGTATATCATAGTATTTTAAAGGCACCTTTAAATAGATAACCGTCATTAAAAAATTGATTGACAGCCAAGGTCGACTGCCAAATTTAAGCCCTGCTTCTAAGAAATCGATCCAAGGCCATGGAGGAAATCTTTTTTTTTTTCTGAATCAGTTCTTTGTTTTTCCAGCACAAAAACTAAAACATGTTTGCTGCTATCTCATTAAGCACACAAAAACCAAAATACCATTACTACCTTTTTAAAAGATATGCCGAAATTTATTTCAATGCAAGATATTTACATTGCCTCTTTCCTTGATTTTTTTTTTACATGTTCTTTAGATAAATGGGTTTTTATCAAAAGATATTTATAATTTTTAAGTAAAACGATGGTTCGATCTTATAGAGAATATAATGACGGCAGCCACACAAAAAGACTGGGATGCAAAGACAAAAATGAAGAGGTCTAAGTCCCATGGCACCCTTTTGTTATACGTTTTCATTACAACTCTTCTCATGGAAATTGAGTTGTGGCCTTTTGTTTAAGTCATTATGGTCATTTTCCACTAAATCACTAGCCTTGTGAAGACCATCGTCTGAGTTAAAGAATGTTATGGCACTAAAATACCTTTGGATACATCGATCCGTCATGCAACACAAGGATCTGAGGGAACTACTAGAGGAGGGAAAATTAAGATTTTGTAAGTCTTTTTTACTTTTTTTTTTTTATGTTAAATATGGCGGGCAATCTACAAAATTCAGTTTGTGAGAAGACTTGCAATACCAGCTGCTGCGCTTTTTCTTATAATATTCTTGTGTTCCCTTGTGAAGTGTGACCAAATTAGGGCCATTGGAGTTATTACATAACTGACCTAGCTAACAAAGACCTGTTTTACAATTAAATTACCCTTCTGTTTAAGTCATTATGGTCATTTTGCGCTAAATCACTAGCCTTGTGGAGACCATTGTCTTTGAGTTAAAGAATGTTATGGCACTAAAATACCTTAGATACATCGATCCGTGTTGTCTGTGCATTGAAATTTGGTCGCAGAATTTTTAAATAAGAAAATCTGTCATGCAACACAAGGATCTAAGGGAACTACTAGAGGAAAAATTAAGATTTTGTAAGTTTTTTTATTTTTTTTGGTTATATTAAATATGGCAGTCAATATGCAAAATTCAGTTTGTGAGAAGACTTGCAATGCCAGCTGCTGCGCTTTTTCTTATAATATTCTCGTGTTCCCTTGTGAAGTGTGACCAAATTGGGGCCATTGGAGTTATTACATAACTGACCTAACTGACAAAGGGCTGTTTTAAAAATAAAATTACACTGTGATCAAAAGCTTTTGTCTGGCAGATCAAATTTTTGTATTTAATATTTATAATTTTTGTATTTAATATTTCTAAACATTTTGTGTTTCTGCTGAGTATCGTCCCCAGCATTAGTAAATAAAAAACAAAACCGAAGGAAACAGAAATATATGCAGAAACAGAAGAAACTTATAATTCACAGCTAAGGTATCACTGCCGCCGCTGCTCTAAATATGGCAACAGAAACCATAAATAGCTGGCGGAACCGCGTTGGGAAAGGCATGCAAGAATGTCATTATGGGTATCGCTACTACACTCTGGACAAAGGCCATATTTGGCGGCATCATGGAATTCTATCTATTCCAATTCAACTATAATCGCTCCAAGTGTAACAGCAGTCATTGGCTGATTTAGTAGACAATGGCAGCTTTCACTCAAGTGGAATTACAGGTGGATGCAAAACCTCCTACAGTTATCCAACTTTATGCCGATAAAGACGAGGCATTCCAACTCTATCAATTTCCACTTTCATTAAAAAATTGATCTAAAATATTTATAACAAAAATTTAATAAAAACTCAAACTTTGCAATTTTTTTACAAATCTGAATTAAATCCTAGCATTCCTATAGCTACCACCTTATTAAAACATACTACTTTATTTCATCAATCAACAACTTTTTAGAAAACATTATGCCCTGTTTGTTTGATGCAATTATAGGCATGCTTAGAGACCATAATATGTCTATGACTCATTTATCTGATACAATTATAGGCATGCTTAGAGACCATGATTTGTCTATGACTCATTTATCTGATGTGTTTGCTTTGAAAGGCCATTGCATACAATTTTAAATGATTTTTTTATGTATAGTATTGATTGATTTGTTCTTTTATGAGTATCTGAAGGCTTGCTTCTTTGAATTAGCTCATTTAAAAAAGAATAGTTTTCGCTGTGGTAATTTGTGGCACCCGTCATAGTTTATAAAGATGACAGCAAGCTTGAAGGAAATAAAATTGAAATGGGCTAAAGCTTGAGCATTTTCATAAATCTCTTTTACAGTTTTATTATATTGAAGATCGATTTGACATAGTTACCATGTTTAGATGGACTTGGACAGAGCTCAATTTAGACTAAACTTTTTGGCGATTAACTTGATTTTGTTGGCTAAAGATAACTAGGGTTAGGGGGACTTACACCTAGAAAAAGATGGTAAGCAACACCCATGTGGTATAGTACTCCTCACGCTGAGTCAAACCAAGAACAACATGTAACCTCTAATCTAGAAGACATATCGAATTCATCTATGGGTTTAAAATTTAAATTCTACATCTTGCTTTTCATATATAACAAGTAAATTGAGTGAATGGTCATCCAAAAATGTTTGTGGGTAAATCATTCTCAATGATGATCACTTCAGCACCATCCGTCAAGGAAAAATTAGGCCCCTAAAGTGGAAGTATAGACTTTCTGTCATTCTTACTATTTAATCAACTTTAAATCAAAATGTTCTCAAAGAGCCTCTTTTACTTTTCTTTGTATACAAAAATTGATACATAAAAATAATGTATCTTCTAATGCACTAACGGAATCATACTCTCTAACATTTTAGCTTATATTTCTATCTGTGTAACCATTGCACCTCCTTCTGGTGCAAGTGCTAGTAAATACTATGGATCAATGGATAGCAAATTTTTTTCATCCAAAGAACAGTAAATATATATTGTTATTTTACAGTCTAAGCTACGAGGAAAAAAAATTAAAAACAGGATTTACTATTACTACATGAATTTTGTATTAAATGTAATAACTTCCTGTAGTAGTGTCTGAAAATTTTATTAGCTGAAAATCTAATTTTTAAACATTTTATATGAGGCTATTAATTGAAAGTGAAAAACAGCCCATAGAGATATACTTTACATTCATTTCCTACTGTAAATATAACAATATGGGTTACATACACGAGGGATTGTGGACTGATAGCGGGGATGACTTGTGGGAAGGCTGGGGTGCCCAAATTTTCGAAGGTAATTTAATTTAAATTGACTTAATTTTTGATTTTAATGTCCACTAAGTACAGCAAATATAATTTCTTAAGGCATTAATGTGATTTAACTTATCCTGAAATAAAACGCATAAATGGAATGCAATCCTCGTTACAGCCATGAGATCTGTTGAGAATATAGATTATGATAGACGCATGGCATGAATAATGAGTGGAAAAGTGGATGAATTTGTTTAGACACTGACAAACTTCATTACCTAAGCAAGAATTCATAGAAATCCTTACCTGCCACTAGGGTGCGCTGTGGCAGCCATGCTCTATGGGAGTATGGGAGTTCCTGCTCTTTGCAGCCAAAAAGAAATTGTTGCAATTGTGGCCCTTCCTATGTTGGATTCTGTGAACAAAAAGCCATATTCAAAATAAAAAAATATACACTTCAGTTTTTATTTTTGGAGAAAAAAATTCCAAAATTGAAATAAAAATATAAACAATGGTGAGACCAAGAAAATTTAACGTCTCTGCCACATGAACTGTACTTCAAAAATAAAATCATAAAGAATGAACCTATTAGAAAATACCTTTGCAACGAGACATTCACTTAATAAGCGCAAAATTTCTCCGACGTCACTGGTAAAGGAATGGAGGATTGACAGCCATTGGCTTAGAACGAAAAGATCTGCATTGCAATAGGTAGAGCACAGTCAAGCAGCTTGAAACTGGTAGTGATAGTTGCTTTATGGTTCATCCCTTGATAATTAAAAGAAATAATGTTTTGTTTAAATATTTCTTCAGTGCCACTGGTACAGGCAATAAAGGGTTAACAGCCATTGCGTTATAATGAGAGAGTTTTGCAAAAAAATAACGCGTGAAACACGAAATGGAAATCCCCTTCACAATTCTGGTGTTTTCTTGCTCTCCTTGTCGTTACCAGCATTACTAATCTTATTCAAAAGAAGGCCGCTTGAAAAAAGCAATGAATGAATGAATGAATGAATGAATGAATGAATGATTTTAATAACGTCCACGAGGCCACAGCAGCCTAAGGGACCCAGAACCTCACAACGCGAGCCAAAGAACCAGGCAGCATCACACTAAACAGTTTGAAGCCTCTTTTCGAGGTCGGATCTCCTACAATGGATTTTGATCAGTAGGTTTGCAGCTTTATCTAATCTCGCCTCTTCGAACAAGGTGTTTAAACTATTGATATTCAAGATTCCATCATAGTTGTCCCGAATGTCATTGTAGGCCGAGCATTCCATGATGAAATGCCACTCTGTCTCCACCACACCTTTGTTGTAGAAGAGACATATTCTATTTTCCCACTCCTCTTTGGGAGTCAGCCATCTGCCCGTTTCACATCTAAGACGGTGTGAGCTAGTCCTTATTTGCGCAATCAACATTTTCGCTTTCCATTTAATATCTGCCCCTATGTAGGCCTTTTCGACATGGTCCCACGTGGGGTTGAACTCCTTGATATAGTAAGCTTTTTTTCGTCCCTTTTGATTGGTCCACATGGTGTGTCTAAATTTTTCTCTAACATACTTTTTTATTTCCTCGTTGGCATGCGGGCACTCCTGCATATTAATGCCCCATTTCTTTAACCACTTGTCATTTTGTTTCCTCCATGTCTTCTTTCTTCTATTTGGCCTTTCCTCCATGATTAATTTAGGCCAACGGTTGCTTTCCATGTTTTGAATCTTCTTTAGGTAACTTACTAGATGGACCACTGCCGACGCCTCTAAAGGGAACAAACCTGTTTCAGCCAATAAAATCTCATATGGGACAGCAGTCTTAATTTTAAGACTGCTAATGATGAGATGCTTTTGGATCCTTTCAATTTGCATCTATTTCTGATCAGATAAGTTGCTGCCCCAAATTTCGCAGCCATAAAGGATCACAGGAGTAACAAACAAACCGAAAAGTGTTATCTTGGTTTTCCAATCCCATAATTCCACATTTTTACACCTATTCTGAAGGGAATAAAGTGCTTTCCAGCCCCCCTGAATTCTTTTTGCTCTGCATGTTTCCCAGTTGAGCTTGTTGTGGAAATCCAGCCCGAGGTATTTATACTCATCAACAATTTCCAGTTGGCTGCCATCCAAAAGAAAGCTAAAGTTCTTCTTTTTTCTCCGCATACACACAGACAAAGGGCCATAATTAACTCGCATGCATGGCACCGAAATTTGAGGGTAAAATTAATTTAATGCAGTATAGGCATTAGCTGTCATGCCTTTTAATGATGTTTGTTTTGATAAGCTACCAACCTATCGTACAGCATTGCAGTTAATTATGAGTCTATGGACAGAGGGGATGCTACTACAGTATTGGAGTTAATTATGAGCTTTGATAAACGAAACAGGATGATGGGCAGAATAAAGGAAAGAGGAAGTTAGCGTATTTATGGAGAGAGGTGACAGATAGTTATTCCAAGGCGTGTCTTCCAATCCATCAAATACCATGGCCTCTTGCCGTTTCCCAAGGGTTTGGGAAGTTCAATGATTAGAGATATTGAGGGTTCCTACTCGGTTGACGGAGCCACGAACCCTTCTCCTTGCCACAGGGGAGCCTCCATGTCACTCTCACTCTCGTGGTAGTAGCCAGTCGAGAGGAGGCGAGACACAGGGGCGTTCTTGTTGGTTTGAGAGCTAGACTTCGCAGAGAATGGTCAGCCGGTCTTAGGGCCTTTCTTGGGGGTTGTTTTCTATGTTACACTCAATGGATGTTATTATGGAGATAATGATATGACCCGAAGGGTCACTAGTCACCAATCCCTTGTTTGGGTTTCATAGATTCCAATGCCTGTTTGGTTGTCTGTTGTAATCGTTTATGAGTCTAATGCGTCAAAATCATTCCTCTCCTACTTGAAGGAGTTGATGGATGCGATGTCTTTGTTCAATTACCCTAAGACTATGTTCTTGTTCTTTAACTATTGGTTGTACTTATTAAGGCCTAGGGTGGATAGCTTTGATCTCCTATAGTATCACCCTCATCCACTCAACACTAAGTCGAGGGCACATCCGTACCCCTGAACGGAGAGAGTTGGTTTGAGTTTACCACAAGTTAACTTTGCATTGACTTAGTGTGAACACCTAAGGTTTTCTTGATTATCGATGTGTTTGAATGTTGAATAGATTGACCTCGTGATGGGATCGACAGATTTTGTGCCTTTTCTTTTTTCTTTTTTCTTTTTTTGGGTGTGTTTTTTTTATGTTTTTGTATGAATGCAACTAAATGTATGCAAAGCAATATTTTTGTTCTTTTCTCTATTTTTTTGGAATGAAAGTGAACTAATTAATCTAGGAAATCAAATATGAATGCAACTAATTATGAATTTATCTAATGTAATTGGTTTATTTTTTGTGTTTTTCTAAGGTCATTTTCAAGTATCCTAAGAAATGAAAGTTCAAAATTATAAATATAAGATCTAACAATGCAATGTACTTGAAACTAACTAATTAAATGTAATCTAACTAGCCTCTCGAGGAAATTGCAACAATCAAATTACTATTTCCAATAGCAAGATTTTGATTTTCTAATTACTACTAAAGCATAAAAGAACCTGAAATCGAAGACGCATGAGCCTGCGTATCCTCAGAGATCCTTTTAGCAACCTTCCCTTTCTCTACAATAGTGGGGTACTCCTCTTAGTGACAAGGATTTGATGGCAATTGATTCGAACAAGAGCTTCAGAAAGCTTGGATTAAAGCACTTGGGATTGCAAAATGGCTAGCATAACAACGGTGTATGAAGCTTTTTGAAAAGCCTAGGCAAAATAACAATAAGCAAAAGACTCACAAGTCCTGCAACGAGCATGAGAATGTTAATGGAGAGAAAAAGCTAAGCAAAAACATGATTGCAATAATGAATTTGCCTCCCTTTGACTTTGGGGAGGGGGTATTTATAGGTTGGATTGAAGAATGATGGGTGGGATTGATTGGGGAGTTAACTCCCTTGATTGAAGAGTCAACTCAATTGATTGCTCAATGAACTGGGTTGATTGGACAGTGAAGTGAGCTTGGAAGTTTATCACAGAGAGGAAATGGAGTTAGCATGAGAGAGGGAAGAGTTAAGAATAGTTCAACTAAGCTAAATTTGCATGATTAAAATTGATTGAGAAGCTAAGAATAGATGACTCTAAGTTAGGCTCAAAATTTCATGCAAACTAAAGCAAAATAGAGCTTTTTCGAGCTCAAACTCGAAATAAATCTACGGACAAAAACATGACAAGGTCACCACTTTTACCAAGGTGGTCGCCTGGGGGGCGACCCCTAGTCGCTCAAGGGGTGACCAAGGCTAGACAGGGGTCTGGGTGAAAACGGAAGGTTGGAGAATGATATTGGGAGGTTGCAGAAGACACTTGACGACTTTGTTTTGCAAAACTGATCCCAGAAAGGGTGGTCGCCCATATTACCAAGGTGGTCACTTGGGGGGCGACCCAAATATAATAGGGAACGACCAGGTCAGGATGACATAGGTCGACAAGACATAGGTTTCCTAGGATACGACACTTGTAGGTCTTGTGATAAGGCTAGAAAGTGAAGAAAACAAAGAGTTGACAAAGGAAGAATCAAGAATGAACAAAACTTCATAGGCTAACAAGGGGATAACAAAGGAAGAAAGCAAAAGGGGAGTCCAATCCATGTGTCATCAAGAGGAACGCTTGTTGAGAGGTCATATATACAAATTTACATGTATGTGTATAGGATCACAACTCGTGATAGGATTACCATGTAGGCCCATGCATCTTTTTGGTGCTTACATATTTGCCCCCTCGAAGATGGTAGTCTATATAAAGATAAGTACCATTCCCAAACTAGGCCTTTACTTGTTAATTTCCTGCAATTGTACCTGCAATGAGAAGCATTAGTTCGACATTTAAAACATTTTTACAATAAATACTAAATTTGAAACAATAAACATATTTGTCAGTCGCATCGTATGTATACCTGAGTCGCTTCACTTAAGTAGGGGACCTGTAAAGATGCAAGCATGCAAAACAAAGGTGCAAGAGCACTACAAAAGCTAAAAACTACTCTAAAAATGCATCAAATGAAACTAAGCTAGTAGAAGAGGAGAGTGGAAAAATCTGAGAGAGACCAAATGGTGACTAAATTATGCAAGCAGAGAGTTGACAAAAAGCTCTCAGTGAGGGGATCGTGAAGATGGCTGTGAATCCTTCATCTGCTAAGAAACAGGTATGTAAAGAGTGAAAACCCTCTCTCAAACCCTAGTTTTTGTTTTGTCAATTTATGTCAAAATAATTTATCATTATCATATTTTCTTGTTGTTAAATGTTGTCTTCATAGTTCTAGTGTGTTTTAGCCTTTTCGTTTGTCAAAATCAGTGTATTTTTAAGGTCTTTCTGTCAAGTTTTACCATGTGGGGATGCCTTGCTTCGTCACTCAGTTTGACAAGGTTGATCCCCTAGGGGGATCCTATTGTTAGGCAAGTCACCCGCAACTTGAATTCCTCCCACCCTGGCATCCCACCCACCTCATAGTTTCGAGTGGTACACTAATTTTTAAACACTCTGCTCACCCCTCCCCACCTACTTCATCCCCACCATGCCTTATCCACCATAACTATAGGGGAGAGGGGCCCACCCACTCAAAAAAGTGGGGATAGAGTGAACTATAGACCAATATAGAGGTAGGGGGCTCCACCCGATGTTGGCACTATTTCATTCTCCACCACCCTCCTTGGGTTATCGCTAGGTAATTCAGCTTCCTTGTGTCGTATAATGGATAGGCTTGTGGGAACAGATGGATTTGTCACCCTTTCATATCAAATTGTAATGGCTTAGGAGTGAAGCGACTCCCACCCCCCACCCACCTGCCATTATAGAGTAGGGAGAGTAGGGCCCCCTCTCATATATCCTAAGTGACTCTGACCATTTTTGAGTAGTCTATGCCTTCCATCAACCGATCATAAGAGGAAGCTATTTGTTTCTTAGCTATCCCTGTAGGGCGATCCACTTATAGATAGTAGGGTCTCTCCCTACTCTAGATAGGAAGCCCTGTCCCCCCATTATACATTAGGGGCAGGGGTGGGCCTCTGCGGGAGTTCAAGTCCCTCCGTTCATCAATTACCCCACTCTCATGGAGACCAGACCCAATCGTTCCTGCACCGGCTTGGGTTGTTCCAGGCTAGTTCAAGACGAGCAAGGTGAATTGTTGATGCATCCTCACGAGGGGGGCAACTTGCAAGGATATAGGTTTTGGCATCTATACCAAGCTTGTCGCCCAAACTAGACCAGCCCCCCACCTCGCTTGCCATTATAAAGTACGGAGAGTAGTGCCCGTCCTTTATATAGTATAGTAGGGGCTATAGAGAGTTTAGATAGGGCCCTACTATAGATAGGGGAGTTTCCCATTATAGAGTAGCGGCACCATTTTAAATTGGGGGGAAGATTAGTCAAGTTTGCTACTGCAAGTGGCTTATTGGTACTGGCATACATGCAAGTGTACTATCAGTGCAAGTGGTTTATCAGTGCAAGTGTACTGTTGTACATGCAAGTTGCTTAAACTAGTGTGAGTGTACTGCCCACTATCCACACAACCATATGAGCGCCCCCCACCCCTCAGCAATAGTTATAGTAGGGGTCAGCCCATATATCTATATATGGGCCACATCTATAGCTATATGTGCCCCCCAGTCGGGGCTATATATAGGCCCATAGGCCCTACTCTCTATAGTAGTTAGAGATAGGGATAGATCCTACACTTCGACCCAGAGGGAGAAGCATATAGGGATGGGGATCGATGAATAGGGATGGGGCACAGATCAACCCTAGAGATGAAGAGGGAGGGGGCTCCCCTGGGCACCGAGGAGACCAAGCTATAAGAGGGGGCCCTTTCTTTCAATAGAGACCTCTTTGCTAACCCCATACCATTTCTCAACCAGACAACCAAAGGTAAGGGTGAGATTCAACCCCATTTCTATAACGGGGCCCCTACTATAACTAACTATTAAGGGGGGCACTCCCTACCTCTATATTGGCAGCCTCAGGTGGGGGGGCTGACAACTACCGGGTGAATAGTAGCCCCCCCACTTGGGGCCAGTCCCTTCTACCATATATTGTGGCTATAGATACAGTTTCTCTCTGTGGAAGGGTTTAGATTCAACTGGTAGACACGGACCCCCCAAAACTATAATGGTCCCATAGTGGGGGACCCCTAATATAATAGTAGGGTTGACTCTGAATAGTCCCGCCCCTACTCTATAATGGAGGCCCCGGCAACTGGGCCTTCACTCGGTATGGGGGTAGGACACCTCCTATAAAGAAACGACAGACCCAGGGAGACCGAGTAATATATCGGGGGACCACCCCCTAACTATAATTACACCTAATTAGTACAAGATTCAATCAAATGAATCCACTATAGAGGATAGGGTTTAGCCCTCACCCTGTGTGCTGGGTTGGTTGGGGGGCCAGTCGCTTTCTGGAACTATAGGGAAAGGGGCCCAACCGCCCCTGAGAAACCATTATAGCCCGAGGTGCAGGTGTTTGTTGATTGTCAAGAACACTGAGAGGGGGGTGAATCAGTGTTCTATAAATCTTTTCTTGAACTTTTACTGTTAACCATTTCAAAAGAATAATCAAACAGAAGCAAAATATACAACTGAACAACATCCACAAAAGCATAACACAAAACACCAAGATTTTACGTGGAAAACCCAAAAAAAGGGAAAAACCACGAAGAGGATTAGCTCTCAAATATATATTGCAATCTTTACAAAAATGATGTTCAGGCTTGGTCACTCCACGGGCCTAGAACATGCTGGCTTACTGCCATGAAGTACAACTAGATTTAGCAGGCTCACTGCCTCAACTCTAAACCTAGATTACAATGAGGGTTGTTAAACCTTGAGGGCTGTTAAACCCTACTGAAGGCTCACTGCTGGCTTACTACCCTGATGACAAAAATATGCTTCCAATCAGATCACACATGATAACTGAATACGACTTAAGCATCTGCCGCTATGCCAAGGTACAGTCATTTAACAATTGTATTATGAATCCCAAGTCCTCATCGCTGTCGATCCTCTAACTCTGCTCCACTATTCGCATCTTTGCATCACACACATATATTTCACCCACAACCGAAGATCATCGCTCTTATATATATATATATATAAACGTGTACATAGAAAGATGTACCTTGTCGCTCAATCCAATGCACTATGTGTCACGCAGACACAAATCTTCTCCCAAGCATGTTCATATAAGTCGGCTCTAATCATTCAATTACTTACATAGATCCTTTAAACATTAACTATTCTCCGCACAACGATTTATATACTTGTTGGCCTCTTCCTTAAGAGTATGCTTAACAACTTCATCTGCCGACTTACAACTTTTGCTGAGGATCTCAAAACACTTCCAAAACCATATCAAGGACTCTATACACATCCCCAATCTTACCCTTAGAACCGCAAGGCATGATATCATCTTACAGAGAAATGCGGATCATCAGATCTCAGACTCTGTCTTTGTCTTTGTCAAACTCTGTCAATCATTATGCTGATACTTAGCAGCTTGTAGTTATCCTTCTGGTGAACTTCAGATCTCCTAACTCTGGAATAAGACACTTCACCTGCATGTTTACAACACCTTACAACCACATAGCAAAATACTTATATACGGAGGAATGCGGACCACTACACTATGCCTTGTTCGTTGTTCCTGCTATACCTTCACTTACCCAAACTTAGACATTTCTCCAAGATGACTTCTAGAGGAAGTTGCAGGAGTCTAGGACAACACTGAGAGGGGGGGTGAATCAGTGTTGTATAAATTTTTACAACTTATTATAACTTTATCTTACAAGACAAATAGAGAGGAGGACATTAATGATTTGTTGAGTTTATATGCACAAGACTTATAATAAAAGATGTAAACAAAAACTGAAGATCAAATGATTAATATGCACACACAGAGGAAATCGATGAGAAGCATGACACAAGCTTTTTACCGAGTGGAAAACCCTCCTGGGTAGAAAACCCACTCAAAATTGCCTCACTGGCTTAAGCAAAAACCTCACTGGTTACAATGTTTAGAAGCACCAACTTCAAGGAGCACCAACCCCTAATACATACAAATAGGTCTCACTAACCACACAAGCCTCACTGACTACAATATACTTCATTGGCTGAATGTGCCTCACTGGCTTTTCTCAATCAATCAAAACATAAAACAAGGTGTGCAACAAATGATTGCAACACAATCTAATTTGTACCATTACATAACCTTCTTCTTGGAATTTGCATATCTCTGTTCAATCACACTCAATCTGATCTGCATATTAATCTCATGATCTCTACACAATCAATTCCCCTGATACACAATTAATTCACACTGGTCCAGATTATCTCTGCATAAACAATTGCATATTGTTTTCAATCTATAAGTGCTTTGCATACTGTTTTCATCTTGAACATTCATTTCTTTTCATTTTCTTCATCACATACACAATATCATATTCTCGTCTATCTTTTCTCTTCGAAAGGATTTCTATAAAAAATGTCTTCAACCCTGGATGATGAACCACACAATCACTCATTCATCAATGCAACTGTAATGTCAATAAATAAGAGATGACCTTTCATATTCTGCATAATCATTTTCATCTGCAAAAATGATTATCTTCCTCTGCAAAAACATTTTCATCTTTTTTTAAAAAAAAATTTGAATGATATTCATCATATATGATCAAATAAAAACAACAATTAAACAATCTACCCCTAAAAAAACTTTGTTTCATATGCATGAAGGCTTTCCATAATCCTGATCTGCATTTTGCATTTTCATTTTCCACCTACAAAATAAAACTTGACTTTTCATTTTAATTCTCTTCTCGCATATTCATTTTATCTTCCACCATAAATGAATTTTAATTCATCTGCATAAGTCTTTTCACATTTGGAGCCTTCAATTTGCTCAAATTCCCTTTCACAAAAATCTAATCTCAAAAATCTTTTCAACATGCTCTTGCAAAAAGACAAAAACAACTTCTCCCAAGAAAATCATTCTTCAAGAAAATCATTCCATATTTTTATTCTCCAAATCCATTCATATTCCCCATAAAAATCTTCTTCTGCAAAAACATCTTCAATAAATTCAAATTCCTATATTCTATCCTCTCTGCACACAAAGAACTTCATCAAAAAATTAGAACTTAAAAAAATGCTTTTAAAACCTTCTACATCCGGCCTTAAAAAGAATTCTAATAATAATAGCCTTTTTTTTTTAAAAAGGCACAAACACTACAACTATAACTTCCTCCTTTTGTCATGAGGAAGAGATTAAAAGGAATAAAATCTCAACTCACTGCCTTTTAGAAAATATCTAAAATTAGCTTTTTAAAAAATAGATCACTGCAGTTTAGGGCATTTTGACGGCACCGAGCACGTCAAACTTCAAGCTTGAATAAAGAGGGCAAAGTTTAAAATTCAACCATCGATTATAAATTCGAGCGCCCTTTCATGTTTAAATATTGGCCTTCGATTTCAATTTACCACCCATGAACTTATGAGGAGACCGGTGAAGCTAGCAAAAAGGGTTAGTTGCCCAACGATGCTAAGACCCTAAAAGATGCCACTTAAGTGGCTTTTGACTTGCTCGACAGGTCAACTTCAGAATAGAACCAAAAGAACATTTCACTGATGACAGGCAGAGAAAGCTTTAAAAAGGCTTTTGAAAAAAGGCTTTGAAACAAAGATTAAAAACTTAGGTCTTCCAAAGATTATTTTGAAGCAATTCAATTGTCATCTCCAACACTGTCAAATGAATGATCATGACAACTGTGAGACCACTTTTGTCTGCAAGAGATCATCAAATGTCCTGATGTGACCTTAAATAGTCTGATGTCCTTCATTACAAGCAATGCATGTAACTAGCAAAAGAAGACATTCTAACTAATGAAGACCAAAAACAAGCCCAACTAAGGATCATTTAATCAACTCTCATCCTAAGTCACCATTGTCAAATACCTTTGTTAAGAATATTTTAATTTCTGCCACTGTAATCTACAAGCATCTCTTTCACTAATCACTATTATCATCAACAATTCAAATCAACTAAAAGATTTGACAAATATAGAATCATGACATGTATTAAATCATAGCATGAACCTTATATTCAACCTCCTGACACAAGAATATCAACATGTCAATCACAAAAAAAATGATCAACACCTTGTGTTCATCCTAACAAGAAATAACTTTTTCAAATGAACAACTCCTGATGTTCCATGTGACAATAACACAATTATTGATGTATGAAGCCACCAATCCCAACTCAGGACCATATTGATATCAAATATCACAAACTCTTGCACAAAACAAACATTATGAACTCAATACAAGAAGCATGGACAATATATGACCATCAACACGAGACAATCCATTTGATCATGTATCTTCAAACTGACTCCACAAATCTGACATCCTATAAATACCATAACATGAGCATAACCCACCAAGGTAACATCTCTTTCATGAACCAACATTGAACTGATGAACCAACATTTTGTCACCTTAATAGTTCACCATGAAGTATGAGGCATGAGCATGTGGACTGATGAAGCATGACACACAACATGAACATTATAAACCAAACATTACCTTAAACAACTGAGGTCCTTCAAAGCAGAGCATAAAAGAACAACTCCTGATACTGATATAAACAAGAAGACACTATCCCTGCATACACAATATCAACATGATCACTGACAATCCCTTTTTACATCAATGACAAACATGCCATCAGAAGTCAGGACATAATCTCTGAGTCATAACACTGTCAAACAATTGAGAACATCATACCTGAACCGCATTACCGAATCATCAGATACAAAGGCATACTGTCCAACTTACTGTCCTTTACTCTACATACTTTCCATACTTAGTCATTTTTTGTCAACCAGAACTGGAATCTAACATGTTCTTCCATAGATATCTCTTCTTGTTGTGGTGATAAGATTTCTAAGCCTTGTTGTCATAAATGACAACATACAGATCCCTACCAGAGCAATGTCTCTTGTGTCGGGATAAGGTGCCATTAACCTTGTAAATCCCAATATTGTATTTATTTCATTTATTATTTGTAATTTGTAATTACCCATAAGGGATGTACAAGTTTCACTAGCAATGGTAAAAATTATTTACTGTCCACGGTAATTATAGAGTTACTACACGGTAAGTCCCGGAGTAATGGGATGTCATTTACTAAGCTAAATGGTAATTGGTCAAAGTGGGGTGCACATGTGGAGGAATAATCTATTTTTAGTGTTATGACGCAGAGATCTATGACAATTGTAAGTTGTCATAAGAATCTATGACACTAATAATAGCATATGATGCGTCATAAGATGCTGTAAGTGGCTATTTTTGGCCCCAAGTCGTTCAAGCTTGGATGGGAACATTTTTCCAAGTTTAGAATGCATGTATGACAACATTTATGACCCCGTAAGAGCCTATTCTTGGCTATGGAAGCCCAAGATTGTATTGTTGACTCTTGACAAGTGTTATGGGCTTGTAAGAAGTCATTTAATGTCTTAATGTTGTGTAAATTCTATAAAAACCATAGCATAGTAGATGAGGTGCATATAATAGTTTACATGTACCCAGGTTCTGCCGGAGTGAAGGTTGGAGGACAGAGGAAGTGAATGTATTTATAATCTCCTTTTGTGAAGATAATACAACTTGGCCTCTTTTGTCGGTGGAGTTTTCTACCCGAAAGGGTTTTCTCCACGTTAAACACTTATGTTATGTGCTTCATTATGCTTCTGGTATATTTCTGTATTGTGGGTTTATGTTTTGATTACAATCTTCATTAATAACACACAGTTAAAGTTTGCTAAAATTTATTCAAATAAGATTTGCATTGAAGTAGTGTTGCTTTCATTTCTAACATTTGGTATCAGAGCCTGGTCAGCTTTGACTCTTAGGTGGTAGTGTGGAAGCTGTAGCTGCAGTGGGAGATTTGGTTGTGTTTGTTTTGCAGATCTTGTGTTGTTATTATGGCTGCATCCATCGTTGCATCAACCTCTCATTTAGACATTGAGAAGTTCAACGGAACAGAGTATGAGTTGTGGAAGCTGAAAATGGAAGATTTGTTGGAAGAAAGAAACCAATGGTTGGCTGTCCAAAAAGAGAAGAAACCTGACGATGTCTCTCAAGATGAGTGGGATAGACTGGATAAGAAGGCACGGGGAACCATCCGGTTATGTCTTTCAGACTCTGTCTTGTTGAATGTCGCAAAGGAAGAGACTACATACAAATTGTGGAAACGGTTAGGTGAGATATATCAAGCCAAGAGTATGGTAAATAAACTTTATTTAAAAAGAAAATTATTTTCCATGAAAATGAAAGAGGGTGAGTCATTTGCAGAGCATTTAAATTCTTTTAATTTATTAGTGAGTCAGCTTGATTCAGTAGATGTTGAGGTTAGTGAGGAAGATAAATGTATCTTATTTCTATGTTCTTTACCTGAGTCTTGGGAGAATGTTATCCTTGCTGTCACTGCTAACCTTGCGAATCCAATGTTGGATGCTCCTGTTTCAATGCTACTATCACATGAATTGAGGAAGAAGAGTTCGGATAGTTCAGGGGATGCTCTCAGTGTCAGGGGAAGGTCTAAGGAAAGGGGACCTAAAGGAGATCAGAAAGGGGCTAAGGACAAGTCCAAGGGCTGGTCTAAGACTTCTGGTAAAAAGAATAGAGTTAAGTGTTGGAACTGCTGTAAAAGGGGACACTTAAAGAAGAAGTGCAGAAATCCCAAGAAATAGTGGGAGAGTGCTTCGGATAAGTCCACGAATGCAAGTGAAGAAGTTTTACTTTTTGCATGTAATCTTGTTTCTAATGATCATTGGTTGGTTGACTCGGGATGCTCGTTTCATATGACTCCGCATAAGGAATGGTTCTCGTCATATGAAGAATATGATGGAGGTAATATCTACCTTGGTGACAACTCTACATATCCGATTGTCAGGAAAGGAAAGGTATTGTTGTGTTTCAATGATGGGAGGATTAAAACCCTCCCTGGTGTTTTGCATGTTCCTGGATTAGCTAGAAATCTAATTTCAGTTTCGAAGTTGAATGATTTGGGAATGCATGTGACATTTGACAAGCATGGCTGCAGATTGTTGAGAGGGAACTTGGTGGTAGCGAAAGGGAAGAGATTCAAGAACTTGTTTAAGCTTGAAGCCACTACAGTTTGTAATGCCTCATATGTATCTAAGGCCACTACTGAAAATACATGTATGTTGTGGCACCATAGATTGGGCCACACAAGCAATAATGTATTGAAAACTATTAAGAATAAAAATTTGTTGGACGGTTTCTCTTTTTCTGATGAGCACTTTGATTTATGTGAGCATTGTGTGTTTGGTAAACAAAATAGAAAATTATTTCCTTCAGGAAGCAATAGAGCAAAAGAGAAATTAGAGATTACATACGGATGTGTTTGGACCTGTGGATAATGAATCTATTGGAAAATCTCGTTATTTTGTTACCTTCATTGGTGATGTATCCAGATTTACATGGATTTATTTTATGAAGCATAAATGTAAAGTTTTCATTAAGTTTAAGAAATTCAAAGTCTTAGTAGAGAACCAATCAGGTTTAAAGACAAAAATATTAAGATCTGATAATGGAGGGGAATATTGCTCTATGGAATTTGATGAGTTTTGCAAGCATGCAGGTATAATCAGACAAAAGACAACTCCATATACACCACAGCAGAATGGTGTTGTAGAAAGATGAACCGAACAATTATGGAAAGGGCTAGAAGTATGCTTAGTGATGCACAGTTGGATAAATGCTTTTGGGCAGAGGTTGTGTGCACTACTTGCTACTTGATTAACAGAACTCCTTGTAAGGCTCTTGATTCGACACCTTATGAAGTGTGGACAGGTAAGAAACCTTCTATTTCACATTTAAGGGTTTTTGGCTATGAGGCTTTTGTTCATGTGCCTAAGGAAAAATGATCTAAGTTCGATCCAAAGGCTAAAAAGTGTACATTCATTGGATATGGTGATAATGTGAAAGGTTATAAGCTTTGGAATCCACTAACCTGCAAGATTATCTTTTCTAGAGATGTAATTTTCAGGGAACTTAAAGCTATTTCTGAACCTGAGTAGCCAAAAGAAAAAGATGAAAAGGTAAAGAGAGTGCACTTTGAGTTAGAGCAGCAAGATGCACCTCAGGAAGAACAGAATGATGGATTAGGGGGTGAAGAAGAAGAAGATTCAAGTAGTTCTGATGAAGATGAATCTGTTGTGACAGAAGAAGTTGGTGCAGATGATCATGCAGAAGAACAAGTAGAGTCTCTTACTCCATGCTTGAGGAGATCCACAAGACAATAGAATCCAGTTGACAGGTATAGCCCACCAGATTTTCGTTGTGTATATGCTTTATTGAGTACTAACGATGAACCTAGATCCTACAGGGAAGCTATTTGTGCAGATGATAGTGAGTCTTGGCAGCTAGCCATGCAGGAGGATATGATGGCTTTGGACTCTAATAACACCTGGGATCTTGTTCGTTTGCCCAAAGGAAGAAAGGCCATAGGATATAAGTGGGTCTTCAAGAAGAAGTTTGGAGCAGACGAGTCATTGGAGAAGTACAAAGCTAGATTGGTTGGTAGCCAAGGGCTACTCCCAGAGAGAGGGAATTGATTTTGGTGAGATATTCTCTCCTATTACTAAATTGACTTCTATTAGATTTCGCTTATCCATTGCTACAACATATGATTGGGAGATTGAGCAAATGGATGTTAAGACTGCGTTCTTGCATGGAGATCTTGAAGAAGAAATTTATATGCAACAGCCTACAGGTTTTGAGATAAAAGAAAAAAAAACATTGGGCTTGCAGGTTAAAGAGGTCTCTTTGTGGTCTGAAATAGTCCCCCAGAATGTGGTATCAAAAGTTTGATTCATTTGTTTTGAAATTGGGTTTTGTTAGAAGCGAGGAGGATCATTGTGTTTACATTCATTGTGTTAATGATTCTATACTGGTTATTGCTTTGTATGTTGATGACATATTTTTCAAGAATACTAAGGGTATGGTCAGTGAGCTTAAAGCCCAACTTTCAAGTGCATTTGAGATGAAGGATCTTAGTACTCCAAGGTATATGTGAGGCCGATTATTTTACCTTCCTTATTTTGATCGTTATGCTTTTCAGTTGATGACATTATCAGACTTTTAGTGACTATGTTTCATTATGCAGACTTGATTTTATCTCCTGATTATGATAGAACATTGATTAGACATATGTGATTTGATTTGATCATATTGATGCTATTTTGTGATTCGACATACGAGATATATATTTGATGATGCTTGAGATGAGATTCTAATTATTTATGTGATGTGGACTATTTGACATGTGATTGAAAAATGCAATTTAATTCAGAATATGTTATTGAGGATTATTGTCGTATTCTATGGCGTGAATTTAATTCTAGTTGCTTCGGCTATGATTATCATGACATGATTGACACTTGATCGAGATGTGCAGGTTTTACATTCCCTAGCCACGGGAAATTGGAGGTAGAATTCACACTATGTTATTCCCTGTGAAACCGATCCATTCCCAAGAGGGATAAGGATCACGTTTGAAATTGAATGTGATTTAAGTGCTTGATTTAATTTTTAAGCTTTTGGCCTTGTACCCTTTGTTAAATTAATCAATAATAAGTGTTGTATAAATTTTACTTGATTTACACCACTTGATATTTATTTTATTTTTGAGGCCATTTAAGTGGATTTATGACTCCGTTGTGAACCTTAGTGTCCCAAAAGTTACCCTAGGTGGTTACCCATGGGTCTAGGGTCAACTTAGACTATCTAACCCTTGGATTAACTCACTTTTGGTCACTCTAAATTTTGGTTTAGTCAAGTGACGAAATTTGAAATTAGGGAAGATGGAAGATGAGTCATGCTTTGGGAAAGATTCATCTCCCTTCCCAAAGTTTGGGAATCCTTTCCCAAGGAGGACTTGGGAGGTCTCCAAGACTCCCAAGTGTGTGGGAGCTTCCTCCAAGACTCTCACACACGTGTGAGAGCATCTTGGAGGGAGATGGCTCTTTGAGAGAATAAGAGGATGCCATATGGCATCCCTTCTCCTCTTGGAGGTTTGAGTGGAAATGACACCTCACCACTTGTCCTCTCACACATGTGTGAGAGCACAAGTGGATAAGGTGAGGATTGAGATGGAATGGGAGGATTGATGGCCTATATTATCTCCTCTTGTTGAGGAGTGTGGGGTTCTTGCATTTTTGGAGGTTCTTTTCTATTTTGGAGGAGTTTAGGGGAAGTTAGAAGATTCTTGAAGATTGGAAGGTTTGGGAAAGCTTGGAGCTCTTCACCAAACGTGCTTCCATTATAGGGCTTTGAAGGTAAGCCTCTTAAGCTATGTTTTCTTCACCTTGCTTATTTAATGTGATGTGTTGTAGTTTTTAATTGTTTTGTTCTTTTCATTGTTTTTGTGTGGGATGGGAGTATGGTGAGAGCACCTCCATTTGGAGGTAATGCTCAACTTGTTTGGGTAGGGGAAAGGAACCTCCTTGAGGTCACTCCCTTATTGTGATAATTTTGCCTTGAGGGCTTCTCATTGTTGTGGAGGATATTTTAAATGGCAAGAGTGCCATGGAGTTTATTTGTGATATTGGAGAGTCGTGGCTGTGTAGATTTTTGGCTTGAGGCCATGAGATTGGTGTTTTAGTTTTTGGGTGGCCTTTGAAGTAGAGGGGTCCATTCTCTACCCTCATCAAACTCATTTTCATGAGTTGAGTTTTGTTTTAAACATATGGGTTGTTTTTATGTTGTTGTGTTTGATTTTGTTGTGGAATTGATGCACTGTGTGAATCCCTACCTCCCTAACTCGGGGGTGACCCTCTTGCGGGTCTACAGTAGGGAGGAGGGCATTTCGAAGTGGCTGGGTTGTTCTTTCTATTGTGTCTTACTTGCAGGTGTTTAAATGAAGAATGGGGTTGTGAGGAGTGCATTTTTTGGTGTTCATATAGCTTCTTTGTGTTGGCTATTGGAGCCAAGGCCATCGTGGCCTTATTGTATATATTTTGGCAAGTTTTATGCCTTGGAGTTGGCTATGAAAAGTAGTGCAATGTAAACTTTCTGTTATTTTATTTAACGTTGTTTATTACCTTCAATGTGAAGTTGGCATTGTGTTGAGTATTGCATGTGAAAATAAATGTCTATTATTTCTGTCATTATTCTTTACAAAAAAAACAAAAATACATGTGAATGTTTTAGATAAATTTTAGTGAATGCAAGGAAAAAGAGAATATTTAAGTAGTCTTTTTTATGTTGTTACATTGACTGCTACACTATTAGTTGCTATTAGGGAAAAGAAAAAGAGTTGTTAGAATACTCATATGGAATAGTAGCTTTCTACCCTATTGTTGCACAAATATATATACTCTGTATATACTTATGCTTTCAAAAAAAAAGAGTGCTATCGATTTATTATGTTGCAACTTGTAAGTTAATATTTTGTTTTAAAAACAAGGTTGAGAGAATGGGGCAATGTGTCTATACATTCAAAAACAAAATTACTGGTTGTTTTTATTATCTTATGAATCTAGTTGCTGTTGATTTTTTTTATATTTAAAAAAAAATTGTAATAAACTGAGACTCATAGTAGTTGTAGGTGTCAAATATATATATACACTTATATATATATATATGAAAAAAAAATAATAATATATATATATATAAGTGTATATAAATATAAGTGCATATATTTAGATTTTTTTTTTACCAGTAGAAATTTATAAACATGCAGCCTGTGGTATTTAGATAAATTGTAGATATAAATCTAAAATATGCATACATACAAATATATATATAATATACCTTTAATTCATAAATCTTAAACCGAAATTTAATTACAAAGAAAGAGGGGAATGTGATTTTTACGCTCAGCAGACTGAGGACCGTAGGGAGGAACATGTTAAAAAAAATACTGTTGGGAGGGTTGTGGAGGGCGTCGCCCACCATAGCACCATCCACCACCGTTGCCCCCCGCAGACCGCAGCCTAGTCAACACTCACCTCCGAGTGTAGAACCCCCGCGACCGCTGCACCATACCGTCCATCCTCTGCGGAAGCTCCCCACACTTCCCCTTCCAACGCACCCCCGACGTTCCCTTCCTCCGTGCGCTGCGCAGATCCCCCTCACCTTACCCTCTCTAACCTCTGCTCCGGCCATCACTATAGCGCCAACCTCCCCTCCCTTCGGCCCTAACTCTGTCCTCCTCCAACGATCTGTGCCGCGACCATCTCCACTACTATTCGGTCTTCCATGGCCCTCTAACCCTACATCAGATTCTGAGACTTAACATTTTCATTATAATTTCTACTCTGGTATATATATATACAGAATGTTGTCACTCAAGCACACAAAAAAAAGGTTTAACAAAAAAAACTATGACTATATACCACTGTGGATCATGGTCTCCCTTGGCATCCAAACCCTACCTTGTTTCACATGAGAGAAAACAAATCAAACAACAAAAGAGGAGTAAAATAAGATTAGGGTTCTCCTTGAACACTTAGTGTTATTTTTGAAATTAAGGCAACCAAATATAGAGATATAATATAATACAATTAGGTTTTGTTTTTATTTTAGTTGGAGAGCATTTGTGTGGATATTTTAATTGTGAGGGATTTTATTTATTGAGAGGAGATAAATTTAATATCCCTTTGTCTTTTGTTCTTTTTTAAAAAACTTGGAGTTCCTTTTATTTTTGTTTGGATTTTAAATGAAGGTTGCATTTTATTTTATGACCTTGTGCATTTAATCTTCATTTGGGGAATTAGTTTTATTTCGGTTGGGAAGGAGTAATTTTTTCCATGTATTTAAATTCATTTAGATGGTATTATTGATTTCATTTTCTTGGCGGGATTTTTACCGTGTTAAATTATTGATCTATTTTATCGTTATTTTTACGGGAAGAGTTATTTAAATTCTCCTCCTCCCTCTATTAAATTCTTGAGTTAGTTATTAAATATAATTGTTGAAATTGTATTTAATAACGGACTCGATTTGCCCCTTGGGTTTATTTGGCGTCTTGCCATTAATTATTATTATTTTAGTTTCAAATTTTTATTCCTTTATGCCAGGTCAATTTATTTGACCTTGGCAGAATAATTATTCTGATATTTTTATTAATTTGTTTCAAATCGTTTGAAATTTGTTCTTAAGTTTATTTAATTTTACTCTTAAATTTTATTTTCCTATTGGTGAATTATATTTTAAAATTTTATTTTTGCGTTGATCAAAAACGCATTATGCTGCCAAAATTTTGCTAGATTTCTAGGATTTAATTTATGTGATATTTTAATTATCTTTATTCCATCATTCCACTCCAATCATGTGCCATCATGCCATAACATTTAATCACTTTTTGATCTGAGTTAAATTAGGATCGATGTTGGCAGAATCTTCTTCACCTAGGAAACTTAGGGTTCAGATTGTAAAATCAGTCTAACCCTAGAAGCGACACACTACGTGTCGCATACCCCCTAGATGACCTTCACCATAGCGGTTATGTTGACATGTTTACGCCTTAAGCGTACTTCCACCGAGCACGTGGACGCGTGTGAGGGGGTTCCTAGGGATAGGTAGAAAAAAAAATTTCGGAGTTCGTGTCATGACCACATGGCAAATGTGGACATGACACGTGTGTTGTGTGTCGTGACCGCATGGGAAATGCGGGCATGACAGTATATTTTGGGAATGGAGATTAGGAGGGACATAGTTAACAGAAAGCTTTGGTTGTCACAAAGTAAGTATGTGAATACTATTTTGCAGAGGTTTAGTTTACAGGATTGTAATCCAGTTAGAGTTCCTTTACCCATTGGTACTAAGCTTTCGTTAGATATGTGTCCAAAGACTGAGGATGATCTTGAGGATATGTCTAATTTGCCATATGCTAGTGTTGTAGGGAGTTTAATGTATGTAATGGTTTGTGTATACACTTAAAATTAGCTCATACCGAATTAAGTAAATATGTTAATATTTATCTTAATTCTTATTTTCTTCTGTCAATTAAATAAATATTCTAAGTTTATTTGATTGGTTCATTATCCCATAATTAAATAAAATTATTTTATTTAATTAAATTCTCTAAATTCTTCTAATGTCTCACATAAATTAAATAATCCTACATTATTTAATTAATCCTAAATCCCTCTATTCTAAGTCCTAATTCCATAAATCCACCTCACCATGTTGCACATGTAATTAAATATTTTAAATATTTAATTAGCTAATATTCCCTCACCCACATGTCCTATTTTCTCTCCAATCAAAATTAGTTAACTCATCAATCAAATCTGTTAACTAATTAATCATTCGAGTTCACTGATCAATCAATTCAGTCCACTCCCCCAATCAATTCACTTAACTAGTTGGTTTATTCTGTTAACTATTCAATCAATTTTGTTAACTCCCCTATTGCAGGATGGAGCTTGGACACTTGTCCTCTTTCTATTCGCGCACATTCCTCAACCATTTTCAACCTTTGATCTTCGTATTTCTTCTCAACTGTTGATTTGCTCACATATTTCTATAAATGCAACCCTCTTCTTCTTCATTTCATATCCATCGCTTGAGTAAACTTATGCTGCAGAAACACTAGCGCGTCTTTGGCACCCCCATTTCCATATCACTTATCATCCATCAATAGTGTGTTGAAGCTCATCTTCAATCACACAAAGTATCACAACCAACTTCATCTTGTCATCTTGAGGACTTCGAAGCAAGGAAGCAAGCTTTCCTGAGGACCATATTCATCTCCATCAAGATCAAGATAGAAAAGGCAAACAATGGAAGACAAAAGGTAAAAGGTTGTAAGTATCATTTGTTTGTTATTTAAATCTCCTTTTCTCCTTCATATTCTATTGATATTTGGGTTTATTATTGTTATTGATTAATCCACATTTCACCCTCACAGTTTGCACTAGACCAAATATTGCCCAAACAGTGGGAGTTTTTAGCAGATTTATGTCTAACCCTGGTAGATAGCATTGGAACTATGCGAAGAGGGTGTTTAAATATCTTGCAGGTACTCCTGATCATTGTTTGGTTTATTCTGGTACTGATAGTGCTGATAAATCTTTAGACATACAGGGTTTTGTTGATGCAGATTGGGCAGGTGACTTAGACAGTCGAAGGTCCACTAGTGGCTATGTGTTTACTCTGTTTGGAGGTGCAGTGAGTTGGATGAGTAAGAGGCAGCCCACAATTGCTTTGTCCACCACAGAAGCAGAGTATATGGCTGCAACTCATGTCTCTAAGGAGGCAGTTTGGTTGACTAGACTGTGTATAGGTATTGGTTTTGATTGCAGGAATATTCAGATTGGTTGTGATAGCCAGAGTGCTATTTGTTTGGCTAAGAATCCCATGTATCATGCTCGAACTAAGCATGTTGATGTTTAGTATCACTTTGTTCGAGAGTTGGTTGCAAATGGAGAGATTGAGTTGAAGAAGATAGAAACTCAAGAAAATGTTGTTGATTCATTGACCAAGCCTGTGAGCACAGAGAAGTTCGTGTGGTGCAGAGAGGCCATGGGCCTTGTTTCTAGTACCTGATTATTTTTTATTTGATTTCCTATGGGTTGATTTACAATGTATAATGTCAAGTGGGAGAATGTTGGGATAAAGTGCCATTAACCTTGTAAATCTCAATATTATATTTATTCTATTTATTATTTGTAATTTGTAATTATCCATAAGGGATGTACAAGTTTCACCGGCAGTGGTAAAAATTATTTACTGTCCATAGTAATTACAGAGTTACTACACGGTAAGTCCTAAAGTTATCGATGGTAGTTACAGGATGTCATTTATTATGGTAAATGGTAATTGGTCAAAGTGGGGTGCACATGTGGAGGAATAATCTATTTTTAGTGTTATGACGCACGTCATAGATGTTGTAAGAGGGTGTAAGAGATTTTATGATAACTGTAAGTTATCATAAGAATCTATGACACTAATAATAGCATATGACGCATCATAAGATGTTGTAAGTGGCTATTTTTGGCCCCAAGTCATTCAATCTTGCATGGGAACATTTTTTCAAGTGTAGGATGCATGTATGACAACATTTATGACCTTGTAATAGCCTATTCTTGGCTATGGACGCCCAAGGTTGTATTGTTGACTCTTGACAAGTGTTATGGGCTTGTAAGAAGTCATTTAATGTCTTGAAGTTGTGTAAATTCTATAAAAACCATAGCATAGTAGATGAGGTGCATATAATAGTTTATAGGTACCCAGGTTCTGCCGGAGTGAAGGTCAGAGGACAGAGGAAGTGAATGTATTTGTAATCTCCTTTTGTGAAGATAATACAACTTGGCCTCTTTTCTTGGTGGAGTTTTTTACCCGAAAGGGTTTTCTCCACCTTAAACACTTGTGTTATGTGCTTCATTCTGCTTCTAGTATATTTCTGTATTATGGGTTTATATTTTGATTACAATCTCCATTAATAACACACAGTTAGAGTTTGCTGAAATTTATTCAAATAAGATTTCCATTGAAGTAGTGTTGCTTTCATTTCTAACATCTTGCCAACAGTGTTGGCATATTATTGGGTCGGGTGGGTGAATTATAGGGGCCTGAGGTGGGTGGTTAATACGTCCCACCCACCCCAAGGATGATTCATAACAACTCAGTGCTAATGAATGACACTTTTATCATCAATTCAATGCCTTACCCTCCCTATCAATTTGTGAAATCGAATTCCCTCAGTTTTTTAGGATGAAGTTTAACTCTCAGGAGTTGAAATACTTATTGATCGAAACATGCAGATAGAGGCACCCTAATGAAGCCACCATTGTCGCCCTCCCTAGTAAGTAGTGCCCGATGGTGGGGTAGGGACCTAACAACCAAGTGTTATTGATTGGATTGGGATTAGTAACTCTGTCAAGCATACCTGAGCATAATGGTCGGTGCTAACCCTGCAAGCTTAGGAACCACCTAGGGTAGTGGTGGATGCATATTCCTGGTGATTGTCTTATCACCCACCCCCACCCCACATCCTATAGTCAGTCGATGGCGGGCCAATTTGCCCACCCCCAACATATATACCCTGGTTACACCGAGCCCTAGGCCCAACCCAAGTTGAACAATGTGGCCTATGTTACTATATTTTCTGTGGGCCCCCCCACCCTATAAATAATGTAAGAAACCATAAGGGGGGGTCTGTTTCCAACTAATTTACCTCTCGGGGGGCTCACCAACAACTAATTGAAGAAACCAATATAAGGGGGGGCTGAGGAACCGACGTCCCCAACTACTAATATGGTTCTAATCAAGGGTGGGTGGGAGGTTAAGTCTGAGGGTTCGCCCTTACCGCCCCCAACTATTGCCTCCCACCCACCCTTGATGCCTTTAGGATGGGTGGGTGGGTGCCCTTCTTTCATATTATTACACAGGAGGGAGATAGTTGGGTGGGGGGCTAATATTCCTCAGACCCCCCAGGAGGTTTCTTCAATTAGTTGTTGGGGAGGGGGGGAATTTATATTAGTTTGACCTAGCCCATAGAATAGTAGAGGCCCAAAAATTTACCCCCCCACAAGTAATTTACCTCCCGAGGGGCCCACACATGGGAACTATAGCGCAATTGACTCTAGGTGGGAGGGAGAGGTAGGGGTGGGTGAGTGGATGGATGATAGTTGGGGGGTCCCGACACGTTGGTAAACCCTCAGACTTAACCTCCCACCTAAGGTGGGTGGGTGGCCCTCCTAGGATGTAGATGCCATTAGGAGGAATAATATGCCCTTCCTCCTATCCCGGTGCCCCCACCCTCCCAGCTAATATCCTTCCCAACCCGAGGTGGGGGGGGGGCCCTGAGAGGCCCCTCCCGAGTATATTATTGTGATAGGAGGTAGATGTCAAACTTAATCCTCCACCCATGTGGGAGGCCTATGCCCCCACCCAACCCCAACTATCTACCCACCCACCCTGTGGGAGGATGAAGGTTGGGCAAATCCCTGAACTTAACCTCCCACCCACCCCACAGCCCCCCACCGGGGGCCCACTATGGTCAGGTGGGGGCAACATTAATAGTTATAGAGTAGGGACGGAGTTCCCAGCAGACTGTTATTGGGCCTAATCTAGAATATGGGGTTGGTGGTTTGTTTCTTCTAGAATCCCTAGCATGTCGAGGGAAATGCATCCATAATGAATGAACTCAAATGGATTCCTATTTCAGGGAATCAGAGAGTCGATAGATATAGGGATCTACTCATATGATAGACGACCCTCTATCCTGATGGTAGGCGTAGGTCATGTAGATCGTATAAGATATGCTTAGAGTTTGATGCTTAGCACATATATTCAGGTGTAGTAGTAGTGACTAAGAGTCATGTACAAGAGGGCACCAACTATCTCCTCCCTTCCACCCATCCACCCCAACCTTGGGATAGGGTGCGAACTAGAAAACTATAACTAGCCACAACTACCAAAATCATAAGAGCAAGCCCCTACTCTCTAATGGGAGTTGACTATCTTCTATAACCTATAGATAGTAGGGTGCCCACCCACCCTACTATTATAATAGTTATAGTAGGGACCCACATCTATATTCCCTACAAGTGGGCCCTACTCTATAATGGGGGTGGGGGGCCCAACCAATGGAGGTTGGGGTAGGTGGGAGATAGTTACAGAACACGCATCTATGGGGAACACACACACACATCTACATCTATGCAGTGCGGCCCGCTAAATAGAGATAGGGCCCGTCTACCCTTCCACCCCCTATCACTACCTCTTTAGTGTTCGTGGCCTAAATTTGACAGTCGACCCTACCTATCAAGCAATTTTTTATGACAGTTTTCGATTCAAAGGTGCCTTAAAATATTATGACATACCTTAGTATAAGTAAAATTATATATATAAACCAAATATATACATCATCATGTGAAAGGGGTTGGGCTTAATGGCAAGGCCATAAGGTTCTCAAGATGAAGATCCAAGTTCAAATCCCCCAAGTACCATCTATAGTTGGAACTTCAAGATGTGGCTCTTAGACTTCCATAGTAGTTTCAATGGTGGTTTCTAGTCTTCCAGTGGCTCTTAAGTGGATTCGAAAGTGAGATCCCCTTGTGACCTCCGCTACTGTGGGCCAGCCTAAATAATCCCTCCTTACGAATAAAAAATATATATATAATTTTTGACAATCTCTCCAAAATCTCTCCTTTCATGTGATACATGCCTAAATGCAGCTATACAGGCTTACAACCATCAAATTTAGGCCCTCGGTCCAACATTAGACTGAGGACTGTTTGGGGATAAATCACCTATTTTGGGTCTAGTCTCTACACTATGTCTTGAAGTTCTTTATTTTTCTTGCTTTTGTCATGTCTTCGA
Source organism: Cunninghamia lanceolata (assembly GCA_027924645.1). Lineage (NCBI taxonomy): Eukaryota > Viridiplantae > Streptophyta > Pinopsida > Cupressales > Cupressaceae > Cunninghamia > Cunninghamia lanceolata. The sequence continues at coordinate 3,811,561 of BSBN01000328.1, read as the reverse complement.
TGTTATTCCAAACACTTGTCAAATCTAAGGTGGATCTCTATTGATTCATAGGTAATTGGCAAAAGTGTTGAATCAGATTTTGGTCTTTTGCCTTATATAGACCATTTGGAAGAGCTCTTAAGGGCATAAATCTTGGACAAAGAGAGAAATGGTTGTAGGCGAAGTTGCCAAAGGCCTGCTCACCGGGAAATTCTCTCCCTTTACATCTGCCTCTGCTACTGATAATAATACTAACAATGACAAGGCAGATAAGAAGAAGCCCATCTCCCGCTCATCTCGTGCAGGCCTCTAGGTTTGTACTGTGTTTTCACTCCTCGTGCTTCTGGTTGATTAGTTTCCACACATGCTTAGTCTTGGTATAAGCATACATGGGTTAATAATTCTTGCGTCAAGGATCCATCTTCTTATTAGTTATAGAAAATGTAACTATCTTTTGGTTGTCCAAATATTTGTAGTCGTCCTTCAAAATTTTAAAAAAAATTGGTGTAAAATCTGATGTAAAAAACTGGCAAATATAGGGATTTAAGCGCTACATTATACATTTCATTTATGCAGGAATTTAAAGTGTTACATTACATTATACATTTCATTTATGCAGCCAAGTAAAAAAGACGGAGGGAAGAGAGAGGGAAGCTGCACATTATGTTCTATATGTTTTTATTGGTAGAAAATCTCACTCCACACGATCTCATTCTCCAATTGAATCCAAATCACTATTTCAAAGTAGAGAAGACAACAAATATATTTACATTTTGTATCTTTAGATTACTTATCTTTCTGCCAAGTTTCAAAATTAAGTTCACTACTTCATTGATTACAATGATGAAACTAAGTTTTTTTTTATTATCCAAGGCATTCAAGTGCATTGAAAAAGTGTTTTGAGACCCATTTGGGATAATTGCTGAAATTATGTAGTCCAAATATGTTTTATTAATATCAATACCACCTTTGATTGACAGGCCATGAAAGGCATATACATTGACAACTTTGATTCTAAAAATAATATGAAACCTAGACCAATCTTAATATCTTTAAAAGTACATTGTAGGCTTGTAAACATCAATGCCACCTTGAATACTTTGCTTCTAGCCTAGTTATTGTTTTCTGTAGCACTATTTTGAATCCTCACTGACCATTACTGATCATGTTGGGATTATGGGGATCATTTTTGCATTTGTTTGGCTAGATTATAATTAGTCATGTCCAATTCTACTGAACTTTTTTTAAGTGTAGCCTATACACTCTACTTAAATATCATTCATTTCAATGGTCAAACACTCAATAACAATTTTACACCTCATTCACAAAAAACAAGTGGTAAATATTTGTCCTATTTTTATTGGTCCAAATTAACCTTTGACTGTTGAAGTGGATGATATTTAAGAATAGCCCAACCCATGTGTATGATTGTAGCGTGATCTCAGTGATTTTTTATTGTACTCCTCAAGCTAGGTAGCATATGGAATTTTTTGGAATTATCAAAAGATTTTTAGAAACGGCAAAATTTTAGAGTTTTGTATAGTATGACAAATATTGTAGCCATTTGAAGTTGAGATGTTTGCAGATGCCTCTAGGATGAAATGAAACTTAATTAGAATTTGTGGGCATGATCTTGAATGAGCAGATAATATTCATTCAACAAGCATGGTATGAATTATTATTCAGCCTTGTGTTCTAGATATATTCTTTTAAGAACTATGTATTGTGAGGATAAATATCCTGAGTCTTTTTGCAACCCATTGGCATTGGGTAAATGAATCATCAATGTTCTGGCTATATCTCTTTTGAAGGTTTGTATTGGGAGGATAATTTAGCTTATTAGTGTCATGCACAAATAATTGACTTCATTTGGCTTAGCATCAAGTACTGAGGGGTTTCCATTATGCCAAATTCACCCAAGACTTAAATCTGGCTTTATCCCTTGTAGTGTTAGGCCACAACAAGAATAACTTGATTTCCTTGATAGACTCTTTGTGAACAAGCAATAACTAAGACCTGATGTTGTAACTTATTTTGAAATATTCAATATGTTATTTAATCTTAAGCCTAGTCCATCCTTTGTTCCTAATTCTTTGAAACCTACACGTTTCTTCAAGAAATATATGTTCAATACCAAAGTTTTAAAGTTTTGTTAGTCCACTATGTAACTTGTTTTCAAATTTCCATACAAAAGATTTGTGATTTATACAATTCAAATTGGTTTCTACAATGTCAATCTTGCAAATGTGGGATTAATTACCACATTTTTGCATTAAAAATTGGGTTCAGAAACCTAAACTAGACCATCCAATTAATCATTCTTTGGTGTTTATCAGTATGTATTTAAGAAAAAATAATTTGTTTGTCACTGTAAGGAATTGGGTGGACCTTTAATTCTTATTCACTCTCTATTTTGAGAACATCTCAGCTAGTACACCATCTTCCTTTTCAAATTCACAAGTTACAATTATTATTGGCTTTATATCTAGCATGTTTATGATTTGGGTTCTCTCTCTCTCTCTCTCTCTCTCTCTCTCTCTCTCTCTCTCTCTCTCTCTCTCTCTCTCTCTCTCTCTCTCTCTCTCTCTCTCTCTCTCTCTCTCTCTCTCTCTCTCTCTCTCTCTCTCTCTCTCTCTCTCTCTCTCTCTCTCTCTCTCTCTCTCTCTCTCTCTCTCTCTCTCTCTCTCTCTCTCTCTCTCTCTCTCTCTGTGTACTGTTGATACTTGTGTTTGATGTGATAGAGACTGGACATTAAATTTATTTTGGCCCAGCTGTGTTAGTTTCATTTCCAAGGATTCAAATTTTTAAATTTTCAAAAGATTAATTTTGTACATGTCATGTGATCATTGCATTTCGAGGCATTATGTCATACAATTCCCATTCATTGTGAAAATTGGATTTACACGGGTCTTCCAATTGCTTTTGCTTTAAAATTTCCAAAAGACTTTTCAACAAATTCATTTTTTGCATATCCCGCAATCATTGCAGTCCATGAAACAAGATTTTTAAGATGCACTTTGTCAAACAATTCAAGTGCATTATCTATGTTTCCACATTTTTCATGCTTGTCTATTAGAGCAGTTGTAAGTACACTTACTAATTGCATCTTCTTAATAGTTTCATAATAGAGTGTTAATCATTAGGGAACCGCATGGCTATGCCCTAGGTGTTAATCGTTGGGGAACCCCATGGCTATGCCCTAGGTGTTCATCATTGAGCATATTGAGTTGATGTAGTAAATTTTTTAGCGGCTAGGCCAATTGCAATGCAGGGTGGTCTCTAGGTTAGGTGAATAATAAACTTTAGACACCAGTAAAGACTATAGCATTGTGGTTATATGCATGGTCAAATCTATATGATGTAAGTTGACCTAAGATCCAACATTGGGTGCTTAGTGCTTAATTTGAAACTGGTTGACTAGTATTTGGTCGTTTCACTGATTTTGGTTGTAGCCAAATAATGAAAACAACGCATCTCACAAGTCACCTACCAATACTCAAAAGGATTTTGTGAGTTCACCAATAGATTTTATGGCTATAGTGATCAACTAGGGGTTTACATTTTTGCATACATGTCTACTAAGGAATTTTCAACTACAGCATCTGAAAAAACTCATTCTTTTGTTATGTTTTGATTGGGCCCCTCACCCAGTGATATAACTGTTGACTTAGATAATTCTTTATTTTTATATTGTTGAATTCAAAGCTATTATATTTCACTGTAGTTTCTGATTGGTATAGTACCTTGCAATATTGTTATTTTAAGATTGGTTTGTGTGGATGTGAAGGGTGTGACAAGGGCTTATTTTAACTATCAAATCCTTCAATGGTTAAAAATATATATTTTTTAATTTGAAATAACTTGATTATGTATCTAAAGTTCCAAATATACTCATTTTCTATGTTTATTCTGTTCTTAGGGATTTAGTTTGATCAGTTATGTGCAATTTTTAGGACTGTCAATGAAACAATTTGATCCTTTCTTTAGGGATTTAGTGTGCATAAATTTGATGGGGTTTCAACATGACACGATCCATTCAACTAATTTGTTCCCAAACAAACGAATATCTAAATGTACCTTACTTTTGAAATTTACAACCACGGTTTATTGCTCTTTATAAAATGGTAATTTTTTCACTCTTTGCAAGATCCATCAATCTTGTATTTTCTTTTGTTGTTCTTTTTCTAAAAAATGGTTGCTTCTGTCAAAAATCATTTGTTTACCTAACTCTTCATGTGACATCTTTGTTGCTATGTATTATCTGTTTGGTAACGAATTTCTGCTATGAACTAGGCTTTTTCATATCAAGTGGGTATCTGGCACCCCACATTTCATAATCAATTGTATAAGCTACACAATTTTACATCATAAGAACAACACTATAACAATAGTTAATGATATAGTTTCTACAAATCCAACATGATCATTCTTTAGTTCTCTTTTTCTATCTAAGATCAAAGGTGATGCTAACACTAGAAGCATCTTTTAATCTATTCATTGATAGTTAATTGGGTTGCTAGCACTTTAGATCTGCATTAACACAAATAATTAATACCATAGGCGAAATCTATATTTTCCCACTTGCTAAGACCAATGACCATAGATTACCATCAAAGGATCTGCAAAAGTTATAGGATATCATTCCCTTATGTTTTTGAAGAAGGCTTTTAAGACAACCATGTAATAGTAGATTGAAATCTCCTTCTTTGTTCCTACTTTAGTGAATGTTCTCCTAACACTCACTATGTCACCAACACCATACTATGCAAAAGGCAAGAATTCTTTCCCTACTTTTTTAATCTCCCAAGACCAATTCAAACCATTCAGAGTTCATTGTTCTCACTATGCATTTGAGTCCCTTAGTGAAACTTGTAGCCTCCAACATTAAACAATATTATATGTCTACATAATAATTTATTATGTAACATTAAAATAAATTATAAAGATCAAACCTAAAACTATCTAACTTTTTAAGGACTTTTTTACGATGCTTAAGTGGGACTAAAATATAGAGGGTACATATGCCCCAGTTACAGTGAGATTAGTATTCAAAACCAAATACTTTTGTAACTTGAATATACATCAAACAATCAAGTTTTTCTTTCAAAAAATACATTTAATTTTGTAACTTTCCTTGTCACATTCACAGCTACTTAGAAAAGCAACCTATTAAAGACTCCCACTTAGAATATTTTTGTCTACAAAGGCAACCCATCAAAATCTATGGCCTGTTGAAACTTTTATGTGCAAACAATAATCTAAATCCCCCAAATAGACCATAGTTCATTAAATTCCATACTTGTAGATTATCATATTAGTAGATAATACTAATATGGGATGATTAAAGATTTTGAGATTACTTCTTACCAAAACTCAATGCCTCTTTTTCAATAGGGAGGCTTAATTGAAGAGAAAAATATGAAAACACAAATTTGTATTTTTTCTTGTACTGATCACTGACATGGCATCTAAGTAAATAATTTACTAATAAAATAACAATATGGGAAAATTAATATTCTTTTTTATTTGTATAAGATTTTTCCATGGATTGCTCTAAATTCTTCATATAGGCCTTTTTGTTCATAAAAGGCTGCAACCTGAGACAATGAATGGCATTCTAATAATTTAGAGACAAAATGAATGCTTTCCTAATTTAAAGTGTCTATAGAGAAAGAAATGAACATACCCAAGATCTAGTCTTGCTCTTGAGTATGGTGATGTTAAATTTATAGGTCTTCTCCAATGAAGATGACACTCTAAGCACATGGATCAAAACATCATCTATGGTGCATCCATCTACAGGTTTGCGTACTCCAAATGAATCCCTCACTATTTGGTTTTCTAGAGCCATTTTGTCTTAAGGAATGAACAAGTCTATAGCGGCCCATTTCTTTTTATAGTTTGTAGGTTAGAACTGATTAAATACCTACTATTAGTCGACTACCATTCTATGTTTTATATATTATATTAGACAACAAAACACTAGTAGTAGCCCACAAGGTGCGCTTGCATGAAAACATAAAAAAAATTCAATTTCATGAGTAAATATCACCTATCTAATTTAGAAGATAATTAGGCATCACTTTTGAAACTACTAAAATTCCAAAAAAAATGATGGTAAAATTGGAGAATACAAATTGAAGTTCTGTTCAATAAATACAAAATAATAACAATAGTCAATTTCCATCTAAACTAAAAATTTGGGGTCATAAATTTCTAAATATGTGTAAATCCTTTGTTCACTCTCCAAGTGCATACATTAACCTTGACAACACCATATTTTAAAAATTTATATGAATAGAGGTGATGCCTGAACCAATTATCCACTAGAAAAAACCCAAAATTTTACATAAAATTCAACTTGCAATTCTCACCAAGAAGTGGCATTTTGACGAGAGCACCCAAAGATTGGAGCTATCCAGGTGTTAACAATTATTGAAAAAAATTTAGGTGAAGTTCCAATTCCAATCTCCTCATTATACTGATTATCTAAATAATTTTTCAAATACACACTATCAATCACATTAGACTTGATCTTTGGATTCTCTTGCAGGTCAAACTTATTGTAAGCACATCCACAAAATCACCATTACATGCAGTAATTTTACCATCCATTAGGTTAGCACTATCCAATCACTTCTTTTCTTATCAGACTCTCATTAGCACCTCAAATGCTCAAAAATTAAACCAAACCCCCAAAAACATGCGCTTAAACCCCTTGGGCTCATCTCCAAACAATGATCTACATTTTTTAAAAGGCCAAGATATTCTCACTTAAGAAAATCAAATCCTCCTACTTAAAGGAAAAAATATCATATCGAATTATTGGAGGGACGAATCTATTTGGCATCATGGAAAACATAAAAGTCATATAAATTACACTATTTAGTGAAAATTAGCTCAAACTAAACAAAATTTCCCTCAAATTCAAAGAATTTAGTTAAAATTCCATAGAATTTGGTTCAAAATATGGCAAATTTTTATGACTTGTGGTCTTCCAGAGTGTCTCCTTTGAATATTTCAATTGGTTATTAGTCATATGAATCATCATTATTCATCAAATATTATTTTTTTGTTGATATAACCTGGTTTAGGTCTAGGAACCAACAAAAATGGGTAGAAACCTAGTGTCCATACAAACAACACATATTATCAACTGCTGACGAGATATCAACAGGAGACTAATACATCTAGCTTCTCTATCTATCATAATGCCAAAAAGGCTAAAGCTTGCATACAAAATAAATACACACACACACTTGATCTACTATCACCAACTGGCCTTAACACTCTGCACTATCTATTTATCATATAATATCTCCTCCCTGTCTTGTAAAAATTCTTCTCGAACTCTTTATTCACTACCCTTAATTGGGTGGGTGTTCTTTAATATCATATTGCATCAACCTGATAGCCTTAGAAGGAAAGTCTTTCCTTTAGCATAAGACCTAGCCTCATCATGAAGGTGAGCCCCCTTATTTGTTGCCCAATCTGCAATTTGGTTTCCCTTCCTATATGTGAGAAATGAATTGCTTAAAACTTGTTGATCATGCTCTTGGTTGCTTCAATAATCACTTCCAATCTCCAATTCTTAATTGATCCACCTTTCATAGCCCCTATCACCAATTTTGAGTCTCCTTCCACCCACAATTTTTTCCATCCTTTGTCTCTTGCAATCATTAAACCCCAAAGCATAGCCCTGGCCTTAGATATATTATTATTCTCAGTTCCATAATCATAATAATGGACATCTACCTATCTGTTGCCTCTCTGGATCCCTGAAGAATCCCCCACCTATTGGCATGTGGCAACTGATCATGCAAGTACTGTACACTAGTTGAAATTAGGGCAGACAACTCAAAGGGGGGGTGAATCAGTTGTCACAAAAACTTCATCTTTTGCTACATCTAATCTTCTTCAACACTTATTAACAGATTAATGATATAACCATGAAAGCATGAATCAACAACACAAGAGCAGAAACATAATCAACACACATAACACCAGATTTTTACGTGGAAACCTAGTTAAGGGAAAAACCACGGTGGGGGTTAACCCACAAGATTTATTCTTTCTTAAAAAAATAGAAAATGGGAAGGCACTTGCCTTCGGGCACACTATCCAGAGCTCACTACTCAAAGAGGCTCACTGCCTACAGAAACATTCACAAGTTTAACACAGAAAGATTGAACTGGAAAACAACATCTTCTTCATGCCAAGGTCAGTTCCATTGAAGTGCACAATACTTCTGCTCTGCCCCCTAAACACTTCTTCGCTATCTCCTCATCCTTTACTACTCTTCCTCTTCTGCTCTTCCTCTTCTCTGCTCTGCCTTTCTTCCTTTCTTAGGATCTTATCATTTTTCGCACAAAGGATGCTTTTCCACAACTCAACCACACGTATTTATATGATTCATCAACCTTGGAATAAACATCAAGGTCAGCACTGCAAACATTTGACTTGATGCAAATCACTATACTGTCGGCCAAACATAGCTGGGACCTAAATTTTCCTCAAACAACATGCCATACTTCATAGAACCTCTCTTAGATCATCCACAACATGCACAAAGCATCTAGTCGGCCAAGACTGGAAAGAACAACAACACCCAAGGAGAAATCTTCATCCACGAGCTTAATCCTCAATGTGGACACCCAACACAACAAGCACCCGATTCAAAGACCACCACAAGTACAATGAAATCAACAAGAACAACCGCACCACCTCAGATCACTAGAAACACTTGCACCTTCATCTGAGAACTCAAGAATACCAACTGTCATGATTGTCACATTAGAAAGATTGCTTGTAGACCTCCAAACCATGAACCACTTGAGTTGAGGATACACATTGTCATCCCAAACACACCTCTTGATCTGCAGATCATAATATTCCAATGTGAATCAATCTGAACCAAATTTCAATAATAATCCCTCTTTTTTGCACGATCGGAGTCTTTTGTTAATTTTTGTTAACTAACAAAAGAAAAACAACATTGCAAAACCCTAATTCTAGAAGCTTCCAAAAATCTTGTTATAAGCGGCTAGGATATATGTTATGGTGATGTATTTGCGAGATTGTAATATGTTTTGCACTGGATAATAAAATCATTGGATGGCTAAGTTTCTGTGGATGCAACCCATATTGGGTGAACCACATTAAATTTCTATGTTGATATCTTTTATGTTATTCCTCATTGTTATATTTGGGTTATTTAATCTGCATATAATTGTTAGTGTTTATTACTTTGATCTACCCTAACCCTAACATGACCCCCTACTTTCCCTGGATTGCCTTTTGCAGCTCCATCAAAGTTGAATTTAATCCATTTAGGGCTCACTTGTTGCCATACATGTTTCAAGACCTAATATCCTTAGGAGATGAATAAGCTTGATCCAACCATTTGTATATCAGCCAAGCCTTCACCTATCTACCTTCATTACCATCAATAATCCAATCCCTATCTTTATGGATTTCCCCTAATTCACAAATAGCATTTTCCACCATATCCCAAGTTATTTCCACCTTTTTTGTAGATTCCTGAAAAGTTCTTCGATTTCTCTCCAACCAAACATTCCAAACAATCAAAGCTAGGGCCAAATTCCAAATAAATTGTAGACCTGGGCTTTTGATCTTTAGAGTCCATCTTTCCAAAAGACTTAAAATGTTAATAGGCATTACCCATTCCAACCCCCGTCTCTCTTTTTTTAAATGATCATTATCCTTGCCACTTTCTTCACACATAATGCACCTTGAAGGTCCTTTCCTTTCCATAGACTATGACCTATCACAAGTAACAAGGAAGTGCTAAATGAAACCTTACCATTACCCTGAAAACCCCAAACCATTCTGTCTTCATTGACCTACCTTGAGATAGGTCATTTCTCCATCTTAGCCTGAACATCAGTGCATATCTCCTTTAGCTCATCCACCAAGGCAATCAATGTCTTCCATCGTCTTTGTTGAGGGCTTCCTACGATGTAATATTTTACCATTTCTCCCTCCACGTTTTCAAAAAGGGTGATCAACGCGTGATAGGCCTTAATATCCTTCAAGGCTTTATCTTCTATCCAGCAGTTCCGTCAAAATCTTATCATGTCCCCATTCCCCAATCTCCATTTGATATTTGTGGATATTAGTTTTCCACATGACCAAAGGAGATTCCAAACACTCAATCCCAAAGGAAGGTTGGTAGTATTTGTAAACAAATTGCTCAGCTTATTCTGTAAATATTTAACTTGAATAATCTTTCTCTAGAGTATGTTCTTCTCCTCATAAATTCTCCAAACCATCTTATCCCCCAATGCCTTGTTCATATCCTTACAATTTTTGAACCCCAACCCCCCCATATTTAAGGGCCTGCACACTTCTTCCCACTTCACAAGATTATATTTGAAAAGATTTTCACCGCCCTACCAAAGAAAGATGCGTTGTGTACCTTCTAAGTTACTTGCAATTTTTCCTGGGATCTGAAACACTGACATCGTGTATATTAGCACAATTGCACAATTCATTTTTGTTTCTGGGTTCTCCCACAGCAAAGTCACACATACAACTTTTCAATTTGCCACAACTAAGCAACTCCAGGTTTGATCCATCAATCTCTTAGACTCACACCTTCATGGATATGACATTATTGTTGATAACTGAGAGGGGGGGGGGGTGAATCAGTTATCCAAATTATTTCTTCTTTCTAAACTTTCTTATTAATTGATGCAGCATTAATTCAAATAAGCAAACATAACCATGAAATGGAGATACACATGACACAATATTTTTGACGTGGAAACCCTGTTAAGGGAGAAAACCACGAGGTGATTAACCCAAAGATTATTCTCTATTAGAAGAATAAGGAATTACAAAATGGCACTTGCCAATTAGGGCTCACTGCCCGAGCACACTGGTCACAAGGAGGCACACTGCCTACAAGAGACACACTATCTACAAAAGAGTGTTATACAATACTTGAACTGGTTGGTAGCATCCACATATGCTGGAGTTCAGTTCCGGTTAGGCTCAATACACTGATCTGCTGCACTTCATCTTTCCTCTTCTCTTATGTTGCTTTCCTTTCACATACCGGACCTTCCTTATTGTTTCTGCTCTGTTCTGCTTTTATTCGTACATCACATGTCACAACACAACTTCTCACAATTAGATCCATCCTATATATATCCGCACAAGTGATTTCATTATCTTTCTAGTCGGCACCGGAACAGTCAATCTTTTCACAAACTCTGTTATGTCGGCTGAATCCTTGTACATCAAGTAATGCGAATCAAGTACATATTTATAGAAATCATTAATCATGTCGGCCAAACATGATTCATGCCTTCATAACTTTTACCACCATCAGTAACACATCCAGAAAGTAATCTGATGTTCTGTTAGTCAGTTCTTCCTCTGTTCACACTGTCACTCAGGAATCCGATACTCAACTATTCATATATTTTTCCTTGTCCATCACCGGAGGCTAAATCCTTGGAATCTATTACTCAAGGTAGTCCTCTTAACTTTCCCAAATCCGCACTTCACCAAGATACTTCCTCTGAGAGATCCAGACCTGTCTGTCGGACCTTGCCACAAGCTTTGTTCTTGTTTACCGGACCTCAACAATCTTCATTCTGACTTCCAGTAGAGACACACCATGTCCTGCGGATGTGTGGGATGAATTTTGTTGCCATCAATGACAACAATCATGAATCCATATAGTGTCTCTTGCCAACAATCTCCCCCTTTGGCATTGATGGCAACACTTAGTGAAAAATGACTAAGTGTTTACACTATGCTCCCCCTTGGCTGATGCTCTGTTATTATATACATTTTCCAGAGCTCCCCCTTAGTTGGATTCCTTATTTTTCACTGTTCTTCACTCCCCCTTTGACATCAATGGCAAAGGGTAGGGTCTGCATACCAAAATTTTCAAAAATTTAACTATACTTAGCCGCATATTACATACAAAAACTGAAGAATGTCTGCAAAGGATGTCTTCAATTGGGCGAGTTCTGTACCCCAACTTTGCTTCATTCTATCCAAAATTGAGATGTGACCACTCAACAAAAATGCAAAAGCTTCTGCCCTCTTAAGATCTGTCGGATCATTTGTCTGGGCTGTGATTTGAGCTTCACTTATGGCCTCATGCATGGCCTCTAACTTAGGGATAATAATCCTTCTAAGTTCACCCATCCGGTTAATTATATTCTTTCTTTCCTTCTCAAAATTCTTTATTGCATTTGTGATTGCAATAGTCTGACATTCTTGATTTATTATGGAAGATGAAAGAGGATCAAAACTTTGAGACAAGCTTAGTAGTTTGTCCTCTTGCTCTTTTATTTTCTTCTCAATTTCCACTGTTACCTTGGACCAGGAGATACAAAATTTGTATATTTCACCGCCATCCTTAAAAGCATTTTCTAAGCTCTTTATCCCAATGTTCATGTTTCTCCTATCATTAATGATCAAACCCTATACCTCGGAGAACCTTTTATCCAAAAACTCCTTCCGGACCTTTTCTTCAGCTGATTTTTCTAGAGAATCAAAATGTGTACTAACACTGCTGACTAAGGTTTTAAGATTACCAGAAGAGGAGGCTGTGGGATCCTTCTGAAAAGATGGCATGATCTTCTCCAGCACTCCGGATGCTACCTCCATAAGCTCACAGTCTTCCATGTGAGATTTCAGTAGTTTCTCTTTGACTTTCTCATTTGCAAATGAGGCTATTTTCATTGTTTGCACCTGTGACAAAGAGTCAAAATCTAATGGTCCTTTTAGTAGGTCCGGTTCATCAATTTCTATAGTGGCTTTTGTCAAGAATTCTTGAACAGTTTGTGAAGTGTCTCTTGCCGGAGACAGATGTTTCTTCTCTTCTGCAACCTTGGAGCTGTCCTTTGGAGTTTTCTTTCCTCCTACATTCTCACCACTAGCAGTTGTGGTCTTTTCTGTTGAGGTCTTCGCACTGTCATCTTCTTTTTCTTTTACCTCTGCTTCTTTCTCCTGTGATTTTTCTTCTTCTTTAGATCTGGAGACTGTAGGGGAAATCGGAGGGGAAATGTTAGTCTATTCGGGGCCCACCTCTTCTGACATTTTCTCAGGAGTTTCTTCTGCAACATTTGTGGTGGAGGAGTCAGTACCCAAGTCCTCTATGATAGGAAGATTAAATCTTTTAAAGATTTTTCAGAGAATCTCTTCAGTGTCCTTGGCTACCTTGTCGGTCTCACCAAGCATAAGCTGATTCATCCTTGCTTTGCTCCTGAATTCATCCTTGCAGTCTTTGAATACCATGTTTATTGTCTTGGGATCAATTGAAGGATATAGCTGAATAGCTATCTATTCCCGGATCTCAAGGTCTTTAGCCATGGCATTGTTCTTTCTTATTTCTAACTCCTTTTCAAGGCTCTTGGGAATAAGAGATATAATTTCAATGAGGGCCTTATTATATATGTTCAAGTACTTGACTGTAGCTTCCTACAGGATCTTTTGGTCAGCCTCATTGTAATCATCATAAAATTTGGCCATTGGTTGAAGGTTTCCATCCACAGTGACTGATTTTACTACATCATCTAAGGAGAGAGTAGGTTTTTCAACAAATTCCTCTTCCTTCTCTTCTTCTCCTTGACCGGATGATTTCTTCTTCTTCTTTAGTTTCCTGATCTCCTCATCTAATTCGGTTTCCTCTTCATCCCTTTGACTTGCATAAGCCCTTGTGGCTTTTGTCTTTGACCTTTTCTCTCCTTTACCGGATGCCTGAACTTCTGATTTTGATGTTCTTGAGCTTTTGGCTGTGGCAGGTGCAGATCTCTTTGATGATCTGGTCCGGGTGGAAGTTTCTACCGAAGCACTTTTCTTGCTTCCCTTTTTTGCCTCTTTCTTCTCTTCCTTAGCTTTTTGTCTCTTTTCCCGGTTGGCATCAAGTGCCTCCTTTGAGATGCCAAGGCCTTGGGCAATATGTTCTACTTCTTTTCTCACCTTTCTTTTCATCTCTAGTTCTCTGAGTTCCACATGAATTTTTACACTCAGCTCCTCAAAGGTTCCAAACCTCTCTGCCTTTGGATCTTTAGGCTGACTTAGCATGTGTTGAACATGCAGCTCCACAATCTGTTCATCAACTTCATACCCCATGGGCATGATCCAGACTGTCCTTGGTTCTACTGCCCCCATTAGGCACTGATCAGTTTCTACCATAAAATAGACTGTGTCTTTGTATTTCTCAACAAGAGACTGGGGAATCCTTTCTCTTACATGCATCATGTTTTGAAAGTTCTTGAAGTATCCCCACAGAGCTGTATTTTGTGCATTATTATCACCAAGTCCATGTAAGTAATCTTTGATTTGGATGGCTACTGGCCTATCACTCTCCCATACCCAGCCACTAGATCCGGGAAGCTCATTCATAAAGTAGAAGAATAAGCACAATATTAATCCACCATACTTGAATGAATTCTTTTTGTCTTTCTTGATTTTCTGCAGATTCTCCAAGAGTTGGTTCAAGAGAAGCTGACAAAGATCATAGTCTGCATCCTTTCTTAACATTTCATAAGCTGTGTAGATGGCAGTTCTAGGTACAGAATTTTCTTTGCTAGAATGATATATCTTATATCTAATGATCATAGAAGCAAACTTGACATCCGGATTAGTGATGTCATCTACTGTCATTGCTCTTTTGTCAAACTTAGATCCGATAGCCTCACTCACAGTTTGGTTCTTTACAGATTTAAGAACAGGAATCCCACCGGATGAGTGTAGTCCGGTAACTGCCCTGATGGCATCTTTAGTGATCTTGAATGGTCCATTTAACCACATGAAATTGTCATGTATTCTGCTCAAAATGTACCTAACCCATTCATCCTCCGTAAAACAGGGGAAATGTATGTATTGTGCAAAGTGCTTGTTCCAGAGGCCTATGTATTGGGGTTTGAGCTCAAATGAATCATCTAACAGTTGTTTGTGATAGATATCTCTTAGTTTGAATTCCCCAAACTCTTCAACATTTGCATGTATATAAACCCTAATATCTTCGGTGTGCAAAACACCATGCGGAACACTGGAAAATGCACCTAGGGGGTCTACCTCCAAGGATTTGTATGGATGTTTCTTAAATGTAGGGCAAGGTCTATCAGAAATCTTTACAATATTTGGAGTACCCATTATCAAGAGATTTGCAGTGAGATATTTGAAAACAGAAAATACCTTTTGCGCCTATCGGTTTCACGGAGTTGGTTGGATTGATCTCTGGAAGCAATGACTTCTGCAAGTGATCTTCGATGAACTTGAGGAATTTCATTGCAGAGCTCCACTTTTCATTTTTCTTGAGTACAGAATGAACGAGTGATTAATGAAAAACCCTTGTATTGCTCCGCAAGCCCTAATATCAACTTGCAATAAATGCTCGACCTACATTATTCCAGTTTGCCTTATTCGGGTGATTTGAAGAACCGGATCAACCCTGATCTTTAAACATCTTGCGGATCTTCCAAATCTTAACCACAGTTTGTTTGAATATATCCCTTATGACTCCTTCAATCCGTAACTCTTCTTGTGCCAGTTCCGGCACCAATTGACTGGCTGGGGGAACAAGGTTTTCTTTGTGTCTCCCCCTGAGCCAGAGCTCACTTTTTAGTTTTCGAAAGGAATATCAGCACCAGAGTTTGGTGCGGATCCAACCTCTTCATTCTCAGTACTTTTCTTCACCCAAATCTTGCTCATCTCATTTTTAACTTCATCTGCATTCATTTTTTGTTTCCCCTTATCTTGATTCTGTCTATGATATACCAGACCTCTTTTGTCCTGATTCTTGCTTCTACAGAATTTTGCAATATGACCGGATCTATTGCAAATTTGACAAACAACATTTCTTTGCATATTGGATTGATATCCTCTTGATCTGCATTGATTAGCCATATGACCTATTCTATTGCATACAAAGCATCTACCATTGAATGATTTGTTCATTTGCATAATTCTGCATTCATGAGATTTGTGACCATACCTTTTGCAGTTAAAACACTTTCCGGAGAAGGATGAATTAGTCTGATTCATTCTCTTTCTACACTAATTAGCTTTGTGACCAAAGTGATTGCAGTTGTGGCAGTATCCATTGAAGGATGGATATCTTTGAGCATTAGTCTGTCTTACTGGAGGTCTTCTAGGCCTGTTCCTTGGATTTTCTGATCCAAAATTCTTCTGACCGGATCCGGAGCTTTCTCCTTTCTCATATCCCAAACCACACTTGTCATCTACCTTCTTTTGACTTCCAAGAAGAACTTCAAGTTGAGCAGAACTTATCTTGAATTTCTCTTTATACTCATTTGCTGTTTGAAGATCCCTTTTTAGAGAGACAATTTGATCCTCAAGTTTTTCTTCATTATCTTTAGCATCTTCAAGATCAGATTCAAGATGTCTGATAATTCTATCCATCTGGTGGTAATCTTCTAATTTCTCCTTGAGAGATTGTCTTAGATTATATTCAGTTTTTCTTTTCTCTTCAACTTCTTGGGTAAACTTTATAACTCCTGATTCCATTTCATGTCTTACCATAATGATTTCTTTTGATAACTTTTCACATAACTTAGTTTTCTCAGTTAGCTCTTCATTTGCATTATTTTCTTCACCTTGTCTTGCCAATTGCTGAAGTAGCTCCTTTCTCTTTTTCATAGAGAGACTTAATTTGTCTTTTAGTTCTCTCATGAAATCATCAGCCTGTTTGAGTCTTTCCTTTAATTCATTGACTTCAGAGTTTGACTGTTCAAGATCATCAAGGGCAGTCTTGAGTTGCTCCCTTAAACCATATGCATCCATTTGAACTCCCAGATCTTCCTCAAGTTGTTAGGCTCTGTTAGGAGGAACTTAGCTCTAATACCAATTGTTGATAACTGAGAAGAGGGGTGAATTAGTTATCCAAATTATTTCTTCTTTCTGAACTTTCTTATTAATTGATGCAGCATTAATTCAAATAAGCAAACATAACCATGAAATGGAGATACACATGACACAATATTTTTGACGTGGAAACCCTGTTAAGGGAGAAAACCACGGGGTGATTAACCCAAAGATTATTCTCTGTTAGAAGAATAAGGAATTACAAAATGGCACTTGCCAATTAGGGCTTGTTGCCCGAGCACACTACTCACAAGGAGGCACACTGCCTACAAGAGACACACTATCTACAAAAGAGTGTTATACAATACTTGAACTGGTTGGTAGCATCCACATATGCTGGTGTTCAGTTCCAGTTAGGCTCAGTACACTGATCTGCTGCACTTCATCTTTCCTCTTCTCTTATGTTGCTTTCCTTTCACATACCGAACCTTCCTTACTGTTTCTGCTCTGCTCTGCTTTTATTCGTACATCACATGTCACAACACCACTTCTCACAACTAAATCCATCCTATATATATATCCGCACAAGTGATTTCATTATCTTTCTAGTCGGCACCCGAAACAGTCAATCTTCTCACAAACTCTGTTCTGTCGACTGAATCCTTGTACATCAAGTAATGTGGATCAAGTACATGTTTGTAGAAATCATTAATCATGTCAGCCAAACATGATTCATGCCTTCATAACTTTTACCACCATCAGTAACACATCCGGAAAGTAATCTGATGTTCTGTCAGTCAATTCTTCCTCTGTTCACACTATCACTCAGGAATCCGGTACTCAACTATTCATATCTTTTTCCTTGTCCATCACCGGAGGCTAAATCCTTGGAATCTATTACTCAAGGTAGTCCTCTTGATTTTCCCAAATCCGCACTTCACCAAGATACTTCCTCTAAGAGATCCAGACCTGTCTATCGGACCTTGCCACAAGCTCTGTTCTTGTTTACTGGACCTCAACAATCTTCATTCTGACTTCTGGTAGAGACACACCATGTCCTGCGGATGTGTGGGATGAACTTTGTTGCCATCAATGACAACAATCATGAATCCATATAGTGTCTCTTGCCAACAATTTTTGTCCCCAGTAGAGTCACCATTTCTGTTGGTCTCCGAATCGGCAAAGGGTTTATCAGTTCTAATGCACAGGCAGATTCAGCCAACAGATATGGGAGGTTGCGTGAGCTGCCTCCCCTTCACTTCTGGTTCTGCCACACCAAGGGGGGTATCCCTATAGCTAAAAATTTAACATTTGACTCACCCAATGATAGAAAGATTTAGCTTTATAACAATAGGCAGAATACTCTCATTTATGGACCAAGATTTGAGTAATAGATCACAAGTTTGGCAACATTCTTGGACATATCTAACTGGTTGGGTATGAGAGTATGCAGGGGTTCCTATTTCTACTCCTACAAACTAACAGGTTGGAATTATGAAACGGTTTGAATTGATGTTTGGATGCAAGACAAGGGGTTTTGGATCATAACTACTAACCCAGGAGCAGACCGGTGCCTATCTCAGGGCAAGGAGTCAACTAGACATATACAAGAAAATGGTTTGCAACTGGCATTCGAGTTTCAAGGGGCTGGAACTAGTATTTGCCTTACAAATACCACCTAGGAATGGGTATTTGGTTGTCTCTACTTACAAATATCCCAGCCAACATACAATCTTCTCCATACTCAACCTAAAACAATTTAATCCACTCCTTGAATGGAAGTTAGAAATTAAGCATGTGATACAGAAATCTATACCCTAGAATCTGAGGAACCCTTAGCAACCAGATTCAAAAGAAGAAAATGCATACAGCAAATGGAGATAGACAGACTAAACACATGCATTAAAGCATTTTTCATATAAGACAACAATGAAACTGAACATATGTGCAAAATACATTCATAATGCAACTCATAAACTCCAAAATGAGATAGAGCAGCCAAGAAAAGCTTTGTTCTTCATTATTTTTCCTCCAAAAAATGCCCATGTCTTCAACAACCCACCAAATGAGTAACATAGTTTGCCTTTTTTAACAAGACTGTGTACTCAGCAATAATTACATGGCATTTTCAAAAATTTGCCAGATACACTACATCGTGAGAAATGGCGCTCGAAATATTGAATGTAGCAGGTGGAATCGGGAGATGTGCAACCGCTTGGAGGTTTCCCATTAAAATCGATAGTTGACCCATCCATCGTCGATCAGACCTCTGCAATTCTGTCATCAATAGCCAACTACCCGCAGTTTACTAGTTTGCGAGCCCCTGAAGCTCTTTCCCGCCAAGAAACACAAATGCAAACATACAAAACCTCCTGTGCCTAAAAGTTTGAAGGGTGGCCGTCGATTCCTTCCATCGCTAACATCTGCGATCACAATCATGCTTTGAAAAGTTGTTGACTAGTGAGAACAAGCCACACAGGCATTTTTGCAACTTTGACTTTTACATCACAGCATACATTTGCCCTTTCCGCCTGAACCGCTTTTTAAAAAACTTTGTATATGCAAAATGCATATACATGCAACAACCCCCAGACACGTGGCATCTTGTGATTTGTCCGCAGTCACTGTGCACTTCATCTCCTTATCAGCCATCGGGATGACCCAAGAAGGGTCGGCTGATACGTGCGGTCCTACCGATGATCCAATGCATCTTCTTTTGCCTTTGAAATTTGTATATGCAATCGCATATACATGCAATCTCCATATACAAGCACGGACCCCAAACTGATTACTTGCTGCGTTTGATTTCTCCATCACGTCCGGGAATGTATGTGCTCCTTGTATATGCAAACATACAACGTGCATATACATACAAGTGGTGATCCCCACTCCTTTGTTATTGCCTAGCATGTATATTTTGTATCTGCTCGCTTGTACATTCGCTTATACATTGCAACTTCTATGTTGGAGATACAATGACCCCTTGCATCTTTGCAAATGTACATACATTCATCCTTGCACATGCATCAGTCGTCGGGGAGAGTTTAGACTTGGCCGCCGATATGCATTGTCTAGCCAATGACCCATTCACTGTAGCGAGTGCATGTGCACCACCTTGTATGTTTTTCATTGCATATAGTCGTTGTATGTCTAAACATACAATGCAATATACATGCAAACCCGATGTACAAGTAGGGAATATTCCCAGAATTTGCGATGGATTCCCCCAATGTATATGCACCTTTTTTTAAGCTCGATATGCATTGCGAAATGCATACAACCAAATTTTTCACCATTTTTGAAGGCCGATTGAACATACAAACTGCCTTGTATGTCCAAATACACACTTGAACCTACATGTACATACAAACAGCCTTGTATATACAAAGACACTTGTATGCAATTGTTTTTTGCATTTTTCAACTGCAAAGGCCAAAAGACTTAGAAATTCTTTTGGATTTTTATGAAGGGGCCTGTAGATTTAAATGCATGAAACCTGAATGTCTATGCAGGCACCACCACCCTCCAAATTGGACATTCTATGAATAAAAACAATCTAGGCCAAGCAACCAATCTAATTTCAAAAAGAATCTATATAATCTAATTAGTATATTCTCCTCCCCATGTCCGTCTATTATTCCAGGTAAACCATCTTGATTTAAGCTTAATATCTGCTAGGGATAGCTCTTCACAAAGTTTTCTAAATTCCAATGACCCAAGGTTGGTTTGAATTCTCCCTCCTTTTTTTTCCTTTGGAGACAAAATTGTATTGAAGTCCCCACCTACTATCCAATTCCCTTCTTCATGAACTTGTCTAAAATTCATAATATGATCCCATGTCCTAATCCTATTTTTATCCAAATTTGGGTCGTGAATGTTGGAAATAATCAATTAACTATTATCATAAAGATTTCTACACTTTACTGAAAAGACATGAATGAGAACCCTCAATTAGCATACCTGTGAAGATATGTTTATTCAAAAGGATGGCTAGGCCACCGGTTGTCCCTTTTGCATCCATCGCAGTGCAATCCCCATTCTTCCACAATCTAGGAAGCAACTCCATAAACCTATTACTCTCCATCTTGGTTTCTTGTATTATAAAAATGGTAGGACCTTCTATCTCTATTAGTCATTTGACCAAACAAATTTTTTCTAGGCCATTGGGGCCACAGACATTCCATCTTAAGATCTTCATTAATTCTTTGCCCCAGGGAGGTGCTCACCTCTAGATTTAACATTTTTTTCATTGATGCTTGGGTTCCATTTTCCAGATTGTCTAAGGCCTTCAATTTTGCTTTAGAAGTGTCCATATTCCTTCCCTTACTATTTGCACCTCCAACATCCATAGGAATGGGGTTCCTCCCTCCAAATCTCCTAGTCCTTGTAGTAATGTCCCATGAATTCTCTTTGTCGTCATCATATCTAGGCTCTGCTTCAAGGTCGCTGTCTGCACCTTTCAAAACCTCCATAATTACTAGGTCATGGCCTCAAATCCTAAATCTTCTCTCCTCTAATCTTTCATCAAAGAGCAAAAGTTATCTACTACCTTAAGCACCTCTGGACTTGTCCTTTCCACTTTGTCCTCTTCCTCCAAATTATCCTGGGTGGACAAATCCCCTTTCACCATATCCAAACCAATATCTTGGATATCACCACTAGGACCTTGTAGTTCCTACAAAGGGAGTTCCCCTTCTCTGAAAGGGTTATCTTCATTTTGGGAGAAATCAAATTAGAGATTGTCTCCTCCTTTTTGCCCTTCGAATCACATGACCTAACAATGTGCCATATTTTCCAACATTTATAACCCCTGATAAAAAGGCATTCATAGTTTAATTCTTGATTCCATTCCCCTATAATAGAAAACAACTTGATAATATGATTAATAGGTTAGCTTGAGTTGATTCTTACACAAATTCTTGCATAAGTAGCTAATTGTCTGCCTCCGATAGCATTTGAACAATGGACATACTCCCCTAAAGAATCCCCAATTAAACAAAAGATTTCCTCTATCCAAAGCTCCTGGGGGAGCTTATACAGTATGATCCAAAGAGGTGCATCTTGAATCATTTCCTTATGCGGATTGAATCTTGGAGTCCATGCTCGAATATATAGGTCTACATTGCCCATAAACCATGGGCCTCCCTTTAGAATATTCTCCATCTCAAATTTTGACTGGAAAACTATCTGCAAAGACCCTAATGCCAAGGAGAAATATGGCGTTAGAGCAAAATTTTGTAGGTGCATGTGAGGGCAAATCTATGTTTCCTAGGGTTCAAGGAGGCGAGCAGATATCCGGAGGTGGCACAGAGGAAATCCATGTAGATGTCAAGGCTATTGTCGCTAGGGATTCTAAAGAGCTTGCCCGCATGACTATCATCAGTAGAGTCTTGGGCTGAAAATGGAGCATGAAGAGGATTCAAGAGTGGATCTGGAATAATTGGCATGACGCTGGGAAATCGCTCTCCCAAAAAATATTTTTCGTGGCTAATTCCAAAGATGAGGATAGTAGAGATAAGGTCTTGCAGGACTTTAGTTGGAATTTAGAAGGCGAGACCATTTATGTCTAAAAATAGATTCCTAACTTCAAACCGAGGGCCATGAACCCTGCGAGCAATACCCTGTGGATTCACATATATAATCTTTCTCTAGATTAGTAGTCTAGGGACTACTTGTATAAGATCGAAGATTATTTGGGGAGATCAATTGATGTGGACCTTGGGGAAGGGGCCTTGATCTTCTTCGCCAGAATCAAAGTTTTGGCCATCAAGGGGTGCCACAATGCTTATTTTTGGAATCGGTAGATTGAATTTGGGTACATGAATTGGAAATAGAAGAGAATCATTTCTTTTGTTCCAGATGTCGCAAAAGAAACCATAATGTGGAGAACTGATGGGTGCTTGCAAGGCAAAGATGGACACCAAAAAAGTCGCTTGATATGGCTTTGCCTTCTTCCATTATGGCTTGTGAAACTGGAAAGCGAAATGAGGATATTTCATGGAATGGGTGGTCCAAGGAAAATGTGGAGAAGGTATTCCCCCCCCAGAGAAGAACACCAGCACAGAGGTTTGTGTTGGTCAGGGTGAAGAAATGACAAACATGCCAGAAGGTCGAGTGCCTGATGGTAGGGAAGAAGAGCCTCTGGAGGCAGGGGTTGTGCTTCATGTAGTGTTCTCAGAGCCTTTGCCAAAACATTTTGAAGAAGGTGAATTGATGGCTTCAGAATATGACAATGACTTCTCCATTAAGGATGATATGGGGATAATCGATCCTCATTGCATCAGCCAATCAGTTTCAGTGGCAATGGGCAATGGGAAGAGGTCAGGCAAGAAGTCTCTCAAACATAAGAAGGAGGAGGAGGCTATGGAGAAGAATCTCCCCAGTATCAAATCATTTATGACCAGATCCAAGGGAGTGGATGTCTCCCTCGGAATCTAGTGAAGACACTTTCAAGGAATGCCAGCGGCTTGAATGCTCCTGACAAGAGGCACCTAGTTAGGCATCATTTAGACATTCAGGGTACCCGCAAGAAGTTGGGTCCACATAGAGGGGAAGTCGCGGGCAAAAAAAATCCCAATAGAAACGGTACCCATTTTAAAAGAAATGGGTACCCATTTAGGAACGGGTGCCCAAGCCTAAATGGGTACTCGCTTAGGAATGAGTACCCGAGCCTAAACGGGTACCCATTTAGGAATGGGTGCCCGAGCCTAAACAGGTACCCATTTAGGAACAGGTATCCATTTCTATATATCTATTTGAATTTGCAAAAAAACCCTACATGCTTTTTTTTCCCACACAAAAAGAACGGGTACCTATTCCTAAAAGCATAGGCTCGAGAAAGGCATGGTAAGCCAACCCCTTGCCTTGGACTTGCAAGTACAAGTCCACGTTCAGATCAAAAGACCAACTTTACCAATATGGCTGACGATTTTTTTTTTGAATTTTTTTACAAAATTAAAACCCATTACAGATGACAATGTGTAGTTTTCAAATATGTATTTTTTTATTTGACTTGTTTTTCTATTTATTAATTAATTTATGAGCAAATTGGTCCAAAAACTTGAAATGACAGGTGTTTGTGTTTTTTTAATAACTTTTAATTTTTAAAGTTTTTCAAAAAAATTATATGTAATCAATCTAGACATCATTCTCTACAAAATGAAAAAAAAATCATTTTATGATTAGTTTTGCTCAAATTATGTTGGTCGTATACGAGGGGTTTTCAAAAACAACAATTAGGGCCAATAAAAAATTAATAAAAAAATATTTGGAAAAAATTATTAAAAAATGTCCTCATTAAACTTCACTATACTACACATCTTTCCCCAAAAGGATTCATAAAAATACTTCTATTTAGGTCAAATTATGTTGGTCGTACACATGCATGGTATGGTAAAAAGTCTTTTCAACAGTGGTTTTTAGACATGCCTATTGAAAATCAATTTCTATTATTTTGGTATTAAAATAAATTATATATTTGGAAACTAGACTCCGAGTACTACATTTCATATTACTAATTTTTTTAAAGATTCAATCGTTAAGTGCTTCAAATTTTTAGGTCAAATGTGACAAATTCTAAAAATCAAGGAAAACACTTCCACTTTTTGGCCAAAAAGTGGACCCAACTTCTTGCACTGACCCTTCAGAAAGTAGATATAGTTTTTCTTTAGGAGACTATAATAGGTTTAGAGGAAGGGGAAAAATTCCTTAAGTACTACAAATTGTGGGATGGATGTTTTCAGGAGGCAACTAGTTCGACTAGAGGGTTGGGCTTCCTATGGAATTCTAGGATTTTTTCTCTGACATTTTTGAGAAAAGAGAGTTTGTGGATGTCTATTGAGGTTCATCCCTTTGGTCATCCATTTGGCTTCTTCTGGTTCAATATCTATGGTCTGACCAAAACAGAGGAGAAGGCTTCTCTCTCTAGAGAACTTATGTTTTGGGGAGATGCTCTAATCATCCTTGGTGGTGACTTCAATGTCATCTTCAACTTGAAAGAGAAAAGTGGAGGGCTCAGTAGGGTTAGCAGGGCTATTTCAAACTTTCGAGAGTTTGTGGACCAGCAATCTCTTTGTGACCGTGTTCCTAATAATGGGGCCTTTACCTGGACCAATAGGCGAACTAGCTTCACATCTATCTCTAAGAGCCTTGATCAGTTTTTGTTCTTTTTTAATTAGCTCCAAGTGGGTGTTCTCCTTGACTATAACATTCTTCCTATCTCTATATTTGATCATTATCCAGTCACCATGGATTTCTTGCCTTACGTCACTCCTAACAAATGCTATTTTAAATTTGAGAGCATGCGACTATGGGATACTTCGCTGTTAGGATTGATGGAAAAGTGGAGGATGGATAGCAGGGAAATAAGAGGTACTATCCAACTCCTTAATGGAAGGCTGAAGGATTGGAATGTTGCCTCATTTAAAAATATTTACAAAGAAAAGGAATGGGTCGAGGCTAAGTTGGAATTGCTAAATGAAAAAATTATCCAATTTGGCATGTTCGTAGAGGATTTTGAATTAGAAAAGAAGCTGAAGTCAGAGCACTCAGAGTTACTAGCTTAGGAAGAAGAGGAGTTTTGGAGGGATAAGTCTAGGGAGACGTGGTTGGTGGCCAAAGAGAGGAACACAAGATTTTTCCATGCCTCAACTAGAGCCAAGAGGAATTTCAACTGAGTGAGGGATATTGAAGTCCCTGACGATAGGATTGCAAAGACTTTTGGGGAGATTGAGATGGAGGCTGTTGGTTTTTTCAGCTCCCTCTTAGCTTCGAAGGGGGCCGTGGATTCTAAAGAGATAAAGGCTATCTTGGATTGCATCCCGAGATGTGTCACTAATGATGAGAACCAAATGCTTACAACCCCTTTTTCAACGGAGGAGGTGAAACATGCAACTTCTTGATTAAACCCTAACAAGGCACCTGGGCCGGATGGGTTCACTACAATATTCTTCCAAAAGTGTTGCATTTCTTAGGGAAGGAGATCTGGGAGTTGGTGGAGGACTTTAGGCTTAAAAAAGGGTTCGTCGAAGATATTAATAACACCATTATCACCTTGATTCTGAAGGATACATGCAATTCTTTTGCAAATTTCTGACCCATTTCCCTTTGCAATACCATCTATAAGATCCTCGCCAAGGTGCTTGGGAACTGTCTAAAGATGGTGTTGCCCTCGGTGATTTCAAAGGAACAAAATGGTTTTACCCCTAGCAGGGATATCATGGATAGCATTATTTTAGCCAACAAAGCAATTCACTCAATTGGGAAATACAAATCGAAAAGCATGCTCATCAGGCTCGATGTCAGCAAGGCTTATGATAGAGTTAAGTGGTGGTTTCTTTTATTGATCATGAAGAAGTTTGGTTTTGATCCTCTTTGGTTGCAATGGATTTTTGAGTGTATCTCTATGGTGCAGAACTTTCTCTATATTTGTCAATGGATCCCTCTATGGATTTTTTGTGTCCACTAATGGTCTCCACCAAGGAGACCCTTTGTCTCTATCTCTATTCATGGTGATGACTGAGACCATGGGGCGATCCTTTAAGGCATGGCAAAGAATGAACAGGTAGAAAGGGGTTTGGGTGGTGGAAGGAGTTGATTGTCTCACGCACATTCAATTTGCATACGACACTGCCCTGTTGAGTGAAGCTTCCATGAGGGAGGAGGAAGGAATCAAGAAAGTCTTGGACAATTATGTGCACATCTGAAGACATTTTGAATAATGAGAAGTCTAATATTTTCTTCTTCAACACCAAGGCTATTGTTCAAAC